>JAIOJX010000025.1:113320300-113840300 GCA_022376925.1 Tragulus kanchil | reverse complement strand
TTTCGATTTTATAGGGCAGTTGCACTTCTAGTTAAGTAACTGTGCTTTTATTTTCTTATTCTTGAATCTTCATACTTACTGTTCATTTGGCCTGGAGCAGTCTTTTCTCCCTCTCTCAGTCATCCAGGCACTATGTAATACTCATCCTTCAATATTCAAATTAAAGCTGGATTTTTCTTCATATCCTCAAAGAAATAGTTATTCAATTCAGTATCACTCGATATTTCATTTCACTTATTTTCTCTCTTTTGCACTTCATTTAAACTAATTGAAGGTATTGATTAATATTTTTTATCTCACTAGTGCATTACTCATATGTACTAATTTCATGCTTCAAACCACATTTAGGGACAAGATAATCCAGCAGGTGTCCTACCAGCTGATTTTCTGCTGAAGTGTTTCAATCAGTTCAGACTGTTCTGTCTTCCCCTTATTCCTGTGTTTTCCACATGTGCCATAGAGATATTTACCATTTAAACTTTTCTCTTATTTCCCTATACCTCAGAAATCATATCTATATTTGGACTCAGAACCATACTGTCTCTTACTTAGATTTTTATATTGATCACAGTGATAGAGCTCTCTCTACTTCTATTCAGATCAAAGTTTTCAGTACTGAATTCTATTTATGGTATATTTTTAAGTGATTGTATGTTTGTCTTCATATAAACTGCAACCTATTTGAGGTCAAACACTGGGGCATAAATAAGTATACTGTCTTGTATCACAAACAAACCTATATACATACATTTTGTTCAGTGTATGATGATCAAGTTTTCTTAATTTTCAAATTTTATACTTAATTTTCAAAAAGCTATTTATGAACTATCTACTTGCATCCAGAATAGGGTAACATATTGAAAGAGCTCACTGTAAGCTATCTAACAGCTAGTTACCCAAAACATATATATATAACATAAATGAGGAAAGAATTAGAAATATCACAATTTACTGTATAGGTGCACTTTCTGGACTGCTGTGCAGGGAAAGGAAAATAAAGCAAAGAAAATTATCTTGCTCAACATAGAAGAAAGAGACTTGGATTCAAGGAGCTGAAATAGCTGGAGTTTGCAAGGCAAAGTACCAGAGAAAAGACAATTATACAAAGACAGAGCTTTAGAAATATGTACAAGTCAATCTTTCATATTGATACTCTTGATAAGTGGTAACCCTGCTTATGACATAAGTTTTTCCTACTTTGCTAGAAGAGACAGTGGCAGAAATTGGAACTACAAAGTTAAAATCTGGAATATCCATCAGGACTAATCTAATGCAAATGCTTATAATATTGCTTTCATAATAAAGGGAAAATCTAAAACAAATTATGGATTTGGACCACTAATGTGACTTCAGGCTGTTTGTGCAAGAGAGGATGTTTGCTCACATATGAGACTATAACAATAATAAGAGTCTTCAAAAAGAAGGAGGAAGATAAGGAATGATGAGGTAAGGGGAAGGGGAAGGAAGAAAAAAGAGAAAGTGGAGGGAAAAAGGACTATGAGAGAAAAGAAACTCTAAAATTTAGATGTCGGGCTTCCCCTGGTGGTCCAGTGGGTGAGGACACCGCCTTGCAGTGCAAGGGGCACCGGTTAGAGCCCTGGCCTGGGAAGATCCCACATGCCGCAGAGCGGCTGGTCTGATGTGTCCAAATACCGAGCCGGAGCTCTGGAGCGCATGCGCCCAGAGCCAGCGTTCTGTGACGACAGAGGCCACCACGATGGGAGGCCCACAGGAGCCAAAGAACAAAGACAGATGAACATAGAGAAATGAAAGACCAATAGAAGTGGCCCACCTGCTCCCCTCCCTCGCCAACCCGACCCCCGCCCAAAATAAATAAAATAAATAAATCTTTAAAAAAAATAAAATAAAATTTAGATGTCATAATGAAGACAGGCACTAGAATTCATTCACTAGAATGAATTGAACAGCACTGCTTTTTCCAAGTCAAATTAATTGTGTGCTGCAATATGGAAATCTACTATTCACAATGAGACAGATAAACAACCGAGGTTGTGATCATCAAATAGTTTTTGGAATTTGTTGAGTCCAGTTTTAGTAAAGGGGAACAACCAGGACCATACAATGAAGTTACTGCATATGAATAGCAAAAAAGAAAATGGGAATATTTGCTTTGTAATAAGAATTGCTTTTAAATATTGGAAAGGGATAAATTAAACTTATACTAAGGACTACCAAGGGACTTAACTAGTGAGAAAGTGGAACACTAAAAGTAAGTCACTTTCATATTGATACTCTTGATAAGTGGTAACCCTGCTTATGACATAAGTTTTTCCTACTTTGCTAGAAGAGACAGTGGCAGAAATTGGAACTACAAAGTTAAAATCTGGAATATCCATCAGGACTAATCTAATGCAAATGCTTATAATATTGCTTTCATAATAAAGGGAAAATCTAAAACAAATTATGGATTTGGACCACTAATGTGACTTCAGGCTGTTTGTGCAAGAGAGGATGTTTGCTCACATATGAGACTATAACAATAATAAGAGTCTTCAAAAAGAAGGAGGAAGATAAGGAATGATGAGGTAAGGGGAAGGGGAAGGAAGAAAAAAGAGAAAGTGGAGGGAAAAAGGACTATGAGAGAAAAGAAACTCTAAAATTTAGATGTCGGGCTTCCCCTGGTGGTCCAGTGGGTGAGGACACCGCCTTGCAGTGCAAGGGGCACCGGTTAGAGCCCTGGCCTGGGAAGATCCCACATGCCGCAGAGCGGCTGGTCTGATGTGTCCAAATACCGAGCCGGAGCTCTGGAGCGCATGCGCCCAGAGCCAGCGTTCTGTGACGACAGAGGCCACCACGATGGGAGGCCCACAGGAGCCAAAGAACAAAGACAGATGAACATAGAGAAATGAAAGACCAATAGAAGTGGCCCACCTGCTCCCCTCCCTCGCCAACCCGACCCCCGCCCAAAATAAATAAAATAAATAAATCTTTAAAAAAAATAAAATAAAATTTAGATGTCATAATGAAGACAGGCACTAGAATTCATTCACTAGAATGAATTGAACAGCACTGCTTTTTCCAAGTCAAATTAATTGTGTGCTGCAATATGGAAATCTACTATTCACAATGAGACAGATAAACAACCGAGGTTGTGATCATCAAATAGTTTTTGGAATTTGTTGAGTCCAGTTTTAGTAAAGGGGAACAACCAGGACCATACAATGAAGTTACTGCATATGAATAGCAAAAAAGAAAATGGGAATATTTGCTTTGTAATAAGAATTGCTTTTAAATATTGGAAAGGGATAAATTAAACTTATACTAAGGACTACCAAGGGACTTAACTAGTGAGAAAGTGGAACACTAAAAGTAAGTCACTTTCAATTTCACACAAGTAACACATTTTTAATAGAAATGTACTTTAAAATAATATCTACTTCCATGGAATGCAATAAAATTTTAGTCATTAATGTATCAGTTTATTTCTGTATCAATTAATATTTATGGAGTGTCAACTGTTAGACAGGTGTAATGAGAAATGTAGGTAGCTCTAATCCTTCAGAAACTTATAGTTTAATGGAGGCTATGACTATATGATATTTAAAATGTAAAAGTTAAATATGTGTACAGGACAGTATGCATAGTCACTTTGTAGCCAGATGGCTTGGTGTCAATTCCTAGCTTAACTACCTGTTTGCCTTTGGGGTTCGTATGAGCTTCTATGTCTCATCTGTATAACAGGGATAACAAAATTTATTATAAAACGGAACAGTACAAGTTTAGTATGTTTTGCACAGAGACGGGGATTTAGAATACAAAAATGAGAACCTGTTTTCTGGAAGAGAGAACCACTGAACTGAAACTTGAAGAATGAACAAAATTGAACAAAAGATAAAAAGAGCCTTTTAGGTAGGTGGAACATCATGGGCAAAGGCACGGAGGAATGAAAGCTTATGTTGCACTGAGAAATGAAACATATTAAATTATCAGAAAACTGTGAAAAGATCATGTATGCCTCTAGCTTACATGTGGCATTTTATACCAGCATGCGTATATAAAATGAAGTTTTCACAGCCAGTCATTTGTTGGTATCCATGGGGTATTGGTTCTAGGGACCTCTATGGATTTCAGATGCTCAAGTTCTTTATATAAAATGGCATGATGCAATGAACACAGTTTACCCTTCATACCTATGGAAGCAGATATAAAGGGCCAGACGGCCAACTATAAAGGCTACAATTTAGGTCTGGAAGGGTTTTCTCTCACAATATTATGAATAGTTTAATTTGCTCAGTCCATTTAGTGGGAACACAATACAATGAAGTTACTGCATATGAATAGCAAAAAAGAAAATGGGAATATTTGCTTTGTAATAAGAATTGCTTTTAAATATTGGAAAGGGATAAATTAAACTTATACTAAGGACTACCAAGGGACTTAACTAGTGAGAAAGTGGAACACTAAAAGTAAGTCACTTTCAATTTCACACAAGTAACACATTTTTAATAGAAATGTACTTTAAAATAATATCTACTTCCATGGAATGCAATAAAATTTTAGTCATTAATGTATCAGTTTATTTCTGTATCAATTAATATTTATGGAGTGTCAACTGTTAGACAGGTGTAATGAGAAATGTAGGTAGCTCTAATCCTTCAGAAACTTATAGTTTAATGGAGGCTATGACTATATGATATTTAAAATGTAAAAGTTAAATATGTGTACAGGACAGTATGCATAGTCACTTTGTAGCCAGATGGCTTGGTGTCAATTCCTAGCTTAACTACCTGTTTGCCTTTGGGGTTCGTATGAGCTTCTATGTCTCATCTGTATAACAGGGATAACAAAATTTATTATAAAACGGAACAGTACAAGTTTAGTATGTTTTGCACAGAGACGGGGATTTAGAATACAAAAATGAGAACCTGTTTTCTGGAAGAGAGAACCACTGAACTGAAACTTGAAGAATGAACAAAATTGAACAAAAGATAAAAAGAGCCTTTTAGGTAGGTGGAACATCATGGGCAAAGGCACGGAGGAATGAAAGCTTATGTTGCACTGAGAAATGAAACATATTAAATTATCAGAAAACTGTGAAAAGATCATGTATGCCTCTAGCTTACATGTGGCATTTTATACCAGCATGCGTATATAAAATGAAGTTTTCACAGCCAGTCATTTGTTGGTATCCATGGGGTATTGGTTCTAGGGACCTCTATGGATTTCAGATGCTCAAGTTCTTTATATAAAATGGCATGATGCAATGAACACAGTTTACCCTTCATACCTATGGAAGCAGATATAAAGGGCCAGACGGCCAACTATAAAGGCTACAATTTAGGTCTGGAAGGGTTTTCTCTCACAATATTATTAATAGTTTAATGTATTGCTTAACTTCAATGACAAGTGAAGTTTGCAAAACAAAGGTCATACGGGGATGACAGACACATCTTGGGATGCTTTGGTATCTTTCAGGAAATCTTAAACACAGTCATAAAATCATACTTGGTATGAACATTATATTGTATATTGATATATACTGACCTAATAAATACATTTTACGAGTGAGAAATTGGTGCAAGTTTAAATCATGCAAGTTTAAAACAGATCAGTTCAAGAACATATTCATACTATTCTGACAATAATTATTACAAAAAAAGAAAAATAGCACAACCTACCATTTCCTATGGTTGTTGATGTTCAGTCACTAAATTGTGTCTGACCCTGCAACCTCATGAACTGCAACACACCAGACTTCCCTGTCATTCACTATTTCCTAGACCCTGCTCAGTTTCATGTCGGTTGAGTAGGTGATGCTGTCCAACCATTTCATCTTCTGCTTCCCTCTTCTTTTGCCTTTAATCTTTCCCATCATCAAAATCTTTTCCAGTGAGTCAGCTCTTTGCAATGGGTGGCCAAAGTACTAGAGCTTCAGCTTTGGTATCAGTCCTTCCAATGAATATTCAAAGTTAATTTTCTTTAGGACTGACTGGTTTGGTCTCCTTGCAGTCCAAGGGACTCTCAAGAGTCATTTAATATTACTATGTAATTATTTAATGATATACAGTCATCATCGTCAACTCAATGCACATGAGTTTGAACAAATTCCAGGAGATAGTGAAGGACAGGGAAGCCTGTCAGACACGACTTAGCAACTGAACAATATACAGTTATATATGTGTATACATATATGTATGTGAATGACAGTAATGAAACTCAGGATGAAAATAACCTGTGATATATTTAATTTCAATATTAGTACTGGATACAATGTCATGAATTTAGATACTCTTTACTGTACTCACTGCTCTTTACTTATTGTTTAAAACAAATCCTGCATGCATATTAAATCACATCCAACTTTCTGCAACCCTTATGGATTGTAGCCCTCCAGGCTTCTCTGTCCCTGGGATTCTCCAGGCAATAATTCTGAAATGGGTTGCCATGACTTTCTCCCGGGGATTTTCCCAACCCAGGGATCAAACCCACGTCTCTTTTATCTCCGCAAAACAAAGGTCATACGGGGATGACAGACACATCTTGGGATGCTTTGGTATCTTTCAGGAAATCTTAAACACAGTCATAAAATCATACTTGGTATGAACATTATATTGTATATTGATATATACTGACCTAATAAATACATTTTACGAGTGAGAAATTGGTGCAAGTTTAAATCATGCAAGTTTAAAACAGATCAGTTCAAGAACATATTCATACTATTCTGACAATAATTATTACAAAAAAAGAAAAATAGCACAACCTACCATTTCCTATGGTTGTTGATGTTCAGTCACTAAATTGTGTCTGACCCTGCAACCTCATGAACTGCAACACACCAGACTTCCCTGTCATTCACTATTTCCTAGACCCTGCTCAGTTTCATGTCGGTTGAGTAGGTGATGCTGTCCAACCATTTCATCTTCTGCTTCCCTCTTCTTTTGCCTTTAATCTTTCCCATCATCAAAATCTTTTCCAGTGAGTCAGCTCTTTGCAATGGGTGGCCAAAGTACTAGAGCTTCAGCTTTGGTATCAGTCCTTCCAATGAATATTCAAAGTTAATTTTCTTTAGGACTGACTGGTTTGGTCTCCTTGCAGTCCAAGGGACTCTCAAGAGTCATTTAATATTACTATGTAATTATTTAATGATATACAGTCATCATCGTCAACTCAATGCACATGAGTTTGAACAAATTCCAGGAGATAGTGAAGGACAGGGAAGCCTGTCAGACACGACTTAGCAACTGAACAATATACAGTTATATATGTGTATACATATATGTATGTGAATGACAGTAATGAAACTCAGGATGAAAATAACCTGTGATATATTTAATTTCAATATTAGTACTGGATACAATGTCATGAATTTAGATACTCTTTACTGTACTCACTGCTCTTTACTTATTGTTTAAAACAAATCCTGCATGCATATTAAATCACATCCAACTTTCTGCAACCCTTATGGATTGTAGCCCTCCAGGCTTCTCTGTCCCTGGGATTCTCCAGGCAATAATTCTGAAATGGGTTGCCATGACTTTCTCCCGGGGATTTTCCCAACCCAGGGATCAAACCCACGTCTCTTATGTATCCTGCACTACAGGCAGGTTCTTTACCCCCAATGCCACCTGCACCCCCCCCCCCCCCCAAATAAAGGCTATATTTGAATAGTAAAGTGTTAGTTGCTCAGTTATGTCTGTTTCTTTGTGGCCCCATGGACTGAAGTCCACCAGGCTCCTATGTCTATGGAGTTCTCTGGCAAGAATACTGGAGTGGATTGCCATTTCCTCTTTCAAGGATCTTCCTAACCCAGGGATCAAATCAAAATCTCCTGCATTGCAGGCAGATTCTTTGCTGTCTGAGCCAAAAATGGACCCTGGAATTTTGTAAATGACAAGAAATATTCGGTGAGTAGACAGTTCAAATTTATAAGAGAAGCCATTGCTTAATTTACTTTTAGTCTGATCCAAAATGACATTCCCAAGTTTCCACCAATGGAGAATCAATCTGCAGATGATGTACTATGTTCAGCTGAAATTCCTGTTGCATTTGGAAAATTGGCAGAAGATAAACTTTCCTAACATTTTACTTGTATGCATTCCCTAAAATGTATCAATTTAAAGTACTAACCCAGAAATTATTTCTGGACTCACAGGTCCACTCAGTGTATTTTTTTCAGTGTTTGAATATGATGCTATCCACTTCTGATGTGGCACTCTCTCTTGTAAGATGAAGTAAATTTGACAAAGAAGGATGAATTGAGAATTGCAGGTCAAAGGAGGTAATGTGACTAAATTACAAAATGATAAATATGTGTGAAGGTCTGTGTTGTACAATATCTTAGTCTGATTTAAGAAATAAAGTGTTGATTCAGTCGCAATTTTCTAACTGAAGTGATATTCCTTTGATAAGTATCTAAGATACATGAATTTTATTTACCACTGCTAAATCCTGACCCTTGCAGAGTTCTTGATTGCAATCATTACACATAGAATTACAGACCTGATGAACATGTATTTCCAGTATATGGCCTGAATATTTTTATTTTCTTCTTGTGTTTATTATCAGATCAAACTTTTGATAGGAGGAATATAGTATGAGTAAATTCCCATGAGTTGGTTAGAGAGAAGTGTTTGAAAATCCATGGAATAATGGAAGTGAGATATCAGAACCTGAGCAATATCTTTCTTTCTTATAGCATTTTTTATATGTATGCAAAATGTAATGCAAACATATCTTTTCAGATATTAATCTTTTTTTATTATTATATAACTTTAATTTCATATATGAGGAATAAAAATGATTAAAAATTAGAATGATTTTTGCTAATAAAGTAGTCTTTCAGGAAAAGAAAAAACCCAGATCTCTCACTTGGACTGGGGCTAGAGAAGCAGTGATTAGTTACTTAATTGTTCCAAGGTGGGCTTTAGTCTATTCACTGGTTAACAGCATCCCCAAGAAAGACAATACTAAAAATCAAGGGATAATGATCCAGAAAATAACTATGATAGTTTGTGAGAGGGGACAGCCAAAGGTATGCATTGTTTCTGAAATAAAATCTCTATAAAGGAGGACTCTTAAAAAGAGAACAAATTCAGAAGGGTGAGCAGGAGATAAAAGTAGGAAATAGCAGTAATGGTGCCCATATCATTTCAGAGCCTATAGTTGGCAACTATTGTTTTGTTCCCCTCCTGAGGCATTCTCTTCTCGTAGTTTACGGGAACCTGGGATCTGTAAATTTTCAGTTATTTAAGACTCGTTTTCAATCTCCTTTTTGAAATCTGGTGGTAAAGATGGTAAGAATCGCCGTATCAATTAAATCTGGACTCACAGGTCCACTCAGTGTATTTTTTTCAGTGTTTGAATATGATGCTATCCACTTCTGATGTGGCACTCTCTCTTGTAAGATGAAGTAAATTTGACAAAGAAGGATGAATTGAGAATTGCAGGTCAAAGGAGGTAATGTGACTAAATTACAAAATGATAAATATGTGTGAAGGTCTGTGTTGTACAATATCTTAGTCTGATTTAAGAAATAAAGTGTTGATTCAGTCGCAATTTTCTAACTGAAGTGATATTCCTTTGATAAGTATCTAAGATACATGAATTTTATTTACCACTGCTAAATCCTGACCCTTGCAGAGTTCTTGATTGCAATCATTACACATAGAATTACAGACCTGATGAACATGTATTTCCAGTATATGGCCTGAATATTTTTATTTTCTTCTTGTGTTTATTATCAGATCAAACTTTTGATAGGAGGAATATAGTATGAGTAAATTCCCATGAGTTGGTTAGAGAGAAGTGTTTGAAAATCCATGGAATAATGGAAGTGAGATATCAGAACCTGAGCAATATCTTTCTTTCTTATAGCATTTTTTATATGTATGCAAAATGTAATGCAAACATATCTTTTCAGATATTAATCTTTTTTTATTATTATATAACTTTAATTTCATATATGAGGAATAAAAATGATTAAAAATTAGAATGATTTTTGCTAATAAAGTAGTCTTTCAGGAAAAGAAAAAACCCAGATCTCTCACTTGGACTGGGGCTAGAGAAGCAGTGATTAGTTACTTAATTGTTCCAAGGTGGGCTTTAGTCTATTCACTGGTTAACAGCATCCCCAAGAAAGACAATACTAAAAATCAAGGGATAATGATCCAGAAAATAACTATGATAGTTTGTGAGAGGGGACAGCCAAAGGTATGCATTGTTTCTGAAATAAAATCTCTATAAAGGAGGACTCTTAAAAAGAGAACAAATTCAGAAGGGTGAGCAGGAGATAAAAGTAGGAAATAGCAGTAATGGTGCCCATATCATTTCAGAGCCTATAGTTGGCAACTATTGTTTTGTTCCCCTCCTGAGGCATTCTCTTCTCGTAGTTTACGGGAACCTGGGATCTGTAAATTTTCAGTTATTTAAGACTCGTTTTCAATCTCCTTTGATTATACTGGACTACTCTGGTGGTAAAGATGGTAAAGAATCTGCCTACAATTCAGGAGACCTGTGTTCAGTCCCTGAGTCGAGAAGATCCCCTGGAGAAGAGCAACTTCCACTTTACTTGATTATATTTCTCCTTTACCTTTGAATATAAAGAAGCTCAGTGGCTCAGACAATGGCCTACTTTACTTCCTTACTTGCATTCAGTCTCAGTTAATATTGTTCATTACTTTAGCTCTAAATTCCATTTGACTTTGGATGATTCTCCATAGTTACACGCCTAGCCCCAAAGTTTCTGCTTAAACCCAGATACATGTATTTGTTTCCATTTAATGATAATATTTATATCAATTTTAATATATCTAAAACCACAGTATTGTTTGCACTAAGCAATTTTTTCTAAGGGTTCTCCACCTCAGTGAAAGCTAATATCACTGATTTATTTTCCCCAGCCAAAATTTATCAGGCCTGTTTTCATCATTTTTGTTCCTTGATATATGTTATTCAGTCTTAAATCATTCTGTTGTCAATCTCCTTGTCATCATTTTTTTGCTGGTCTATGTACATCAGTGTACTTGTTCTTAGCAGAAATTTAAATTGATTTAAAATTATATATTTATTGGATTATAAATGTATTATATATTTAATTTACTCTAGCATATGAGCTCTATGAGGTCAGAGAGGTTTGCTTTCTTTTTGATTATTTAACCAGTGCCTAAGTATTACAGTAAAGAATCTACCTGCAATGCAGGAGATGTGGGTTGGATACCTGGTTCAGGAAGATACTCTGGAGAAGAAAGCGACAATCCAGTCCTGTAATCTATCTTGGGAAATCCCATGGACAGAGGCGCGGCAGCATCCCCAAGAAAGACAATACTAAAAATCAAGGGATAATGATCCAGAAAATAACTATGATAGTTTGTGAGAGGGGACAGCCAAAGGTATGCATTGTTTCTGAAATAAAATCTCTATAAAGGAGGACTCTTAAAAAGAGAACAAATTCAGAAGGGTGAGCAGGAGATAAAAGTAGGAAATAGCAGTAATGGTGCCCATATCATTTCAGAGCCTATAGTTGGCAACTATTGTTTTGTTCCCCTCCTGAGGCATTCTCTTCTCGTAGTTTACGGGAACCTGGGATCTGTAAATTTTCAGTTATTTAAGACTCGTTTTCAATCTCCTTTGATTATACTGGACTACTCTGGTGGTAAAGATGGTAAAGAATCTTCCTACAATTCAGGAGACCTGTGTTCAGTCCCTGAGTCGAGAAGACCCCCTGGAGAAGAGCAACTTCCACTTTACTTGATTATATTTCTCCTTTACCTTTGAATATAAAGAAGCTCAGTGGCTCAGACAATGGCCTACTTTACTTCCTTACTTGCATTCAGTCTCAGTTAATATTGTTCATTACTTTAGCTCTAAATTCCATTTGACTTTGGATGATTCTCCATAGTTACACGCCTAGCCCCAAAGTTTCTGCTTAAACCCAGATACATGTATTTGTTTCCATTTAATGATAATATTTATATCAATTTTAATATATCTAAAACCACAGTATTGTTTGCACTAAGCAATTTTTTCTAAGGGTTCTCCACCTCAGTGAAAGCTAATATCACTGATTTATTTTCCCCAGCCAAAATTTATCAGGCCTGTTTTCATCATTTTTGTTCCTTGATATATGTTATTCAGTCTTAAATCATTCTGTTGTCAATCTCCTTGTCATCATTTTTTTGCTGGTCTATGTACATCAGTGTACTTGTTCTTAGCAGATTAATTATATATTTATTGGATTATAAATGTATTATATATTTAATTTACTCTAGCATATGAGCTCTATGAGGTCAGAGAGGTTTGCTTTCTTTTTGATTATTTAACCAGTGCCTAAGTATTACAGTAAAGAATCTACCTGCAATGCAGGAGATGTGGGTTGGATACCTGGTTCAGGAAGATACTCTGGAGAAGAAAGCGACAATCCAGTCCTGTAATCTATCTTGGGAAATCCCATGGACAGAGGCGCCGGCAGGATAGAGTCCATGAGATTGCAAAAGAGTTGGACAAGACCTTGTGACTAAGTAACAACATCAAAGTATTATGCAGTTTGCGAATATTTTGACTTGAATAAATTAATATGCTCTAGAAACATATGAGGATTTACTCTGTGACATAAAACCACACTTCAATAATCTGGCATTATTTTATCTGAATCCTTGTATCTAGGACACAGGACCTAAATCTCAGTTATGGAAACAATATTTCCAGATTCATCTACTTTATTTATGAATCTATATGTTTCATATCTCAGGGATTTGAAATAAATGGAAGTAACCATAGATATTTGAGAAATCATTGATTCTGCAGAGAATTTGCAATTGTCTACAATTGTGTTAGAAGTACTGAAGATTGACAGGGTTATCAGGGATCTGTGGCAACAGCTGTGTCTGTATATTGACTTGCTATTTCCCTGGTACCTTTGTATAATAATTTGTATGTATTTTCTGTATCTGCTTGTATAATAATATTTATATATTTTATATTTCTGATTATTTATAGTTCTAAAACCATTTGCTTTTTAGTAAAGATAGATCTATCATTTAGAACAAGGTTCTAAGAAGAATCCTGGTTGTTGTACATGGTCTATATGAATGTTGGGGTTTCAACTTTTAGAAAGTCTGATGTTGATTTTATTTTCTTTGACAATATATGCAGAAGTGGCATTGCTGTATTATTTTTAATATTTTGAAGAACCTCCATTCTCTTTTTCACAATGGTTATACCAATTTACATTCCCAACAAAGTACAAGTACTTCCGTTTCATCACATCCTCACTAATACTAATTTTTTACCTTTTTGGTAATAGTCACTTCAAGAGGTGTGAGACGATATCCCACTGTGGTTTAGATGTGCATTTCTCTAATGATAAGTGATACAGAATACTCCTTGATATACCTACAGGTCATTTTCGGCTGTATTTTCAGTTCAGTTCAGTCACTCAGTCATGTCGGACTCTGTGACTCCATGGACTGCAGCATGCCAGGTTTCCTATCCTTCACTATCTCTAAGGATTTGCCCCCTTAAAACATCAGCCTTCTATTTTCCACTTTTCTGAATCTTTTGGGAAATCCCATGGACAGAGCGCCGGCAGGATAGAGTCCATGAGATTGCAAAAGAGTTGGACAAGACCTTGTGACTAAGTAACAACATCAAAGTATTATGCAGTTTGCGAATATTTTGACTTGAATAAATTAATATGCTCTAGAAACATATGAGGATTTACTCTGTGACATAAAACCACACTTCAATAATCTGGCATTATTTTATCTGAATCCTTGTATCTAGGACACAGGACCTAAATCTCAGTTATGGAAACAATATTTCCAGATTCATCTACTTTATTTATGAATCTATATGTTTCATATCTCAGGGATTTGAAATAAATGGAAGTAACCATAGATATTTGAGAAATCATTGATTCTGCAGAGAATTTGCAATTGTCTACAATTGTGTTAGAAGTACTGAAGATTGACAGGGTTATCAGGGATCTGTGGCAACAGCTGTGTCTGTATATTGACTTGCTATTTCCCTGGTACCTTTGTATAATAATTTGTATGTATTTTCTGTATCTGCTTGTATAATAATATTTATATATTTTATATTTCTGATTATTTATAGTTCTAAAACCATTTGCTTTTTAGTAAAGATAGATCTATCATTTAGAACAAGGTTCTAAGAAGAATCCTGGTTGTTGTACATGGTCTATATGAATGTTGGGGTTTCAACTTTTAGAAAGTCTGATGTTGATTTTATTTTCTTTGACAATATATGCAGAAGTGGCATTGCTGTATTATTTTTAATATTTTGAAGAACCTCCATTCTCTTTTTCACAATGGTTATACCAATTTACATTCCCAACAAAGTACAAGTACTTCCGTTTCATCACATCCTCACTAATACTAATTTTTTACCTTTTTGGTAATAGTCACTTCAAGAGGTGTGAGACGATATCCCACTGTGGTTTAGATGTGCATTTCTCTAATGATAAGTGATACAGAATACTCCTTGATATACCTACAGGTCATTTTCGGCTGTATTTTCAGTTCAGTTCAGTCACTCAGTCATGTCGGACTCTGTGACTCCATGGACTGCAGCATGCCAGGTTTCCCTGTCCTTCACTATCTCTAAGGATTTGCTCAAACCCATATCCATTAACTCATTGATGCCACACAAGCATCTCATCTCTTCTCCTTCTGCCTTCTATTTTTTTTTCCACATTAGGGTCTTTTCCAATGAGTTATCTTTTCTCATCAGGTGGCCAAAGTGTTAGAGCTTCAGCTTCAGCATCAGCCCATCCAATGAATATTCAGAGCTGATTTCTGTTAGGATTAACTAATTTAATCTCTTTGAAATATTTATTAGTAGCATTATTCATAATTTCCAAATATGGAAATTATCTAAATGTCTGTCAACAAGTGTAAATGGATAAAATATATGATATACATACATGTATATGATGTATATCTGATCAAATATAATTCAGCCTTTAAAAAAAAGAGGTATTCTACCACTTGCTACAATATGGATAAATCTAGAGGACACATGTTAAGTGAAATAAACCAGAATATATTGAATGTTGTAACTTACATGTGGAATCTCAAAGAGTGCAACTCATAAAAGCAGAGAGTAAAATGATGGTTTCTGGGGACTATGAGGTGTGGGAAATTGGAAAATATTGGCCAAAGGGTACAAAAGTTCAGTTATTCAAAATGAACAAGTGCTGGATATCTAAGTTATGACATAAGAATGATAATCAACAACACTATGATGCATACTTGAAATTTTCTAAGATAGGTATTCAGTCTTCTCATCACGCAGACATAAACACACAAAGGCAACTATAGCGGTGAGGGATAAGTTATTTAGCCTGATTTGATGGTCCTTCTACAGTACATCCAGATGTATAAAAAATGTCAAGCTATTGACCTTAAAAATATCTCAAGTAAGTTGTATAAAAGAGATTGGTTGAGGAAATATGTCTTTTTACATTCTTTTATATGATCATTACTTCAGGTTTATGTCTCAAAAAGTATTCCACGCTTATCAAATAACAAGACTAGCACATATCTCAAATAAATACCATTTATAATTTACTGTCTACAAATCTATGTTTAAATGCTTAATGTAACACCTCAGCTGAAGGTATTCAATATCTCACTATTATCCTCCATTTTATAGGTCAAAAAAAGTGAGACTTAGAGTGAAAAAATAAGATTATGAACTTGGTAAATCACAGTTTGTACTAGGTTTTTACTCCAGAATATCAGTACACCTCATGTTAAAAAAACAAAAACTAAACAACAAATGAAGGCATGCAATGATTCTAAGAATGTCTCCATGGCAACAGATTTTTGCTCTCAGAAATTTTACAGATCACAACATGTGAAATATCTTAAAGTAGGGAGTAAAGTAAATCACATTTTGTGTTAGAAGGTTTTAATGGAGTTTATTTTCTCTGAAGTCTGAACATCAATATCACAGGCCATACTTTCACAGCTATTACATGTGACCTGTACCATTCACACCTATGAAACCAGGATTGCCATTTGAGTTGATATAACTTCTATCTATGGTTGACAACATAAAATAATTCTCCAAATAATTATCAAGTCCATGATCCTGCTTTCACTCAAATATTCATTATTGTATCTGTTTGTTAGAAGATTTTAAATGACTTGCTGAAGTTACATAGGTGATAGGAAAAAGACTTAGACATTTACCCAGGACATACGTATAAAAAGTACTTTCCTACCAACCACTCTGAGAAAGATATTATTACTTTCATTTTAGTTATCATTGTAGAAGCTGAGACTCAAAGTGCTTTGAGAAAATTGCATAAACTTTCAAAATGTATCAGTTTTGAGCCTTAATTTGATCACAGGTTTTTCTAGCCTGAGTTCACACGCTCATAGGTCACCCCCAGGAAACAAATTCTGGTGACCTCCACCCCACACAAAATCTCCAATCCTCTACCAACAATTATTTAGCCTGATTTGATGGTCCTTCTACAGTACATCCAGATGTTTTTCAAGTTTTCAAAAAGTAAGTTGTATAAAAGAGATTGGTTGAGGAAATATGTCTTTTTACATTCTTTTATATGATCATTACTTCAGGTTTATGTCTCAAAAAGTATTCCACGCTTATCAAATAACAAGACTAGCACATATCTCAAATAAATACCATTTATAATTTACTGTCTACAAATCTATGTTTAAATGCTTAATGTAACACCTCAGCTGAAGGTATTCAATATCTCACTATTATCCTCCATTTTATAGGTCAAAAAAAGTGAGACTTAGAGTGAAAAAATAAGATTATGAACTTGGTAAATCACAGTTTGTACTAGGTTTTTACTCCAGAATATCAGTACACCTCATGTTAAAAAAAAAAAAAAAAAAAAAAAAAACAACAAATGAAGGCATGCAATGATTCTAAGAATGTCTCCATGGCAACAGATTTTTGCTCTCAGAAATTTTACAGATCACAACATGTGAAATATCTTAAAGTAGGGAGTAAAGTAAATCACATTTTGTGTTAGAAGGTTTTAATGGAGTTTATTTTCTCTGAAGTCTGAACATCAATATCACAGGCCATACTTTCACAGCTATTACATGTGACCTGTACCATTCACACCTATGAAACCAGGATTGCCATTTGAGTTGATATAACTTCTATCTATGGTTGACAACATAAAATAATTCTCCAAATAATTATCAAGTCCATGATCCTGCTTTCACTCAAATATTCATTATTGTATCTGTTTGTTAGAAGATTTTAAATGACTTGCTGAAGTTACATAGGTGATAGGAAAAAGACTTAGACATTTACCCAGGACATACGTATAAAAAGTACTTTCCTACCAACCACTCTGAGAAAGATATTATTACTTTCATTTTAGTTATCATTGTAGAAGCTGAGACTCAAAGTGCTTTGAGAAAATTGCATAAACTTTCAAAATGTATCAGTTTTGAGCCTTAATTTGATCACAGGTTTTTCTAGCCTGAGTTCACACGCTCATAGGTCACCCCCAGGAAACAAATTCTGGTGACCTCCACCCCACACAAAAATCTCCAATCCTCTACCAAACAACATAACCATCTGAAATAGTGCCTGAATTAAAATTTCAAATCCTGGGATGTATAAATTTGAAAATATCATAGGAAGTATTTTTTCTCATTTAAAAAACTTCAACAGACTTAGACTTGTTAAGTGTGAATTCAACAGCTTATTACTTCTTTTAGGCTATTTTCTTACTAAAATTCTTGTCACTGTTAAAACTGAGCAGCCTCACAAAATGCTGACATTAAACAAAGAGAGCCAATTTTCAAAGAGAACTGTTTAAATATTCCACACTAGCATTTTTCTATCAAAGTGTAGAAATTATGTTCAATCCATAGTATTTAGTTAGAAAGAAAGACATGTGCACTACCAGATACCAGGGTTAAGGGCAAGTGAAAACACAGAATCAGAAAATTCTGAATAAGATGAATTAAGCCATTGGCTACACTTGCTTTTATTAACATCACAATTATTGTTTCTGCTTTCATTCATTGTTTTCCTTTTAAGCACTTTGGTTTAAGTGGTTAAATAAATATTATGCTTTACATACTTAGGACAATGTTGAGCATAAAGTAAATGCTCAATGAATATTAACTATTACTATTTTATTAGCACTTTTTGTAGCATATATTAGCTCTGCTGAGAGTCAGCTCCTTTACAGTTTTACGATTACTAATAGTACATTAGTACAATGTAATAATATGCCATAATAAACAAATAGAAGAAAAATAACAGAAGAAAATGAAGTTGAAACAAGCGAAAGATATTCTGAAGCTCTTTATGTGACCAATATCGTAAGCCATTACAAACTGGATTCACTTTCATTTGTGGATCAAGCCTGCTGATTATTATTAATAATATGCAGTTAATGCTCTGAAATTTGATTCATTAACTCACAGACCAACAATATTTCTGAAATGGCATTGTCTTTCAAGTAGAGCCATAGTGCTCCTTTGAAAAGGAAGAGGGAGGCAGAGAGGAAGGAAAGAAGAAACGAAGGGGAAAAAAATCCACCACTCCAAAATGCATTTTCTGAAACTTGTACTGATTAAATAGCTGAATTTTGTCTGATAATTTTTTTTTGTCTTGTAGTCTTCTGAGGAGAGTTTATATCAAGTGCAACAAACTTAAACTCTATATGTGACCTTTCTCTACCTTAGTTCAGCCAGAATTCCTGACAGATATATGAACTATTGAAAGTTTTAATATGGAATAATTTGCATTATGTGACTTGATCCATCAGAAAAATTTAAAATTCTTTTTTAAATTCACATTTTCTTTTAGGCTATTTTCTTACTAAAATTCTTGTCACTGTTAAAACTGAGCAGCCTCACAAAATGCTGACATTAAACAAAGAGAGCCAATTTTCAAAGAGAACTGTTTAAATATTCCACACTAGCATTTTTCTATCAAAGTGTAGAAATTATGTTCAATCCATAGTATTTAGTTAGAAAGAAAGACATGTGCACTACCAGATACCAGGGTTAAGGGCAAGTGAAAACACAGAATCAGAAAATTCTGAATAAGATGAATTAAGCCATTGGCTACACTTGCTTTTATTAACATCACAATTATTGTTTCTGCTTTCATTCATTGTTTTCCTTTTAAGCACTTTGGTTTAAGTGGTTAAATAAATATTATGCTTTACATACTTAGGACAATGTTGAGCATAAAGTAAATGCTCAATGAATATTAACTATTACTATTTTATTAGCACTTTTTGTAGCATATATTAGCTCTGCTGAGAGTCAGCTCCTTTACAGTTTTACGATTACTAATAGTACATTAGTACAATGTAATAATATGCCATAATAAACAAATAGAAGAAAAATAACAGAAGAAAATGAAGTTGAAACAAGCGAAAGATATTCTGAAGCTCTTTATGTGACCAATATCGTAAGCCATTACAAACTGGATTCACTTTCATTTGTGGATCAAGCCTGCTGATTATTATTAATAATATGCAGTTAATGCTCTGAAATTTGATTCATTAACTCACAGACCAACAATATTTCTGAAATGGCATTGTCTTTCAAGTAGAGCCATAGTGCTCCTTTGAAAAGGAAGAGGGAGGCAGAGAGGAAGGAAAGAAGAAACGAAGGGGAAAAAAATCCACCACTCCAAAATGCATTTTCTGAAACTTGTACTGATTAAATAGCTGAATTTTGTCTGATAATTTTTTTTTGTCTTGTAGTCTTCTGAGGAGAGTTTATATCAAGTGCAACAAACTTAAACTCTATATGTGACCTTTCTCTACCTTAGTTCAGCCAGAATTCCTGACAGATATATGAACTATTGAAAGTTTTAATATGGAATAATTTGCATTATGTGACTTGATCCATCAGAAAGGACCATGAAGGGCTTCTCTGGTTGTCCAGTGGGTAAGAAGTCCGCCTTGCAGTGCAAGGGGCATCAGTTCAATCCCTGGCCCAGGAAGATTCTACATGCCGCAGAGTGGCCAGACTGGTGTGTCCGATTAGGAACCAGTGCTCTGGAGCACATGTGCCCAGTGCAGGTGCTCTGCACTGAGGGAGGCCCACACAGGCCACAAGAATAAAGGTGGATGAAAATAAATAAATAAAAAACCAATAAAAGAGACCAAAATTAACAACAACACAACAAAACAAAACAAAACAAAAAAGGACCATAAAATAAAGGAATAATGTACATATTTCAAAAGTTAATGATAACAGTCATGGTAACTATTTAAAGCTCAGTTGGTTTAAATAGGAGTGTTTTGTAAGGGTTTGCTTATATATAACCTTAGTCTCCTTTGGTAAATTAATTTGTAATAAGAAATTATTCTATGTTAATCTCCACAGTTTAAAACACATTAAAATAAAGACAAAGATCAGTGATTAGATAACAAAAACAATTTTAATGCAAAAAAAAGTAAGTCTATGTGGTATTTATAGATATATAGTGTCTACAGACATGAGGTAGTTACCCTTATAGGTATATTCAAATAATTAAAAAATTATGTTGCTTATATATTTCCCAAATATGAATATAGAGAAAATGTTTGTTGGAAATACAAGCTGATACTCAAAATAGTGAGACTGTTCTGACTTTTTTACCTTTCATTACTGGTAGAATAATTCTTTATCCCATGAATCATCCTACCTCCAAATGATGCCTGCCTCGTGGTCTGTCTGTTGTTATCACTTCCCTCCTACTTATTTAGTACAGTTTCAAAAACCAATTCGTTCTGTCCTTGAAGAATTTCTTCTACTTATCTTGCTTACAAAAAGTCATTACAGAGTACTTTGGAACAATCCCAAATTTTCAGATATAATGAGGGGGAACAGGTGCATAGAGAATGAGAAGAATTCATTATGCACTATTGAAAGTTTTAATATGGAATAATTTGCATTATGTGACTTGATCCATCAGAAAGGACCATGAAGGGCTTCTCTGGTTGTCCAGTGGGTAAGAAGTCCGCCTTGCAGTGCAAGGGGCATCAGTTCAATCCCTGGCCCAGGAAGATTCTACATGCCGCAGAGTGGCCAGACTGGTGTGTCCGATTAGGAACCAGTGCTCTGGAGCACATGTGCCCAGTGCAGGTGCTCTGCACTGAGGGAGGCCCACACAGGCCACAAGAATAAAGGTGGATGAAAATAAATAAATAAAAAACCAATAAAAGAGACCAAAATTAACAACAACACAACAAAACAAAACAAAACAAAAAAGGACCATAAAATAAAGGAATAATGTACATATTTCAAAAGTTAATGATAACAGTCATGGTAACTATTTAAAGCTCAGTTGGTTTAAATAGGAGTGTTTTGTAAGGGTTTGCTTATATATAACCTTAGTCTCCTTTGGTAAATTAATTTGTAATAAGAAATTATTCTATGTTAATCTCCACAGTTTAAAACACATTAAAATAAAGACAAAGATCAGTGATTAGATAACAAAAACAATTTTAATGCAAAAAAAAGTAAGTCTATGTGGTATTTATAGATATATAGTGTCTACAGACATGAGGTAGTTACCCTTATAGGTATATTCAAATAATTAAAAAATTATGTTGCTTATATATTTCCCAAATATGAATATAGAAAAAATGTTTGTTGGAAATACAAGCTGATACTCAAAATAGTGAGACTGTTCTGACTTTTTTACCTTTCATTACTGGTAGAATAATTCTTTATCCCATGAATCATCCTACCTCCAAATGATGCCTGCCTCGTGGTCTGTCTGTTGTTATCACTTCCCTCCTACTTATTTAGTACAGTTTCAAAAACCAATTCGTTCTGTCCTTGAAGAATTTCTTCTACTTATCTTGCTTACAAAAAGTCATTACAGAGTACTTTGGAACAATCCCAAATTTTCAGATATAATGAGGGGGAACAGGTGCATAGAGAATGAGAAGAATTCATTATGCACATTATTGGATTTTTGGGAAGAGAGGATAGGCTGAGTCTAATTTGTTAGATCCATCAAAATAAAGCCTAGTATCATATTAAAGGACTTATCTCTACATATTTAAAAACGTGAAAAACTCTGGATGAGTGAGTTAAGCAATGAGCTAGAAGCATCATGCCTGTGAAGTACTAGCTCTGCATTTACTTATTGGTTTTTTGACTTTGGACTGCAACTAAATATTCCAGACTTCATTTCTCTTAACACACTCAGTTAGAAAGAAGGAATTCAACATATGGGATGAACAAAAATGAGCCAATAAACTCAAAATACTAGTTTCAATGAATATACTGTGATTAAATAAACAATAATGAAGTTTCCATGTAGAAGTATGCTTCTTTGAATTATGCATATATGAGTAAACTGATGAATTAGATTTGTTTTATAGTCGAAGTTACTATATTAAGTGTTGTATCAATATATATTCCATAAATAAATATAAAACATTTTATGTAATATATCACAGATGATAATATAAAGATACTTTGGTATTTGTAACTCAGTTTTATATTTATTTTATAAAATAACTTAAAACTGTCTTTTTAAATGTTATTCTGATATAGTTGATCTATAATATTGTGTTTAATTTCTACTGTACATCAATGTGACCCAGTTATGTTTTTCATATTCTTTTCTATTACTGTTTATCACAGGATATTGAATATAGTTACCTGTGCTATAGAGCAGGACTTTGTTGTTTATCCTATACATAACAGTTGGCACCTTCTGGTCCCGAACACCCAGTTCTTTCCTCATTCATCACCCCATTTGCACCTACACGTCTGTTCTCAGTATCTGTAAATCTGTTTTTATTTAATAGATATTGCATTTTAGACTCCACATAAAAGTGATATCATATGATAGTTGTCTTTCCCTTTGTGACTTACTTCACTTAGTGTGATGATCTCTAGGTCGCTCCCTGTTGCTGAAAATGACATTATTTCATTCTTTTCCTGACTGAGTATATTCCATTGTGTGTATATATATATATATGCCGCATCTTTATCCATTTATCTGTGATTGGACATTTGGCTTGGTTCCGTATCTTGGCTGTTGTAAATAGTGCTGCTAAAAACATAGTGCTGTATGTTCCTTGTGTAATATAGTTTTGTATGGGTATATGCCCAGGAGTGGATTTGCTGGATCATATAGCATCAAATTTGATAGGTTTTTCTGAGTCTAATTTGTTAGATCCATCAAAATAAAGCCTAGTATCATATTAAAGGACTTATCTCTACATATTTAAAAACGTGAAAAACTCTGGATGAGTGAGTTAAGCAATGAGCTAGAAGCATCATGCCTGTGAAGTACTAGCTCTGCATTTACTTATTGGTTTTTTGACTTTGGACTGCAACTAAATATTCCAGACTTCATTTCTCTTAACACACTCAGTTAGAAAGAAGGAATTCAACATATGGGATGAACAAAAATGAGCCAATAAACTCAAAATACTAGTTTCAATGAATATACTGTGATTAAATAAACAATAATGAAGTTTCCATGTAGAAGTATGCTTCTTTGAATTATGCATATATGAGTAAACTGATGAATTAGATTTGTTTTATAGTCGAAGTTACTATATTAAGTGTTGTATCAATATATATTCCATAAATAAATATAAAACATTTTATGTAATATATCACAGATGATAATATAAAGATACTTTGGTATTTGTAACTCAGTTTTATATTTATTTTATAAAATAACTTAAAACTGTCTTTTTAAATGTTATTCTGATATAGTTGATCTATAATATTGTGTTTAATTTCTACTGTACATCAATGTGACCCAGTTATGTTTTTCATATTCTTTTCTATTACTGTTTATCACAGGATATTGAATATAGTTACCTGTGCTATAGAGCAGGACTTTGTTGTTTATCCTATACATAACAGTTGGCACCTTCTGGTCCCGAACACCCAGTTCTTTCCTCATTCATCACCCCATTTGCACCTACACGTCTGTTCTCAGTATCTGTAAATCTGTTTTTATTTAATAGATATTGCATTTTAGACTCCACATAAAAGTGATATCATATGATAGTTGTCTTTCCCTTTGTGACTTACTTCACTTAGTGTGATGATCTCTAGGTCGCTCCCTGTTGCTGAAAATGACATTATTTCATTCTTTTCCTGACTGAGTATATTCCATTGTGTGTATATATATATATATGCCGCATCTTTATCCATTTATCTGTGATTGGACATTTGGCTTGGTTCCGTATCTTGGCTGTTGTAAATAGTGCTGCTAAAAACATAGTGCTGTATGTTCCTTGTGTAATATAGTTTTGTATGGGTATATGCCCAGGAGTGGATTTGCTGGATCATATAGCATCTTTATTTTTATATTTTGAGGCAGCTCCACTCTATTTTCCACACCAGTTGCACCAATTTACATTTCCATCATCAGGGCAAGAGTGATCCCATTTCTTCACACCTCTGCAGCATTTATTATTAATACTTGGTGTTGGTGGTTTAGTCGCTAAGTCCTGTCCAACACTTGCGATCCCATGGACTGTAGCCCACTAGGATCCTCTATCCATGGGATTTCCCAGGCAAAAATACTAGAATGGGTTGCCATTTCCTTCTCCAAGAGATTTTCCCAATTCAGATATCCATCCCAGGTCTTCTGCGTTGTAGGTGGTCTCTTGCATTGCAGGCAGATTCTCTACTGACTGAGTGACCAGGAAAGCCTTTATTACTCATAGACTTTCAAATGATGATCATTCTAATTGGTGTGAGGTAGTACCCCATTGTAGTTTTGCCATACATTTCTCTAATAACTGGTGACGATGAGCAACTTTTCATATGCCTATTGATATCTGTATATCCTATATGGTTGTTGTTGTTCAGTCACAAAGTCGTGTCCCATTCTTTGTGACAACCAACAACCGTGCACTAGAGTTCCAGCCTTTCTTGTCCTTCATTATCTCCCAGAGATTACTCAAACTCATATACATTGAGTTATGAATGCCTTCCAACCATCTCATCTTTCATCACCCCTTCTCTTCCTGCCCTCAATCTTTCCCAGCATAAGAGACTTTTCCGGTGAGTTGCCTCTTTGCATCAGGTGGCCAAAGCATTTGAGCTTCAGCCTCAGCGTCAGTCCTTCCAATGAATATTCAGGGTTGTTTTCCTTTAGGATTGACTGCTTTGATCACTTGGAAGTCCAAAGGACTCTCAAGAGTCTTCTCCAGCACCAACAGTTTGAAAACATCATTTCTTCAGTGTTCAGCCTTCTTTTTAGTTCAATTCTCACATCTATACAGGACTACTGGAAAAAAATATAGCTTTGACTATACAGACCTTTGTGGGTAAAGTGATGTCTCTGCTGTCTGATACACTGTCTAGCTTTTCTTCCAAGGAGTAAACATCGTTTAATTTCATGGCTTTAATCATTGTTCACAGTGATTTCAGAGTCCAGAAAATAAAACCTGTCACTGTTTCCAATTTTCCCCCTTCTGTTTGCCATGAAGTGATTGAATCAGAAGTGAGATTTTGTTTTAAATATTGAATTTTATGCCAGCTTTTTCACTCTCTTCTTTTACCTTCATCAAGTGGATCTTTAGTTCCTCTCCACTGTCTGCTATTAGAGAGATATCATTTGTATATCTGAGGCAGCCTTTGTTTCAGCTTATGATTCATCTAGCCCAACATGTCACATGATGTACTCTGCACTTAAGTTAAATAAGCAGGGTGAGAATATACAGTCTTGTCATTCTCCTTTCCCAATTTTGAACACAGTCCACTATTCCATGTTCAATTCTAACTATTGCTGCTTGACCTGCATACAGGCTTCTCAGGAGGCAAGTAAGGTGGTTCGATACTCTCAACCTTTTAATATTTTTCCAGTTTGTTGTGATCCACATGGTCAAAAGATTTAGTGTAGTCAATTAAGCAGAAGTAGATATTTCCTGAAATTCTCTTGCTTTCTCTATGATTTTTTCTGGAGAAATGTCTTTATTAAGCCCATTTTTCAATTGGGTTGTTGTTCAGTCACAAAGTCGTGTCCCATTCTTTGTGACAACCAACAACCGTGCACTAGAGTTCCAGCCTTTCTTGTCCTTCATTATCTCCCAGAGATTACTCAAACTCATATACATTGAGTTATGAATGCCTTCCAACCATCTCATCTTTCATCACCCCTTCTCTTCCTGCCCTCAATCTTTCCCAGCATAAGAGACTTTTCCGGTGAGTTGCCTCTTTGCATCAGGTGGCCAAAGCATTTGAGCTTCAGCCTCAGCGTCAGTCCTTCCAATGAATATTCAGGGTTGTTTTCCTTTAGGATTGACTGCTTTGATCACTTGGAAGTCCAAAGGACTCTCAAGAGTCTTCTCCAGCACCAACAGTTTGAAAACATCATTTCTTCAGTGTTCAGCCTTCTTTTTAGTTCAATTCTCACATCTATACAGGACTACTGGAAAAAAATATAGCTTTGACTATACAGACCTTTGTGGGTAAAGTGATGTCTCTGCTGTCTGATACACTGTCTAGCTTTTCTTCCAAGGAGTAAACATCGTTTAATTTCATGGCTTTAATCATTGTTCACAGTGATTTCAGAGTCCAGAAAATAAAACCTGTCACTGTTTCCAATTTTCCCCCTTCTGTTTGCCATGAAGTGATTGAATCAGAAGTGAGATTTTGTTTTAAATATTGAATTTTATGCCAGCTTTTTCACTCTCTTCTTTTACCTTCATCAAGTGGATCTTTAGTTCCTCTCCACTGTCTGCTATTAGAGAGATATCATTTGTATATCTGAGGCAGCCTTTGTTTCAGCTTATGATTCATCTAGCCCAACATGTCACATGATGTACTCTGCACTTAAGTTAAATAAGCAGGGTGAGAATATACAGTCTTGTCATTCTCCTTTCCCAATTTTGAACACAGTCCACTATTCCATGTTCAATTCTAACTATTGCTGCTTGACCTGCATACAGGCTTCTCAGGAGGCAAGTAAGGTGGTTCGATACTCTCAACCTTTTAATATTTTTCCAGTTTGTTGTGATCCACATGGTCAAAAGATTTAGTGTAGTCAATTAAGCAGAAGTAGATATTTCCTGAAATTCTCTTGCTTTCTCTATGATTTTTTCTGGAGAAATGTCTTTATTAAGCCCATTTTTCAATTGGGTTGTTTGTATTTTGTTATTGAATTGTAGGAGGTGTTTATATATTTTTAAAATTAAGTCCTTTTAGGTACTTTCATTTGCATGTATTTTCTTCCAGTCCGTAGGAGGTCTTCATGTTTTGTTTATGGTTTCCATTGTTGTGTAAGAGTTTATAATAAAACTATCTTATTTATTAAAATATCAAATGTGGAAACTACTCATATTATTAAGAAAATATTTTCTATTATATTCTTCCTTAAGTGTACACACATACTTTTATTTTACATTTGCTTTTGACTATCTGAAAATGATTTTTTAAAATAGAAAGTCATTAGAAAGTCAATAATAGTATTAAATTTATGTTGAAAATTCTTAAGTAGAATTTATACAAAATTTGGTAGAATTTTGTATCAGATTTGCAGAAAAAAGTGTAATGTTGACGTTGTCGAATATATGAACTTTCCCATGAATATTCTGACTATTCATTAGCATAATGATTTTTAACTCTAATCCACAAAGTCTAAACAAAAATACAATAATTAATCTTTTCCTTTAACATATGACTTAATATACACTTTAAAAGTCACAGACATCAGCCTAGTGTGCATCAGGTGTATATATTATATAAGGTATATATTTAGAAGCATAGAAATGAAAAACATGTGTCTGGAGCCTTATTGACCAGTCAGAATACTAACTCTGTTGTATATTGGGTATATGATCTTAGGTCTCTTGCATAAATTAGCCATACTCCAATTTTTATTTCCAGAAAATGTGATAATTTTCTCATAAGATTATAAGAATTAAAGTATATAGTCCACTATGGTCAAACACATGGTCTTAAACACAATCATTATTTAATAAATATTAGTTGCTAGTATTAAACATGAAATTTGACATTCTCTAATAGATATATTATTTGCCCAACAAATTATTTTCAAAAAAATAAAATATTTTCTATTTTATAGATAAAAATGTAAATGACATGTTCAAGATAAAATGTTTTAATATAAGTTTTTGTAACTGATCCTAGAAATCCAGATTGGAAGAGTCGAGAAATTTTCTAATTACTATTCCTTTATTTATTCATCCAATTCATTCAACTGCTAAACTCAGTCTTCCAATATGTCTAATTAAATAATACTTTGTGCCCAGCAGTGTTATAAGCTTGGAATACATGTTAAACAAATAGGCATAATGTCTGCTAGAATCAATAGTGACAGAGGAAGACAGGCATTAAACCTATAATGTAAATAGGCAAGTAAAAGGGGAAAAACAAATTCTTGGTAAGATTAAATGACCTAGTCAGGGTTAAGAAAAGTAACCCTAGAAATAAAATTTAAGCAGGGATCTGTTGAGCTCCCCATCATTAGCAAGATTATCAGCAATAATACTACTATAAAACTTGAGTTTTTGAACTCTTCACATTTTCCAGTGTTTGTGCTAGTAAGAAACTGTATCAAGATTTAAATCATTGTGTTTAGCAGTAGTCATCAATTGAAAGATGGCAGAAGTAGAACACAGAACCCAGAGAAATCTAGGCAGAAGCAACAACATATGAGCAATGTGGAAGGAACCCTTTGAGTCAGATTAAGAATTCTGAATGTTAAGGAACATGTAATTGACAAAGTAGAATTTAAAGTGGAGGACTGATAGTCAGGTTTAAGGCTTTGGCAAGTCACTCAGATTAAACAGAAAAGAGGATGTGGACAGCACAGAATTTGAGGTTCAGACACCACCTACAAAGATTGAGACAAGGTGCACTATTGTGATGGTGGCAGAACTGCTGAATATTCAATAGAGAAACAACAAGATTCTGTAAATGGTTAGCCATAAAGAATAAGGGAGGTAATAGAGCCTGGTTTGAACTCAAGAGGAGGAGGATGCTTGAGGAAAAGGCAAAGGAAATAAAAAGTTTTGTTTTAAATATGTAGGGAATTTCCTGGCAGACCAGTGCTTAAGACTTCACCTTTAGTAATGGGGGTTTTGTTTCAGTCCCTGGTCAGAGACCTAAGTCCCACATGCCTCACATGTGCCAAAAGAAAACAAAGCATAAAACAGAAACAATACGATAACAAATTCAATAAAATATAGATTTTTAAAAAATAGTTCACAGCAAAAAACTATTTTAAAAGTTTTAAAAATATGTTAAGTATGTATTTAAGCTATGTAGGCAGAAGGTTGGTTATCAGCACAAACTATGTTTATGATGTTGAGGTGGTAATGATGATAGTGATGACGTCAGCATTTATCTGGAATGAACTATCTGGCAGTTTGTGCTTTACATGCAATATATTATTGAGATATTACATTGAGTAAAATTACTATTTTTTTTTCAATTTATTTATTTATTTATTTTTTTTTACATGTATGTTCCCAGATCATTCATATGCATATCCTTGGACCCTCCCCCCACTCAGTTCCCCCCCTCCCATCCCTCCAGACCATTGCTCCAAGTGGTTGTAGGTACTCCTATTCCCCTAGCACAATGACAATAGCTATCTTTTCCACACATGACAGTATATGTTTTAAAAACTTTATGGAGAATATAATTCATGCTAAAGTTATTTGACAGTCAGTCAGAATACATTAGAGATAGGTGTTTTGATGCCAAGAGAGTTCTGTGTTAAAAATAAAAGTGTAATAGCTTAAACTAGTAGGTTAAAATTTAAACTAGTAGTGTAGAAAAATAAAATGAAGATCTATCAGAAACCAGTAACAACACCAATAGTGATAAAGAATGAAGACCCTAAACATGAGATTAAGATGTTTATGCCAAGAAGAGAGTGTTTTAAGAATAAGAAACTAGACTGATAGTCAGGTTTAAGGCTTTGGCAAGTCACTCAGATTAAACAGAAAAGAGGATGTGGACAGCACAGAATTTGAGGTTCAGACACCACCTACAAAGATTGAGACAAGGTGCACTATTGTGATGGTGGCAGAACTGCTGAATATTCAATAGAGAAACAACAAGATTCTGTAAATGGTTAGCCATAAAGAATAAGGGAGGTAATAGAGCCTGGTTTGAACTCAAGAGGAGGAGGATGCTTGAGGAAAAGGCAAAGGAAATAAAAAGTTTTGTTTTAAATATGTAGGGAATTTCCTGGCAGACCAGTGCTTAAGACTTCACCTTTAGTAATGGGGGTTTTGTTTCAGTCCCTGGTCAGAGACCTAAGTCCCACATGCCTCACATGTGCCAAAAGAAAACAAAGCATAAAACAGAAACAATACGATAACAAATTCAATAAAATATAGATTTTTAAAAAATAGTTCACAGCAAAAAACTATTTTAAAAGTTTTAAAAATATGTTAAGTATGTATTTAAGCTATGTAGGCAGAAGGTTGGTTATCAGCACAAACTATGTTTATGATGTTGAGGTGGTAATGATGATAGTGATGACGTCAGCATTTATCTGGAATGAACTATCTGGCAGTTTGTGCTTTACATGCAATATATTATTGAGATATTACATTGAGTAAAATTACTATTTTTTTTTCAATTTATTTATTTATTTATTTATTTTTTTTTACATGTATGTTCCCAGATCATTCATATGCATATCCTTGGACCCTCCCCCCACTCAGTTCCCCCCCTCCCATCCCTCCAGACCATTGCTCCAAGTGGTTGTAGGTACTCCTATTCCCCTAGCACAATGACAATAGCTATCTTTTCCACACATGACAGTATATGTTTTAAAAACTTTATGGAGAATATAATTCATGCTAAAGTTATTTGACAGTCAGTCAGAATACATTAGAGATAGGTGTTTTGATGCCAAAAGAGAGTTCTGTGTTAAAAATAAAAGTGTAATAGCTTAAACTAGTAGGTTAAAATTTAAACTAGTAGTGTAGAAAAAAAATAAAATGAAGATCTATCAGAAACCAGTAACAACACCAATATTTTTTGTGAAAGATAAAGAATGAAGACCCTAAACATGAGATTAAGATGTTTATGCCAAGAAGAGAGTGTTTTAAGAATAAGAGAGTAAGCAATATGTTGTATATGTTTAAATGTTAAGGGTTAAAAAGTGTTCATTGGAGAACATTATGGAGGTTCCTCAAACAATGAAAAATAGTATTGCTATATGATCCAGCAATCCTAATCCTGGACACAACCAGGACAAAGCTATACTTTGAAAAGATACATGCACCCCAATGTTTATAGCAACACTATACATAATAGCAAAGACATGGAGCAACCTAAGTGTTCACTGACAGGTGAATGAATGAAGAAGATGTGGTATATATATATATATATAGACACAAGGAATGATTCACAAAGAAGCAGACACAACTTAGAGACTCAACAACGTATAAGGGAAATGAATGTGCAAAAATAAATAAATAAATAAATATATATATATACATATATACATATATATATATATATACATACACATGCATGTGTGTGTGTCTGTGTGCGTGCATGCACTCAATTGTGTCTGACTCTTTACAACCCCATAGACTTTAGCCTTCTAGGCTCTTCTGCCCACGGAGTTTTCCAGACAAGAATATTGGAGTGGGTTGCTATTTCCTACTCCACAGGATCTTCCTAACCCTTCAGCTTAAAAGTAAAGGTGTTCATTAGATAAAGCAACAAACAGATTCTTTTGTAAGGATTTATTGAGTGGATACAAAATTGTAGTTGGAAGAGAGATGGAATAAAGGTCAATATTTGATCCCCACTCAGTTCCCCCCCTCCCATCCCTCCAGACCATTGCTCCAAGTGGTTGTAGGTACTCCTATTCCCCTAGCACAATGACAATAGCTATCTTTTCCACACATGACAGTATATGTTTTAAAAACTTTATGGAGAATATAATTCATGCTAAAGTTATTTGACAGTCAGTCAGAATACATTAGAGATAGGTGTTTTGATGCCAAAAGAGAGTTCTGTGTTAAAAATAAAAGTGTAATAGCTTAAACTAGTAGGTTAAAATTTAAACTAGTAGTGTAGAAAAAAAATAAAATGAAGATCTATCAGAAACCAGTAACAACACCAATATTTTTTGTGAAAGATAAAGAATGAAGACCCTAAACATGAGATTAAGATGTTTATGCCAAGAAGAGAGTGTTTTAAGAATAAGAGAGTAAGCAATATGTTGTATATGTTTAAATGTTAAGGGTTAAAAAGTGTTCATTGGAGAACATTATGGAGGTTCCTCAAACAATGAAAAATAGTATTGCTATATGATCCAGCAATCCTAATCCTGGACACAACCAGGACAAAGCTATACTTTGAAAAGATACATGCACCCCAATGTTTATAGCAACACTATACATAATAGCAAAGACATGGAGCAACCTAAGTGTTCACTGACAGGTGAATGAATGAAGAAGATGTGGTATATATATATATATATAGACACAAGGAATGATTCACAAAGAAGCAGACACAACTTAGAGACTCAACAACGTATAAGGGAAATGAATGTGCAAAAATAAATAAATAAATAAATATATATATATACATATATACATATATATATATATATACATACACATGCATGTGTGTGTGTCTGTGTGCGTGCATGCACTCAATTGTGTCTGACTCTTTACAACCCCATAGACTTTAGCCTTCTAGGCTCTTCTGCCCACGGAGTTTTCCAGACAAGAATATTGGAGTGGGTTGCTATTTCCTACTCCACAGGATCTTCCTAACCCTTCAGCTTAAAAGTAAAGGTGTTCATTAGATAAAGCAACAAACAGATTCTTTTGTAAGGATTTATTGAGTGGATACAAAATTGTAGTTGGAAGAGAGATGGAATAAAGGTCAATATTTGAACAACTCAAATAGTTTAATTTTGAAGGGAACTTTTTCAAAGCTAAATCAGAGATAAATAAGCATCAGGAAAAGAAACAAAGAAATATAGGTTTGAAAGAATTTGGTTTTCAGTAAGAAGCAAATTGGGCATACTTACCTGTCACTGATAAGATGTTGAAGAGACTGAGAAGCTACCAAAATGTTATTAGTTTTATAAGAAAAAGTTCTGAGGACTTCCTCAGGAGCTAGCATCTGAAAAGAAACCTGATTCATGTGTGTTGAAGATGGGAAATAAGGAACTATTTGTAGATTCACATGGTAACTTCTTTTAGCATCCACCTATAAAGCTACAAAATTTCTCTCCTTATATAGAACCACAATTTGATAGTGTCTATTTATTAATTTTTTCTCTACTGGGTTTTCATTGGCACACAGACCTTCTCTACTCGCGGAGAGTAGGGACTACTCTAGTTGTGGTACACAGGCTTTTAGTTGAGGTGACTCCTCTTGGTGTGGAGCACTGACTCTAGGGCACCTGGGTGTAAGTAATTGCAGTGCTTGGGCTCAGTAATTGAGGCTCCCAAGTTCTAGAACCCAGGTTCAATAGAGGTGGTCCACAGTATGTGAGATTTTCCCAGATCGGGGGTTGAAAAATGTCTCCTGCACTGTCAGGTGGATTCTTTACCACTGAGTCACCATGGATACTCACTGTCTACTTTTTTTTTTTCTTTTTTTTGGCCACTTCTATTGATCTTTCATTCATTTATCTTTGTTCTTTTGGCCTGTGTGGGCCTCCCATCGCAGCAGCCTCTCTCATCACAGAGCACCGATTTTGGGCACATGCGCCCCAGAGCTCCAGCTCCGTAGTCGGACACATTGGTCCAGCCGCTCCGCAGCACATGGGATCCCCCCAGGCCAGGGATCAAACCGGCGCCCCTTGCACTGCAAGGTGGTGTCCTTACCCACTGGATCACCAGGGAAGCCCCAGTGTCTTCTTAATATTACGAAAGTACTACAACTTTAATATCAGCAAGCAAGAGATGACTTAAATGGCAGTTGTCATTTAATTGTTATTTGATTTTGAAATATATATTACTCTATGCCATTGGAAGAAACTGAAAATAAATATATTTAAGTAGATATTTTAAAGTATCAGACTGGGTAACATCAAGTTGATATTCACCAGATTTTATAAGTGTGTACAGTTTTTTCTCATAACATAGAAATCACAAAGTGTGTGTGTATGTGTGTGCATGCTTTCTATTTTTTCTTTTTAGTACTTAAAACTTTTCTTTAGAAATTCTAAAAGCTATACCTAATTTTTAACACCTAGTAAAAGTATCTGAAAAGTGATGCCTATTAGGGAAAGAATGATAATCTGATGATCGTGCTAGCAGGTGGTACCATAATGAATTCTCTTTAGAGAAAAATACATTCTTAAGCATCAGTTATCCATAGAATTCCATTATAATCTAAAAAGTGAAAGTAATCCTGTCTGGAAAAAGGAAACAATTGTTAGGTAATTCTTTACCTCCAGAAATGGCACCTATATTTGGGATTATTAAACAAAGCAGAAAATTATAAGTAAATACAATTTAAATGCTTACCACACTTTCAAAAACGATGTTCTGCATATAAGCTAAACATTTTCCTCTTTTCAGTTAATCAATTTTGTAGTCAAAATGTCTGAATGCACATTGCTCTGTACCAGAAAAAAAATGAGAAAGACTATGAAAATGCACAGGAGTTGTACACTAGAGTATGTGATAAAGAAGAATTGTCACTGGCTAAGCAAAATTAACTATATAATATCAAAAAAATAAGGTTGCTCATTAATAAAAAGATACTTATAGAATCTTTATTTTGTGTGAATTATTGTGATAGTTACTACCTGTACAATGAGGTATAGTTCCTCTTTTCATAAAGTTGACATATTTCTAAGTGCAAAGAATTTTGGGCACATGCGCCCCAGAGCTCCAGCTCCGTAGTCGGACACATTGGTCCAGCCGCTCCGCAGCACATGGGATCCCCCCAGGCCAGGGATCAAACCGGCGCCCCTTGCACTGCAAGGTGGTGTCCTTACCCACTGGATCACCAGGGAAGCCCCAGTGTCTTCTTAATATTACGAAAGTACTACAACTTTAATATCAGCAAGCAAGAGATGACTTAAATGGCAGTTGTCATTTAATTGTTATTTGATTTTGAAATATATATTACTCTATGCCATTGGAAGAAACTGAAAATAAATATATTTAAGTAGATATTTTAAAGTATCAGACTGGGTAACATCAAGTTGATATTCACCAGATTTTATAAGTGTGTACAGTTTTTTCTCATAACATAGAAATCACAAAGTGTGTGTGTATGTGTGTGCATGCTTTCTATTTTTTCTTTTTAGTACTTAAAACTTTTCTTTAGAAATTCTAAAAGCTATACCTAATTTTTAACACCTAGTAAAAGTATCTGAAAAGTGATGCCTATTAGGGAAAGAATGATAATCTGATGATCGTGCTAGCAGGTGGTACCATAATGAATTCTCTTTAGAGAAAAATACATTCTTAAGCATCAGTTATCCATAGAATTCCATTATAATCTAAAAAGTGAAAGTAATCCTGTCTGGAAAAAGGAAACAATTGTTAGGTAATTCTTTACCTCCAGAAATGGCACCTATATTTGGGATTATTAAACAAAGCAGAAAATTATAAGTAAATACAATTTAAATGCTTACCACACTTTCAAAAACGATGTTCTGCATATAAGCTAAACATTTTCCTCTTTTCAGTTAATCAATTTTGTAGTCAAAATGTCTGAATGCACATTGCTCTGTACCAGAAAAAAAATGAGAAAGACTATGAAAATGCACAGGAGTTGTACACTAGAGTATGTGATAAAGAAGAATTGTCACTGGCTAAGCAAAATTAACTATATAATATCAAAAAAATAAGGTTGCTCATTAATAAAAAGATACTTATAGAATCTTTATTTTGTGTGAATTATTGTGATAGTTACTACCTGTACAATGAGGTATAGTTCCTCTTTTCATAAAGTTGACATATTTCTAAGTGCAAAGAAAAGGTTTGAAAATGATTTAAATGAATATATGAACAATTTATATTTATATTTAAAGCATCACAATAGCCCTACATTAAAGGTTGATTTATACAGAAGGGTATGTGTATCTGGGAAGCATTGAGGTCCAGTGGATTTTTGGAAGGTATTAATAGATAAAAGATGTTTAATACAAACTAGAAATGATAGAACCCTGGGTTAGCATAGCAGAATATAAATGGAAGGAAGTTCATAGATTAGAGAGAAATTTTGAAAACCTGTTAATGATTAATGGAGTTAATAGAATATAGGAGATGATGAGAGATTGGCTCAGATGGTAAAGAATCTGCCTGCAATGCAGGAGACCTGGGCTTGATCTCTGCGTGGGGAAGATTCCCTGGAGAAGGAAATGGCGACCCACTCTAGAATTCTTGCCTGGTGAATTTCATGGAGGGTAGTTTGGAAGGCTACAGTTCATGGAGTTGCAAAGAGCTGGACATGACTGAGCAACTAACACACACACACAGAGGTTCTAGGTCTGAATAAAGAGTAGTTGGTTATACTTCAGATTAAAATATGGAAGATAGAAAGAGGTGCCTTTTCGGGACTGAAGACTAGTGTGGTTTTTGTTTTAAAATATGCTTATACAGTGTTAGTGAGACAAAGGTCTTGGAAGGAAGACAATGGAGTAGACAGTTGGGTCTATGGAAGAGAAACTCTGGAGGTATGCAGTTAGAAACTAGAATATCTTTTAATGAGTGGTTTTTAGCTATATTATTTCTTGGATCATATGTGTAATCTCTCAAGGATAAAATACTCATTCTAAGAAATCTGCCAAATCAAAATCAACAAGTCTCATGAGGGTACTAATAAAAGTTTGTTAATTAGAAATGGGAAAAACTGACTACTCTTAAGCAGTTAATCCCCTTGGAGCCAACTGTGAGCAGTACTGTGAGAGATGTGTTCAAAGAGTCTGCTTTAGCAAATCTTTTCAAAATATTGAAATCTGAGCTCCTGGTGATTTGAATAGCAGAACTTTGACTTGAGACCTGTCACTTTTGTGTTGCTGCTCTGCAACAAGTTCAGGGTTCAGTAGATTACTCAGAATATACTTTTGTGAAAATAATTACACTTTAAAGTCAAAATAATGCAGAGAGTTTAAAAGAGCTTATTTCTGGGTATTATTTCCACTCATTTCACATTTGTTTCAAGTTTCAACTTGTATGCACTGCTCATAAAACAACTGACTTTTATGAATATACAGTTCATTCTCGTTCTTCCAAAAATTGCACAATAAAATTTCAGTCACTCATAGGTCCTGCTGACTATATCAAAGGCTGACCATCCGCTTTAAATGCCCTTACCCTTTTATCCATTAGGTCATTTCCTTGTATCTCAATGCTCTCTTCCAGGGAGACTTTCTTGTCTATGTGGTCAAAGGGAAAGTTCATGTAATGTTCAGAGCACAAACATCTCTTATCTTACAGAACCATCTATTTCACCAGAGCAGGAATTTATATGATAGGACATGCTTTCACAAAGCATGGTCTCAAAACATGGTTAAATGTACCTTAAAATTAAAGCAATTCTCAAAAATTGCAACTAAAGAATAAAACAGAAACATAATATGAATATCCTCTTTCCTCTAAGGTTAGGTTTTACACAGTCAATCAAATGGTTGGGACCATGGTTTGGATCTTGTAGAGAATTTACAGCTGAATTTCCTCACTGACTGAAAGTAGAAAAAATAAACCTCAGGAGATGGTGAAGGACAGGGAGGCCTAGAGTGCTGCAGTCCATGGGGGTCACACAGAGTTGGATACAACAGGGTGACTGAACAACAACAGAAAGAATAGAATAATTCTTATTATGATATCTTATAAAACAGTAATCCAGGGACTTCCCTAGTGGTCCAGTGGGTAAGGACACCCATCCCTTATCCCGATAAAATACTCATTCTAAGAAATCTGCCAAATCAAAATCAACAAGTCTCATGAGGGTACTAATAAAAGTTTGTTAATTAGAAATGGGAAAAACTGACTACTCTTAAGCAGTTAATCCCCTTGGAGCCAACTGTGAGCAGTACTGTGAGAGATGTGTTCAAAGAGTCTGCTTTAGCAAATCTTTTCAAAATATTGAAATCTGAGCTCCTGGTGATTTGAATAGCAGAACTTTGACTTGAGACCTGTCACTTTTGTGTTGCTGCTCTGCAACAAGTTCAGGGTTCAGTAGATTACTCAGAATATACTTTTGTGAAAATAATTACACTTTAAAGTCAAAATAATGCAGAGAGTTTAAAAGAGCTTATTTCTGGGTATTATTTCCACTCATTTCACATTTGTTTCAAGTTTCAACTTGTATGCACTGCTCATAAAACAACTGACTTTTATGAATATACAGTTCATTCTCGTTCTTCCAAAAATTGCACAATAAAATTTCAGTCACTCATAGGTCCTGCTGACTATATCAAAGGCTGACCATCCGCTTTAAATGCCCTTACCCTTTTATCCATTAGGTCATTTCCTTGTATCTCAATGCTCTCTTCCAGGGAGACTTTCTTGTCTATGTGGTCAAAGGGAAAGTTCATGTAATGTTCAGAGCACAAACATCTCTTATCTTACAGAACCATCTATTTCACCAGAGCAGGAATTTATATGATAGGACATGCTTTCACAAAGCATGGTCTCAAAACATGGTTAAATGTACCTTAAAATTAAAGCAATTCTCAAAAATTGCAACTAAAGAATAAAACAGAAACATAATATGAATATCCTCTTTCCTCTAAGGTTAGGTTTTACACAGTCAATCAAATGGTTGGGACCATGGTTTGGATCTTGTAGAGAATTTACAGCTGAATTTCCTCACTGACTGAAAGTAGAAAAAATAAACCTCAGGAGATGGTGAAGGACAGGGAGGCCTAGAGTGCTGCAGTCCATGGGGGTCACACAGAGTTGGATACAACAGGGTGACTGAACAACAACAGAAAGAATAGAATAATTCTTATTATGATATCTTATAAAACAGTAATCCAGGGACTTCCCTAGTGGTCCAGTGGGTAAGGACACTACCCTGCAGTGCAAGGGGCGCCAGTTTGATCCCTGGCCTGGGGGTATCCCATGTGCTGCGGAGCGGCTGGATCAATGTGTCCAATTACCAAGCCGGAGCTCTGGGGCGCATGTGCCCAGAGCCAGTGCTCTGCGACAACAGAGGTCACCGCGATGGGAGGCCCACACAGGCCAAAGAACAAAGATGGATGAAAAATGGACAAATGAAAGACCAATAGAAGTGGTCCACCCGCCCCCCTCCCTCCTCACCCCCCCCCAAGAAAAACAGTAATCCATGAAAAATGCATGGAGTGTACTATATGCTCTCCATATATATATATGTATATATGTACATATATATATATACATATCTATTCATGCATTTATATGCTGTGTTCTCTATCTTTGGTATGAGTTTGTTCATTTCCTAGGTAAAGAAACAGATTCATATTTTAAACTTTGTGATGCCCATGAAAAATCTAGTCACTCCATGGTTAACAGTCATTCCAGTTGAGCTTAATTGCTGGGCATGTTACAAATAATATTGCCTTAATTTACTTCACTGACAATATGCCTACTAGGTGGGGAGACAAGCAAGAAATTCTACTAAAAAAGAAAAACAATATGAGTTAGTTAATCTTTTATCTCTGATTTTAAAAGATTGACTTGGATTGTACTTTTCTTAAATATTTTCTTTCTATGTTTTATTCATAGTACTTAACAGTGTAGAGATTTGACCACTACTCGTGATAATGAGGACTTCCTTCCATTTAATAAATCCCTGAGAGCAAGTAGCACCAACAATGTGATAAATGATATGACACTATAGTAATTAAAGATTAAAAAGATTACTCTGCATGATTTACCATATTCTACCTTCTTATTGAAAACATACTTTAAACAAAAATGATCATTTTAATTTGGAAATATTATATACTTCATTTAAAAACCTTATGAATGGGATATATTCTCAGATATGTATGTGCAGTGTTTCATTGCTATTTATAAGTTATCTAGAAAAGACATTATGATTATTTGGGAGACACTTCTTGATGATATGTATTATTTGACTTCAGAGGTAATTGCCAATTGTTACTTTGTTCTATCATGAACTTATATTAGTCTTATGAATTAAGGTAATATTCATCTCAACTGAAGCATTTCCAAACTAATTATAAGTATATAAAACATGGCCCATCAACTTTATAGTAATACCAAGATTTCATTTGCAAAGGAATAGCATTATATATGTTTTTTCGCCCCCAAGATGCTACCCAAAGCCTTGCATTTCAACTCTAAAAGTTTCAAAGTTGAGTTTTTAAAAACGAACTACCTGGCAGCTGTTGCTATTACTATGTCAAATAACTCACCCATTGTCTAGATCTCAGTGGAGGATATGTGGGCGGTCCCATAGTGTCCTTCCAGCTGTTGCTTAGTCTAGGATAATGTTTTTGGTTTCATACAGCTCCCAGCATGCAGTCTGTTCCTGACAGCCTCAATAAAATTCCATTTATGCAAAATGAATTAAAAGCTGGCATGAACAAAGTTTCAAAAGAAACAATTAAAAACTCTTTTTGAACTGACTTATGCCTTGGAAAGTTTCATCTTGAGGAAACCTGTCACCTTGCAGGGTAAAATACCACAGGCAGCTTTGCAGTAGCCTTATCCTCCCTTTTGCTTTTCTGAGCAAAGTCTTAAAAGAGTTAGAAGAGCTTCTACAGAAATACCTAGAGCTTAAGAGCTGGCAGCATCTGTTTAGTATGATAGCAGTAGCAGCCTTCGTACTTAAATATTTTCTTTCTATGTTTTATTCATAGTACTTAACAGTGTAGAGATTTGACCACTACTCGTGATAATGAGGACTTCCTTCCATTTAATAAATCCCTGAGAGCAAGTAGCACCAACAATGTGATAAATGATATGACACTATAGTAATTAAAGATTAAAAAGATTACTCTGCATGATTTACCATATTCTACCTTCTTATTGAAAACATACTTTAAACAAAAATGATCATTTTAATTTGGAAATATTATATACTTCATTTAAAAACCTTATGAATGGGATATATTCTCAGATATGTATGTGCAGTGTTTCATTGCTATTTATAAGTTATCTAGAAAAGACATTATGATTATTTGGGAGACACTTCTTGATGATATGTATTATTTGACTTCAGAGGTAATTGCCAATTGTTACTTTGTTCTATCATGAACTTATATTAGTCTTATGAATTAAGGTAATATTCATCTCAACTGAAGCATTTCCAAACTAATTATAAGTATATAAAACATGGCCCATCAACTTTATAGTAATACCAAGATTTCATTTGCAAAGGAATAGCATTATATATGTTTTTTCGCCCCCAAGATGCTACCCAAAGCCTTGCATTTCAACTCTAAAAGTTTCAAAGTTGAGTTTTTAAAAACGAACTACCTGGCAGCTGTTGCTATTACTATGTCAAATAACTCACCCATTGTCTAGATCTCAGTGGAGGATATGTGGGCGGTCCCATAGTGTCCTTCCAGCTGTTGCTTAGTCTAGGATAATGTTTTTGGTTTCATACAGCTCCCAGCATGCAGTCTGTTCCTGACAGCCTCAATAAAATTCCATTTATGCAAAATGAATTAAAAGCTGGCATGAACAAAGTTTCAAAAGAAACAATTAAAAACTCTTTTTGAACTGACTTATGCCTTGGAAAGTTTCATCTTGAGGAAACCTGTCACCTTGCAGGGTAAAATACCACAGGCAGCTTTGCAGTAGCCTTATCCTCCCTTTTGCTTTTCTGAGCAAAGTCTTAAAAGAGTTAGAAGAGCTTCTACAGAAATACCTAGAGCTTAAGAGCTGGCAGCATCTGTTTAGTATGATAGCAGTAGCAGCCTTCTTGGCGGCAGTATAAACCCTCAAATCCCCAAATATACCCCAGACCTAGAATCAGAGAAAAAAAGATTGTGTTAAACCATCAGTTTTTTGAACTTCCTGAAGGGACTCACATCTGAGGGCTGCAAATCTCTCCCTGCATCCCCCAACAGATACACACATATGTAAAGGTGCTCACAAAATAAGATGGCATAGAAGAGTCAAATGTGAAATGAAAGTGAAAATAGATTGTGTTTTAGGAAGCTATTGGCAGACAATAGTTGCTCACTGATTTATTTGATGACAATGATTCATGGATAATCAAACCAACACTGAGCCATCAATATACATATAATATATATATATTGCAAAGAAATTTTAATTTTCAACAAATTTTGCCTACTCCTAGTATATTTTATATTGGTTTTGTGAATATGTATATTTTATGGTGTGTATTATTCCTCACCTGTGCTGCTTTTAATAATTATACAGAAAAGATTGAGTGCAGGAGGAGAAAGGGACAACAGAAGATGAGATGGTTGGGTGGCATCACTGACTCAATAGACATGAGTGTAAGCAGACTTTGGGAGATAGTGAAGGAGAGGGAAGCCTGGTTGTGCTGAAGTCCATGATGTTAGAAAGAGTTGGACATGACTTAGTAACTGAACAACAACAATATGAACCTTTCACATAGCATATAACTAATTCACTTTTCTGTATCTCTGAAACTAGCACAAAATTATAGATCAATTATATGCCAATAAGGTTTTCTTAGAAAAGATTTAAGCTGTATTTTGAATGTGGTATATATGTAAACATTCACAAGAAACAAAACTTTATTTCCTGTTGTTTTATTACAGCATTCATAGTGGTCCATTAATTAGTGAATGCATTTTAAAATACATTGTAAAATAGGAGAACATCTTAAAATTTATCAATCTCTAAATACCAGTCAGCCATTGATTTCAAAATAAAGAGCTGTCTATAGCTTGTGATTATAAAGTACTGCAGAGCCCACACTTGGAAAACAAAAAACCAAAAAGTTCTTCATGGTGTTTAGCTATTTTAACATTAACAGATACCCTTGATTTTTCCCTTGTGTAACCATTAGATGATTTAGAAATGAGAGGATGACTAAATGATGTCAGTTTCCCCCAGGGTTGACAGCTTTTAGTGATTTAATCAATATTTTAGTGATTCATACTCAGCCAACTATCATTACTGAGTTCCTTTGTTATACCCAATTTTGGCAAAGAAAGATTGTAAGATAATTAGTTAAAAGGAAATAGGCACAGCATAATTTTACCTTAAAACTATTTTCTTTTTTTTGAAAACCAAGGACAAAAAACAAAGAAAAAAATATCCAGTATAGCTAGTGTTTTACTTATTTTGTGAATTTCCCTATAAAGGTTCTGGATTCATCCCTCAATTTTATGTATAGTTTTTGAACTCATTAAATTTCTACTTTTACCTATTAAAAAAAAAATGGGTTTAATTGGTTATCTATATCTGATTGGCTTAAATATAGTGCCATTTAGGATTTTAAATGTGAAAAGAGAATGATAGCCCTAATTTATATTGTTGCTAGCATTATAAAATAGAAAGATTTATCATTGATACAAGAGGTTCAGTAAAATCACTAGGTGTGAGGTTGCGGGAAGGTCTCCGGCCGGCAGGGAGCGCGCGAGGTACTCGCGCTCTATGATGCTAAGGATGAAGTCACCCTCTAAGAACCTTTTTATCTGTGGCTCCTGTGTTCTCCGGGAACCTTCGAATACTTTCAGAGACTTCAGTTCCAGCTTCGTATCTTTTGTAGTATTTACTTAGGTTCTTAACAGCTGGATTCGAAGTGTTCCATTTGTAAAAATCCAAATGTCGGTGGTGATAAAGCCCTATCGGTAGTCACCTTATAATTCTGATTGCCTGCCGGAGCATTTAGTTAATCCAAAAAAAAAAAAAAAAGAAAAAAAGGTTTTGTATTATATTTTGAACTCTAACTCAAAAGTGCCTTAGTTTGAATGACAAATTGCACACTCTACCGATTGAAATTTAAAGTTCTAGCAGTTGTAATATTCTTGTGCTTCCCGAAAACTACCACTGAGCATCTAAGCACAGCTCTCTCAAGCTAACCTTTCCTCCAAGCAGTGTTCCAACAGGAACACGCATCTTCACTGAGTTCCCGGGCTCCTTTGCTTCTCATGTAGATGCAGTGAATAGGACTAACACAGTCACTTATCTTTAATTGTCCTGTATCATATCCCAGGCTCCTTAAAAATAAGGGTGTCCTGTCGTCAATCTCATTCTTTGGCTGGGAACTCGGTCCTGCCACCTGTTTGTGCTTTCCATTTCTGTAACTGTCTCAAACTCCCCATAGTAATAAAGTTCCCTGTACTTGTCTAGACTAGGAATGTATTGGGAGAACATACTATACTTAACAAAGTTTGCTGAAGTCTTTTTGTTTGGTTGATGTATCAGGAAAGGAAAGAGAAAGCACAAAATAAGAAGGTTCTGTAGAGCTGGTCTCTTTTCTTCTCTGATATATTGCAGTTTATTAGTCGTTCTTTTACCTTTTTTCCCTTTATATTTCAGTTTATTTTCTATTTGTCAAATTTAGACCTCAATTTCAAGTTTGACTCTATTCACTCCTTTTATTCAAACACCCTTCCTCTCTAGTTTCAAAAGAAAAAAAATTAGGCTGTTTTGGGAAAAAGTAATTGAAGAATAATGGATGGTTTTGAACAGCTTCTTTCTTCAGGGAATTTATCAATGAGAAGGAGATGCATCACTTGAAATTTCATCTGAACAGATGACATGGGGCCCCTAAAATGTTCTTCTAAATTCTTATAAAGAAATGAACTATATCTTTGTATTTAAAAATATGTTTATAGAAGTATATGATTCTCTGTGATCTGTCAAATTGGATTTTTTTTTAAAGTTTTTTTTTTTTTTTTAACTTTATTTATTTTTGGCTATTCTGAGTGTTCTCTGCTGCCACAGGCTCTTCTCTAGTTGCAGGGATTTGGTGTGAGCAGGTTTCTTGTTCTGATGACTTCTCTTGTGGAACCCGGGCTCTCTAGTTAAGGTGAGCAGGCTTCTTATTGTGGTGATGTCTCTTGTAGTGGATTCTGCTCTAGGGCATACGGGCTTCAGTAGTTGCGGCACATAGGCAGTAGTTGTGACTCTGAGGCTCTAGAGCACAGGCTCAATAGTTGCGGCCCACTGGCTCAGTTGCTCTGCAGTATGCGGGATATTCCTTGGTCAGGGATCAAACCCATGTCTCCTGCATTGGCAGGCGAATTCTTCACCACTGAGCTACCAAGGAAGCCCTGGATTTTCATTTTAAGTTCAGATATTAAATATGTTCCAACATATTATCTCTAAAAATAAGGTGGCTTGTGAATGAGTGTTGATGGAGGTTCCAGAATAATGGTTTGCTCATGTCTACACTTAACACTTCTTTCCAGGTAACTTACAATGTAACTGTGCTTTCTGTTGTAAACATACTATTTTATTTTGTGGCTTCTATGCCTCTTCTCAAGGTGGTCTTCTGTCTGAGAATGCCACCATTGAACCGTTAACTACTGCTAGGAAAAAGCTATTCACCCTTCACTGCTCATCTCAGTATTCATCGCCTCCAATATTCCAGAATATCCCTTTTGATATCACAGCAAATCAAATTGCTGATTATTTTATACATATATAATGATTTTCTGAAAATATTTTTGAGCTCCCTTTGGGGATCTAAAATTCTTTGAAGCCAGGGTCCCTGCTTTATTGATCTTTGCAGTGTGAAGACTGTGTAGTCTTTAGAAGTCTGTGCAATGTAACTTATAAACTTCATGTATTTTTTGAATCAAATTAGAATTTTTTTACCAAAAAGCATATAGTTTTGGGTCAAGCATTTCCAAAGCAGTAATATTACATATATAAATGTTGTGCATAGTTTACGAAGCAGTACAAATGATAAGTTGCATGTCATAATAGATGAATTTATCTTTATTGTTCCATTAAATATTTTATACTTTTATGTAATCATAATGTCTTAAAGTTATTTCATTGTGTTTTTTATTCTTTAACTTTAAAAAAATTTTTTTTTCCTTATGACCATTATTCTATAGCTGGAGAGAATAGATTTCTTTTTCCTTTAAAAATTTCCTTATTATTCAATAACCTGAGAAAACAAATATGAAAAAGCAGGTAATTCTTTTCTTCCTATCCTCTCAAAAATCTCTTATCTTTCCTGAGAATAAGACAAATATTAAAAAATAATTATAGTTGAGATTTGTATAAAAATAATTTTAATCAAGAAATTTAATGAGCTCATGCTCGCAGTATGCGGGATATTCCTTGGTCAGGGATCAAACCCATGTCTCCTGCATTGGCAGGCGAATTCTTCACCACTGAGCTACCAAGGAAGCCCTGGATTTTCATTTTAAGTTCAGATATTAAATATGTTCCAACATATTATCTCTAAAAATAAGGTGGCTTGTGAATGAGTGTTGATGGAGGTTCCAGAATAATGGTTTGCTCATGTCTACACTTAACACTTCTTTCCAGGTAACTTACAATGTAACTGTGCTTTCTGTTGTAAACATACTATTTTATTTTGTGGCTTCTATGCCTCTTCTCAAGGTGGTCTTCTGTCTGAGAATGCCACCATTGAACCGTTAACTACTGCTAGGAAAAAGCTATTCACCCTTCACTGCTCATCTCAGTATTCATCGCCTCCAATATTCCAGAATATCCCTTTTGATATCACAGCAAATCAAATTGCTGATTATTTTATACATATATAATGATTTTCTGAAAATATTTTTGAGCTCCCTTTGGGGATCTAAAATTCTTTGAAGCCAGGGTCCCTGCTTTATTGATCTTTGCAGTGTGAAGACTGTGTAGTCTTTAGAAGTCTGTGCAATGTAACTTATAAACTTCATGTATTTTTTGAATCAAATTAGAATTTTTTTACCAAAAAGCATATAGTTTTGGGTCAAGCATTTCCAAAGCAGTAATATTACATATATAAATGTTGTGCATAGTTTACGAAGCAGTACAAATGATAAGTTGCATGTCATAATAGATGAATTTATCTTTATTGTTCCATTAAATATTTTATACTTTTATGTAATCATAATGTCTTAAAGTTATTTCATTGTGTTTATTCTTTAACTACTCTCTTATGACCACTATTCTGTGTGGCAAGACGGAATTATGATTTCCAAAATATGTTTTTCCTTTGAGAAAAATATGGTTACCTGTATTATTCAATATAGCCTGAGAAAACAAATATGAAAAAGCAGGTAATTCTTTTTCTTCCTATCCTCTCAAAAATCTCTTATCTTTCCTGAGAATAAGACAAATATTAAAAAATAATTATAGTTGAGATTTGTATAAAAATAATTTTAATCAAGAAATTTAACAGGGCTTCCCTGGTGGTCCAGTGGGTAAGGACACCGCCTTGAAGTGCAAGGGGCACCGCTTCGATCCCTGGCCTGGGAAGATTCCACGTGCCACGGAGCGGCTGGACCGATGTGTCCAATTACCGAGCCGGAGCTCTGGAGCACGTGGGCTCAGAGCCGGTGCTCTGCGACAACATAGGCCACCGCGATGGGAGGCCCACACAGGCCAAAAGAACAAAGATGGATGAAAATAGAGAAATGAAAAACCAATAGAAGTAGCCCGCTTGCTCCCCTCCCTCCCTACCCCACCTCTCCAAAATAAATAAACAAATCATTAAAAAAAAAAAAAAGAAATGTAACAGAGTACATAGTTAACAAATTCAATGTTCTTCTTTTACACTTTATATCCTATTATGTAAGAATTTAACTTGAAATTATTTTGTGGAGGAAAAAATCTAGGTTTTTGGGGACTTGAGCAAATGCTTTTTTCTTAAAAGCAATTGATATTTATATGTTCAAGTCTCTCTCTTAGGCTTCATTTGTTTCTATATCTTCTAATTATTTAGTCAAGATGATATAACAAAGAAAACAATTATTTTTCTTAAAAAATAGTGATTTTTGTATTTTTCAAGATGTATTTTCAAATGTGTTATAGATAATATATCAGAAATATCTTTCAGACTTTATTGGTTCAGGAAAGTTGTGTACTACCAAATTTATCCTGGCACCTATAATGAATATTTGATGCACCAAATGTTCTTCTGAAGACTCATCTTGTGTTTTGAATGATAAGTTGCATGTCATAATAGATGAATTTATCTTTATTGTTCCATTAAATATTTTATACTTTTATGTAATCATAATGTCTTAAAGTTATTTCATTGTGTTTATTCTTTAACTACTCTCTTATGACCACTATTCTGTGTGGCAAGACGGAATTATGATTTCCAAAATATGTTTTTCCTTTGAGAAAAATATGGTTACCTGTATTATTCAATATAGCCTGAGAAAACAAATATGAAAAAGCAGGTAATTCTTTTTCTTCCTATCCTCTCAAAAATCTCTTATCTTTCCTGAGAATAAGACAAATATTAAAAAATAATTATAGTTGAGATTTGTATAAAAATAATTTTAATCAAGAAATTTAACAGGGCTTCCCTGGTGGTCCAGTGGGTAAGGACACCGCCTTGAAGTGCAAGGGGCACCGCTTCGATCCCTGGCCTGGGAAGATTCCACGTGCCACGGAGCGGCTGGACCGATGTGTCCAATTACCGAGCCGGAGCTCTGGAGCACGTGGGCTCAGAGCCGGTGCTCTGCGACAACATAGGCCACCGCGATGGGAGGCCCACACAGGCCAAAAGAACAAAGATGGATGAAAATAGAGAAATGAAAAACCAATAGAAGTAGCCCGCTTGCTCCCCTCCCTCCCTACCCCACCTCTCCAAAATAAATAAACAAATCATTAAAAAAAAAAAAAAGAAATGTAACAGAGTACATAGTTAACAAATTCAATGTTCTTCTTTTACACTTTATATCCTATTATGTAAGAATTTAACTTGAAATTATTTTGTGGAGGAAAAAATCTAGGTTTTTGGGGACTTGAGCAAATGCTTTTTTCTTAAAAGCAATTGATATTTATATGTTCAAGTCTCTCTCTTAGGCTTCATTTGTTTCTATATCTTCTAATTATTTAGTCAAGATGATATAACAAAGAAAACAATTATTTTTCTTAAAAAATAGTGATTTTTGTATTTTTCAAGATGTATTTTCAAATGTGTTATAGATAATATATCAGAAATATCTTTCAGACTTTATTGGTTCAGGAAAGTTGTGTACTACCAAATTTATCCTGGCACCTATAATGAATATTTGATGCACCAAATGTTCTTCTGAAGACTCATCTTGTGTTTTGAATGCAGCATTTCCATTTTCCTCTGAGAGTTTGAAGAAGAGCAAGTGAAGTCACTAAACAGTTTTTTAGAGGTTAAATTTCTCACTTTTAAAAATAAGCATAGGGCTTCCCCTGGTGGTCCAGTGGGTAAGGACGCCGCCTTGCAGTGCAAGGGGCGCCGGTTCGATCCCTGGCCTGGGAAGGTCCCACGTGCAGCGGAGCGGCTGGACCGATGTGTCCAATTACCGAGCTGGAGCTCTGGAGCGCATGCGCCCAGAGCCGGCTCTCTGCAGCGACAGACGCCACAGCGATGGGAGGTCCACACGGACCAAAGAATAAAGACGGATGAAAATGGAGAAATGAAAGACCAATAGAAGTGGCCTGCCCGCTCCCCTCCCTCCCCAACCCGACCCCCGCCCAAAATAAATAAATAAATAAATAAATAAATCTTTATTAAAAAAAAAAACAACATAATTACTGCTTAGACACATAATGTTCTGAACAAACAAGATACTTTGTGTGAGTACACTGATTTGTGAAAAAAATTAGTCAAAACTTTATTGTAAACTTCTGTATTTGATAATCTTAAGTTGGTAATTACCTTGCACCAAATTTAGAATTGTTTAAGCATGCAAGATTCTACCTATATTCTAAATATTAGGGCGCACAACTATCTTCAGATTAATAAATGGATTTTTAGATTAGCTCTGGCAAAATCTTAGAACAAAAACTCATCTGAAGATGGTCTTAAAAGTTAATTCCATCACTATCCTTAGCCAGTGGGAACTGGCTGTATGATGCAGGGAACCCAAAGCTTACAACATAGAGGGGAGAGATAGAAGGGAGGTGGAAAGGAGGTTTAAAATGGTGGGGACGTGTATTATGCCTGTGGCTATTTCATGTTGAAGTATGGCAGACACCATCACAGTATTGTAAAGTTATTATCCATCAATTAAAACTAAAATTAAAAAATACTCTGTAATGACTTATTAATAACAGATGTGTGACCCCATTTCACCATGCCAACAAACTTGAAGCCTCACCTTTCCCCAAATATGAAATCTCATATGTATGAACCCTACATACTGTTCACCATCCTTGGGCAAGTAATGCTACAGAAGTTAGAGATCTTGACTAATGAGGAAGATGTGTTTTATAGGATTATTCAGGATCTCTGCTTCTGTCTTGCAGCAGCTACTTCCCCTAGGCACTATGGCATTTTCTTCATCAACATGTTTGAAACAAGCTCTCAAACCATCATGCTTTCTAGCTCAAATGGAGAGGAAATGAGAAATCTGTAGTCAATTTACATTAAAGAAAATGATGCATGGGCTTCCCTGGTGGTCCAGTGGGTAAGGACACCGCCTTGCAGCGCAAGGGGCGCCGGTTCGATCCCTGGCCTGGGAAGATCCCACGTGCTGCGGAGCGGCTGGACCAATGTGTCCAATCACCGAGCCAGAGCTCTGGAGCGCTTGCGCCCAGAGCCAGTGCTCTACGACAACAGAGGCCACTGCGATGGGAGGCCCACACGGGTCAAAGAACAAATATGGATGGAAATAGACAAATGAAAGACCAACAGAAGTAGCCCGCCTGCTCCCCTCCCTCCCCACCCCACCCCCGCCAAAATAAAAAAAAAAAAAAAAAGAAAAGAAAATGGTGCACAAAGTTGCAAACGGACTATGTACAACTGAGTGGAAAATCCAATTTGTAAAGAGGGCAAAAAATCTTATCCCTAATCTTGGTTTCTGTGTCTCTACTAAAAATCTTTTACCATGGAAATAAAAATAAAAAGAGAGATTGGCTGCGTGTCATACTAATGATAATAAATTTGAAAAAGATTAACTTTCTACTCCATCACCAATTCTGTACCTTTACTGTCCTTCACTGTCTAGCAAGATGAGTGGTAACACAGGAAATAAAATTGAGTATGTAAATTTTGCTGCATGTTTTATTTGCTATTTTGATTGGAATAATAAAAGTGTGTAAACCTATTACATATAAGGATTCCTAGAGAATGATGCCTTTTTGTTAATCTAATACCATTACCATACCATGATTTGAGATTCTTAAATTATTGTGGTTCTGTAAAGCTCTCCAACATCATCTCAATTCACTCTCCAAATTGTTTGCTTAGGTCCAAACAAGTTGGTCTTCCTCTCTCTTCTCAGAACATGCTCATCTCTTTCCTGTTCTTCAGGGTTTATTTCTTCTACCATTATCTCATGGCTACTTCTTCACCTACTTGGCTCCTCTTTCTCCTTCAACATGTTTGAAACAAGCTCTCAAACCATCATGCTTTCTAGCTCAAATGGAGAGGAAATGAGAAATCTGTAGTCAATTTACATTAAAGAAAATGATGCATGGGCTTCCCTGGTGGTCCAGTGGGTAAGGACACCGCCTTGCAGCGCAAGGGGCGCCGGTTCGATCCCTGGCCTGGGAAGATCCCACGTGCTGCGGAGCGGCTGGACCAATGTGTCCAATCACCGAGCCAGAGCTCTGGAGCGCTTGCGCCCAGAGCCAGTGCTCTACGACAACAGAGGCCACTGCGATGGGAGGCCCACACGGGTCAAAGAACAAATATGGATGGAAATAGACAAATGAAAGACCAACAGAAGTAGCCCGCCTGCCCCCCCCCCCCCCCCCCCCACCCCCGCCAAAAAAAAAAAAAAAAAAAAAAGAAAAGAAAAGAAAATGGTGCACAAAGTTGCAAACGGACTATGTACAACTGAGTGGAAAATCCAATTTGTAAAGAGGGCAAAAAATCTTATCCCTAATCTTGGTTTCTGTGTCTCTACTAAAAATCTTTTACCATGGAAATAAAAATAAAAAGAGAGATTGGCTGCGTGTCATACTAATGATAATAAATTTGAAAAAGATTAACTTTCTACTCCATCACCAATTCTGTACCTTTACTGTCCTTCACTGTCTAGCAAGATGAGTGGTAACACAGGAAATAAAATTGAGTATGTAAATTTTGCTGCATGTTTTATTTGCTATTTTGATTGGAATAATAAAAGTGTGTAAACCTATTACATATAAGGATTCCTAGAGAATGATGCCTTTTTGTTAATCTAATACCATTACCATACCATGATTTGAGATTCTTAAATTATTGTGGTTCTGTAAAGCTCTCCAACATCATCTCAATTCACTCTCCAAATTGTTTGCTTAGGTCCAAACAAGTTGGTCTTCCTCTCTCTTCTCAGAACATGCTCATCTCTTTCCTGTTCTTCAGGGTTTATTTCTTCTACCATTATCTCATGGCTACTTCTTCACCTACTTGGCTCCTCTTTCTCCTTCAACTGGCCTGCATACCATTTCCAGAGAAGCCTGTCTTCTTTAACCACCAAATCCAAAACCATCATTTCTTCATTTCCTCAGTCACATCAGTGTAGGTATTCCTTTCCTTCACTGAAGTTTTCATGATCAGTAATCATCTTATTTATCAGTATATTCAATAGTTCATTACTGCCCCACAAATTTAAGTCTCTTAGGATTTTTTGTGTTGCTGTCACCCCACAGCCCTCTCCCTAGTGTAGCAGTGCCACAAATGGGCTTTTAAAATGTTTATTGAATGCGTGTATGGTAAAGATACGTTCTTTGAAGAAGAAATGTATAGATAAATTCTTTGAAGAACAAATACATAAATGGGGTGGGGGGTGCTGTTAGCTGAATTTTACTATTCCTGAAAAAGCAGAATAAAAAAACTTGTGTAAGAAATCTCTAACCCTTTTTTTCATAACAAGTACTGATAATACATGACTCTAGAATACCATGTTGTTACCCTCAAGGCACTATGAAAGCCAGCCAAGAAATGGATTGTTGGTGACTAAACCAACACTTTCATATTCAACTCCAGATTCCAAACAGACTATATGCCATGGTATCCCCTGCTTTATGTAAATATGTGTTGTTTTGTATTCATTCTTTGATTTTATTTTATGCTTATATAAAGGAGCTTTTAAGGAGAATTTCCATAAAGATGAGTGGTAACACAGGAAATAAAATTGAGTATGTAAATTTTGCTGCATGTTTTATTTGCTATTTTGATTGGAATAATAAAAGTGTGTAAACCTATTACATATAAGGATTCCTAGAGAATGATGCCTTTTTGTTAATCTAATACCATTACCATACCATGATTTGAGATTCTTAAATTATTATGGTTCTGTCAAGCTCTCAACATCATCTCAATTCACTCTCCAAATTGTTTGCTTAGGTCCAAACAAGTTGGTCTTCCTCTCTCTTCTCAGAACATGCTCATCTCTTTCCTGTTCTTCAGGGTTTATTTCTTCTACCATTATCTCATGGCTACTTCTTCACCTACTTGGCTCCTCTTTCTCCTTCAACTGGCCTGCATACCATTTCCAGAGAAGCCTGTCTTCTTTAACCACCAAATCCAAAACCATCATTTCTTCATTTCCTCAGTCACATCAGTGTAGGTATTCCTTTCCTTCACTGAAGTTTTCATGATCAGTAATCATCTTATTTATCAGTATATTCAATAGTTCATTACTGCCCCACAAATTTAAGTCTCTTAGGATTTTTTGTGTTGCTGTCACCCCACAGCCCTCTCCCTAGTGTAGCAGTGCCACAAATGGGCTTTTAAAATGTTTATTGAATGCGTGTATGGTAAAGATACGTTCTTTGAAGAAGAAATGTATAGATAAATTCTTTGAAGAACAAATACATAAATGGGGTGGGGGGTGCTGTTAGCTGAATTTTACTATTCCTGAAAAAGCAGAATAAAAAAACTTGTGTAAGAAATCTCTAACCCTTTTTTTCATAACAAGTACTGATAATACATGACTCTAGAATACCATGTTGTTACCCTCAAGGCACTATGAAAGCCAGCCAAGAAATGGATTGTTGGTGACTAAACCAACACTTTCATATTCAACTCCAGATTCCAAACAGACTATATGCCATGGTATCCCCTGCTTTATGTAAATATGTGTTGTTTTGTATTCATTCTTTGATTTTATTTTATGCTTATATAAAGGAGCTTTTAAGGAGAATTTCCATAAAGATGCAGTTTAAATTACTCTAACAGCAGTAAATACTCTTTAGACTACATGATTAACAACATGATTGCAGTTAGAAACATGAGAAGTTTTATTATGTTGTCTTAGGGCATAGTATAGTATAGAATTTTCTAAAGCGTCCTAGAGAAAGATGTCTTATATTTTAAATGACTTTGGTTAAGTGACGAAAATCCCCCAGGCTTCTGTTTTTGCATTCACAATAATAGAGATAATATCAGTTTCGATGTCTTTTGCTGTAAAGAACAAAAGTGATATACCATGTTTGAAGATAATACATAGCAGAAAGTCTGTCACAAAATAAGGGCTCAGTACATCTTTGAATATTACTGATGACTATCCAGGTGTACCCTGGCTCCACTTTAGCAATATGAAAATTGCCTTATTTAAATCTACTAAAAACGATATAGATTAGAAATTGTTATATTCATCTAATAGATGAGAAAAGTGTAGCCGAGAAATATAAGTTCTCTACTGTCACCCTAGTGTCACCCTAGTTCAGTCAGCCACCAGAAAGAGAAAATAAGTATTTGAATTATTGTTTCTTTCATTTGAAACTGTTGGTATGTTGATTACGTTAAATAAGAGAAGGTGCAGATAAGAGAAAGAGAGAAAAGAAATGAAGAAAATAGCAGAAAGTCAGAAAATAAAAGTCTACAGTGCTAATGATAATATATATTTTAAGGAAATTAGACAAGTAAGCCATTTTTTTTCTTTTTCCTTAAAAATGTCCCAATAATAGATTCTTAACTATTTTAAGGCAAATTCAGAGGAATATCGAAAGAACTTAGTTTTAAAAAGAAAATTTAAATCTCTAACCCTTTTTTCCTAACAAGTACTGATAATACATGACTCTAGAATACCATGTTGTTACCCTCAAGGCACTATGAAAGCCAGCCAAGAAATGGATTGTTGGTGACTAAACCAACACTTTCATATTCAACTCCAGATTCCAAACAGACTATATGCCATGGTATCCCTGCTTTATGTAAATATGTGTTGTTTTGTATTCATTCTTTGATTTTATTTTATGCTTATATAAAGGAGCTTTTAAGGAGAATTTCCATAAAGATGCAGTTTAAATTACTCTAACAGCAGTAAATACTCTTTAGACTACATGATTAACAACATGATTGCAGTTAGAAACATGAGAAGTTTTATTATGTTGTCTTAGGGCATAGTATAGTATAGAATTTTCTAAAGCGTCCTAGAGAAAGATGTCTTATATTTTAAATGACTTTGGTTAAGTGACGAAAATCCCCCAGGCTTCTGTTTTTGCATTCACAATAATAGAGATAATATCAGTTTCGATGTCTTTTGCTGTAAAGAACAAAAGTGATATACCATGTTTGAAGATAATACATAGCAGAAAGTCTGTCACAAAATAAGGGCTCAGTACATCTTTGAATATTACTGATGACTATCCAGGTGTACCCTGGCTCCACTTTAGCAATATGAAAATTGCCTTATTTAAATCTACTAAATCGATATAGATTAGAAATTGTTATATTCATCTAATAGATGAGAAAAGTGTAGCCGAGAAATATAAGTTCTCTACTGTCACCCTAGTGTCACCCTAGTTCAGTCAGCCACCAGAAAGAGAAAATAAGTATTTGAATTATTGTTTCTTTCATTTGAAACTGTTGGTATGTTGATTACGTTAAATAAGAGAAGGTGCAGATAAGAGAAAGAGAGAAAAGAAATGAAGAAAATAGCAGAAAGTCAGAAAATAAAAGTCTACAGTGCTAATGATAATATATATTTTAAGGAAATTAGACAAGTAAGCCATTTTTTTTCTTTTTCCTTAAAAATGTCCCAATAATAGATTCTTAACTAATTATTAGATGTGTCTTTAAGATGTAGAAAGAAATCAGAGGAATATGCGAAAGAACTTATGCTTGCTACATTTATTCTCTTTTAGAAGCTTAAGCTTTTAATTCAAATGACAAATAGTATTTCTGTAGCTTAAGGAAAACAAATGAGGGCTTCCCTGGTGGTCCAGTGGGTAAAGAGTACACCTTGCTGTGCAAGGGTCACTGGTTCGATCCCTGGCCCAGGAAGATCCCACATGCCATGGAGTGGCTGGACTGGTGTGTCCAATTATGATCCAGCGCTCTGGAGCTCATGCACCCAAAGCCGGTGGTCTGCAACGAAAGAGGTCACTGCACTGGGAGGCCTACACAGGCAGAAAAATAAAGATGAATGAAAATAAGTGAATTTTAAAAATCAAAAGAAAAAAAAAAAGAGGCCAAAATTTAAAAAAAAAAAAAAAGAAAAATGAAAAAGAAGAAATAGAACAAATGTGAAAATAAGGCCAGTGGGAGAAGAGAGCTCTCCTGGTGATGACTGCAGTGTTTCACTTTCTACAGTGATTGAAAAACATCTGAGCATCTATCAAATCCATATCTTTAGGAAACTTCTCTGGTGATCCAGTGGTTAAGAATCTGCCTCCCAATGAAGGGCACATAGGTTCTATCCCTGGCCAGGGGACTACTAACATAATTTAAATAGTTGTACACTTCTGGGGGATGAAATTAGCATGTAGTATACATGAAACTGTTTTATGAATAAAAAGTAAAATTGCCATTAAAAAAAAAACAGTGTTTCAATTCCAAAGATGTGGAGTGGGGCAAAATTTTGACTATTACACTCTCTCACTTAAGAAAATATATTCTGGAGCTTAATTTAAAATATTCTACTCTTTTTGTCTCACTCAAAAGTAAAAGTAGTTATTAGGAAAGAATATAAAGTTTCTAGGGCATCAAAGGTGGAAGCTATTCTGATTATTGTGCTGCTCTGACATAGTTTCAATTATGAATCAGTCTGTGAGTTCATTTTGTTAATTAAAAATCTACTCTATCAGAAACACAATCAACATACTTTACAAATTGCAGACTCAGGTTATACTAAACCTTTGAGATAACTGGAAATTTGATCCACTGAAAGCCACATTTGAGATTTTTCTCCGTATTATTATTCTCTCCCTTAGGCGATATGACAGTATTCTGTTCCATTTAAATCTCATCATTTAAGATTTAATAATATCCATCCTTTCTTGCTTTCTCCTCTCACACATTGGTGTGGAAATGAATTACTCATCTCTGGGCCCGAAACCTCTCCAGTATAAACTCCCTGACATCACTCTATAGTTTCTTCTTACGAGTTAACTACTTCAGCTTTTTTTAAATTTTAATTCTTCTGTCTTTTAATTCCCAAAGGACACCAGAGGCAAACAGAACCTTGAATTACCAACAATAAATGATTTCTTTTCCAAATAGTTCTCTCTGGGAACAAAGGAGTCTGCCTCTTAAATTTACTTGAAGGAATAATGGCTGTGTCACTCTCAGAACTTCCTACAGGGCAGTCCTGGGTACCAGTAGATCCTCCTTGCCCTCTCCAGCAGCATTCAGACAAAGTGGTCCAAAAGAAAACTACTCACATGTGTGTGTGTGTGGGGTGGGGGTGGGGTTGCATATGTGTGTTTGGGACATGTCCTTAACCTACATTAGCTGACTGTCTGAAGAATTTTTCTAGATCTCTGGTGATCCAGTGGTTAAGAATCTGCCTCCCAATGAAGGGCACATAGGTTCTATCCCTGGCCAGGGGACTACTAACATAATTTAAATAGTTGTACACTTCTGGGGGATGAAATTAGCATGTAGTATACATGAAACTGTTTTATGAATAAAAAGTAAAATTGCCATTAAAAAAAAAACAGTGTTTCAATTCCAAAGATGTGGAGTGGGGCAAAATTTTGACTATTACACTCTCTCACTTAAGAAAATATATTCTGGAGCTTAATTTAAAATATTCTACTCTTTTTGTCTCACTCAAAAGTAAAAGTAGTTATTAGGAAAGAATATAAAGTTTCTAGGGCATCAAAGGTGGAAGCTATTCTGATTATTGTGCTGCTCTGACATAGTTTCAATTATGAATCAGTCTGTGAGTTCATTTTGTTAATTAAAAATCTACTCTATCAGAAACACAATCAACATACTTTACAAATTGCAGACTCAGGTTATACTAAACCTTTGAGATAACTGGAAATTTGATCCACTGAAAGCCACATTTGAGATTTTTCTCCGTATTATTATTCTCTCCCTTAGGCGATATGACAGTATTCTGTTCCATTTAAATCTCATCATTTAAGATTTAATAATATCCATCCTTTCTTGCTTTCTCCTCTCACACATTGGTGTGGAAATGAATTACTCATCTCTGGGCCCGAAACCTCTCCAGTATAAACTCCCTGACATCACTCTATAGTTTCTTCTTACGAGTTAACTACTTCAGCTTTTTTTTTTTTTTTAATTCTTCTGTCTTTTAATTCCCAAAGGACACCAGAGGCAAACAGAACCTTGAATTACCAACAATAAATGATTTCTTTTCCAAATAGTTCTCTCTGGGAACAAAGGAGTCTGCCTCTTAAATTTACTTGAAGGAATAATGGCTGTGTCACTCTCAGAACTTCCTACAGGGCAGTCCTGGGTACCAGTAGATCCTCCTTGCCCTCTCCAGCAGCATTCAGACAAAGTGGTCCAAAAGAAAACTACTCACATGTGTGTGTGTGTGGGGTGGGGGTGGGGTTGCATATGTGTGTTTGGGACATGTCCTTAACCTACATTAGCTGACTGTCTGAAGAATTTTTCTAGATTTTTCACCATTTTTATCTTCCTTTCTATTCTTAAGTTTGAACCAGACTATTGCTAACTTTTGATTGTTAAATTTATATATTGTAAACTTAAGCTCTTAAGGAGTTCATATTTTTCATATTTTTTATCATTTTTAAATAAATGTAAGTAGGGCAGCATAAAAGTAAGTACTTTCTTTCTTTTTTTTTTGAAAACTGAAGATCCTAAAAAAAAAAAAAAAAGATGCAGCTAGTCACAAAGCTTTCTTACTATTTCATCCCCAGTGTCTGAAAGTGATCTATTGATAGGAAAATCTTTCTGGGCATCATTTGTATAAAGAGAAAAAAGTCATGAGAGAAACAAGGTGATTCTAGTAGGTTACCACTGGAATACAAGCATAACCAACTACAGAAAACCTCCACTGTTAAGATTTCCCCTACAGTAATAGTTTACAATGTGATTACACAGCTCACCAAAGATGTCCAAAATTACAGCACTAATAGCTGCTCCAGGCTCAGCTCTAGAGAGGAATAGCCCATTATGTTTGTGTTTTTGCACAGATGGCTCTGTTGCCTCCTTGAGGCTACATTCATAAAAGCTTTTTGATCACACTCTTTCCATCAGAAATATGGTAGAACATGTGTCAATAAGAAGGCAAGACTGGACTCTGGTGTTCAGTGTTTCTGGGTTGGATAGCCAGTCCTCTCTCTAATTAGCATACTTCTTTGGGAGAGTTATTTTACATTTTTAAGTCTCAATTGTCACATTTCTAATTTTAAAATGAATGTACCTTATAAAATCGGCATATAATGGTAATTTTAAATAATGTTTCCATGTAGAAAATGCTAAGTCATTTATAACTATTACAAATTTCCAAATTCTAAATAATTTTCCTGTTTTTTTTTTTTTTTTTTTGCTCTTATTTGTTAGAAACATAAGACTGCTCTTTTAAATTTAAATTCACCAAATATATGGTTTGAGACTACATTGAGTGACCAAGAAAAAAAATAAGAAGAACAAGTAAAAATATATTTTTTTAACTGAAGTGTCTTTTTTTTGCCAATTCATAGAAATTAAATATGGAAGAAGCAAGTGGAGGACTAATGTCCTCGACAAGTTCAATAAGGCCAAGCATTTTCTATGTTATTACTCTCCCACCTTGAAAGAAAACTTCAATGATAGTGATGACAAATATGTTTCTAGTGCTTCCTAATATGCCCCAGGAACATAGCAAAGAGTTTTATTTGTATTCACCCATTACAATCATAAGAGCAGTTGAGAGTTACATATGAAGTGCTGACTGAGGCATAGAGATAGTGTATGTACTGTCCAATATCACACAATCCCAATATCTGTCTTGGAAGAAGCCACTACATCTGCATGTAAGAAGGAGAAGGAAGGACACAAAGTAAGTCATGATTTTCAGGGCATTTCTTAGGTCTTAAAATCTCACCTTTATTCCATTGACCTAACCTTGGTATCAATAAATGCTTAGTTGCAAGTGATTCTGGGAAATGTAATCTTTATTTTTAGAGATAATGTGCCTATTAAATATTAGAAGTTCATCTGTTCAGGAAGAACGGATACTTGGATTACACAGTCTGCTTCTGTTATGTAGATGTTTGCAATTACTTAGAGCTGTGACTTCTGAACAAAGACATACTTTATTCAAATCTACTCTCTCTCCCTCTCTTTCTCTCTCTATATGTCTCTCCCCTGAAAATATCCTCCTGCTAACAGTAGGCTGAAGACAACCATTCTTAGAACATTAAGCCATTGTGTATATGTATTCCATACAAAATATGTTATCCTTCAAAACAAATCTCCTGAAAAATCTTTGCTGCCAGTGGTCTTTCATATATATATATATATATATATATATATATATATATATATATATATAATTTAATCTAGAAAAGTTAGTCTTTTACCTACAAAGTCAGAAACTTGGTGTTTCTGATCATGTATTCATCATATCTTTGTATTTTTGATTTAAATATACACTTTTTAACTTTTACAATTTTGTGTTGGTTTCGGACATAATTTTAGACCATATACTATTTTTTTTTAAGATTTTTATTTTTTTTTTGGTCACATCTATTGGCCTTTCATTTATTATTTTCATCCATCTTTGTTCTTTGGCCTGTGTGGGCCTCCAATCGCAGCGGCCTCTGTCGCTGCAGAGCACCGGCTCTGTAATTGGACACATCGGACAAGCCGTTCCGCGCACATGGGACCTTCCTAGGCCAGGATCAAACCAATGCTCCTCACACTGCAAGGCAGTGCCCTTACCTACTGGACCACCAGGGAAGTCCTAAACCATATGCTCTTTTACAGGACACGAAAACAAAGTGAAGACAAATATGTTTCTAGTGCTTCCTAATATGCCCCAGGAACATAGCAAAGAGTTTTATTTGTATTCACCCATTACAATCATAAGAGCAGTTGAGAGTTACATATGAAGTGCTGACTGAGGCATAGAGATAGTGTATGTACTGTCCAATATCACACAATCCCAATATCTGTCTTGGAAGAAGCCACTACATCTGCATGTAAGAAGGAGAAGGAAGGACACAAAGTAAGTCATGATTTTCAGGGCATTTCTTAGGTCTTAAAATCTCACCTTTATTCCATTGACCTAACCTTGGTATCAATAAATGCTTAGTTGCAAGTGATTCTGGGAAATGTAATCTTTATTTTTAGAGATAATGTGCCTATTAAATATTAGAAGTTCATCTGTTCAGGAAGAACGGATACTTGGATTACACAGTCTGCTTCTGTTATGTAGATGTTTGCAATTACTTAGAGCTGTGACTTCTGAACAAAGACATACTTTATTCAAATCTACTCTCTCTCTCTCTCTTCTCTCTCTATATGTCTCTCCCCTGAAAATATCCTCCTGCTAACAGTAGGCTGAAGACAACCATTCTTAGAACATTAAGCCATTGTGTATATGTATTCCATACAAAATATGTTATCCTTCAAAACAAATCTCCTGAAAAATCTTTGCTGCCAGTGGTCTTTCATATATATATATATATATATATATATATATATATATATATATATATAATTTAATCTAGAAAAGTTAGTCTTTTACCTACAAAGTCAGAAACTTGGTGTTTCTGATCATGTATTCATCATATCTTTGTATTTTTGATTTAAATATACACTTTTTAACTTTTACAATTTTGTGTTGGTTTCGGACATAATTTTAGACCATATACTATTTTTTTTTAAGATTTTTATTTTTTTTTTGGTCACATCTATTGGCCTTTCATTTATTATTTTCATCCATCTTTGTTCTTTGGCCTGTGTGGGCCTCCAATCGCAGCGGCCTCTGTCGCTGCAGAGCACCGGCTCTGTAATTGGACACATCGGACAAGCCGTTCCGCGGCACATGGGACCTTCCTAGGCCAGGGATCAAACCAATGCTCCTCACACTGCAAGGCAGTGCCCTTACCTACTGGACCACCAGGGAAGTCCTAAACCATATGCTCTTTTACAGGAACTTTTTTAGCACTTGGCTTCAAGAGATAAGTACAGCAAGTTCCTGTTTTTATAGGTGTTACACTTTGGTGAAGAAAAACAAGCAAAAATATAATTTGAATTCTTATTTATTGGATGATTGATATGTGTTACATTTACTACTTTTGAAAAATATATATAAGAAAGAAATATACTCATAGAATTGCAAACTTAATCCTATGTTCTTACTAAATAATATAAGTGACAGTCATTATGGACTGCATATGCAAGGTCTATGCAAGAGCTATGCAAGGTCTGAAATTTTATCCTACTTGAAAACCAGTAAGTTACTATGCCAGGGTTTCATAAAGGCTAAATGAAGATGTGTGGCTCCTATGTCAAAGACAAACAACATCACTATTCATAGCATGCAGCATAAGATGTATCTTCATGTTAATTCCCCTTGCTTTCCTAGTTCCTTGAGCTGATGTAGAGTGGTCTAAGTGGATGCTGCATATACAGTAGATTTGTGTCCTGCTAAGGATCCCTGAGGTATGAAGCCTGGATTTTTCAAAAGGACCTGCTAGCAAATCTGCTTGTGGTCTTCCTTGAAATGGGACATTGTATGCATTATGCTGATTAGGAAACAAATCTTCCCTCTAACCTAAAAAGAAACACTATCTTACAAGGCAGCTTATGATGCAAACCATCCTTGAGAAGACAGTCCAGGATACCAGCTGATTCAAAATATGCAGAGACATGATGGGCAATTATGTCTGTATGCATATAAGACCTTTGAAGCTGTCAATGACCTGGGTTTCCACAAACTGGTAAGTGGTACAGGTGTTCAGATAGCCCCAAGAGAAGACCACTCTTTCAGGACAGATGCATAGACTGGAGACCTTTATGGTATATTTAAATAGCTGGTGAAGATAAAAAGTAAAGTGAGGATATAATTAAGTGTACTTGAGAAATCAGAATTTTACTTCAGTCAGTGATTCAGTGGGGCCCCAATCCGGACAAGCCGTTCCGCGCACATGGGACCTTCCTAGGCCAGGGATCAAACCAATGCTCCTCACACTGCAAGGCAGTGCCCTTACCTACTGGACCACCAGGGAAGTCCTAAACCATATGCTCTTTTACAGGAACTTTTTTAGCACTTGGCTTCAAGAGATAAGTACAGCAAGTTCCTGTTTTTATAGGTGTTACACTTTGGTGAAGAAAAACAAGCAAAAATATAATTTGAATTCTTATTTATTGGATGATTGATATGTGTTACATTTACTACTTTTGAAAAATATATATAAGAAAGAAATATACTCATAGAATTGCAAACTTAATCCTATGTTCTTACTAAATAATATAAGTGACAGTCATTATGGACTGCATATGCAAGGTCTATGCAAGAGCTATGCAAGGTCTGAAATTTTATCCTACTTGAAAACCAGTAAGTTACTATGCCAGGGTTTCATAAAGGCTAAATGAAGATGTGTGGCTCCTATGTCAAAGACAAACAACATCACTATTCATAGCATGCAGCATAAGATGTATCTTCATGTTAATTCCCCTTGCTTTCCTAGTTCCTTGAGCTGATGTAGAGTGGTCTAAGTGGATGCTGCATATACAGTAGATTTGTGTCCTGCTAAGGATCCCTGAGGTATGAAGCCTGGATTTTTCAAAAGGACCTGCTAGCAAATCTGCTTGTGGTCTTCCTTGAAATGGGACATTGTATGCATTATGCTGATTAGGAAACAAATCTTCCCTCTAACCTAAAAAGAAACACTATCTTACAAGGCAGCTTATGATGCAAACCATCCTTGAGAAGACAGTCCAGGATACCAGCTGATTCAAAATATGCAGAGACATGATGGGCAATTATGTCTGTATGCATATAAGACCTTTGAAGCTGTCAATGACCTGGGTTTCCACAAACTGGTAAGTGGTACAGGTGTTCAGATAGCCCCAAGAGAAGACCACTCTTTCAGGACAGATGCATAGACTGGAGACCTTTATGGTATATTTAAATAGCTGGTGAAGATAAAAAGTAAAGTGAGGATATAATTAAGTGTACTTGAGAAATCAGAATTCATCCTGTAGGGCTTCTCTGATTGTCAGGTGGTTAAGAATCTGCCTTGCAATGTGGGGGTCATGGACTTGATCCTTGGTCCAGGAGGATCCCACACACCACAGGGCCTGTCCACAACTATTGAGCCCACATGCAGCAACTACTGAAGCCCACACCCCCTAGATCCTGTGCTCTGAAATAAGAGAAGCCACCACAATGAAAAGGCTCCACTCTGCAAACTAGAGAAAGCCCGCATGCAGCAACAAAGGCCCATAGCAGCCAAAAAAATTAAATTTAGAAAAATAATCCTGAGGATATAAAGAGCCAGCTAAATAAGAAAAATGATATTGAAACAATATTTTGGGAAAATTTTATGATGGAATTGCTGGAGTGGGATCATTCCTCTGATCAGAGACATCATGCACAGGAAAAATCCACTCTTCAGATAAAATAGCCAAAGGAAAGAAATTCATCCAATGAGTTCCAGGTGCTTTATACCTAAATAATTATGAGAATTGTGGTGCTACAAGGAGAAACAAATACACCAGAAGAAGCTGTTTTGCATCTGGGAGAATCAGGTTGATTTAAATTATATTTAATTTGATCTAGTCTTAAAAGACCCAAGTGGAAAACTTCCAACAGGATATGGGTGGTTTGAGGTTAGAAACTATGTTGAACTCAAGCTTTTGATGGATATGAAATTATACCAAACTCATTTGTGAGCCTGTAAGTAAAGCAGAGTCTCAGGACCTTTACAGTTTCTAACACAATCGCTGGTCTTGGATGAAGAGGGGTACAGGTAAATCTAAGTAATATTAAACAAGGTATTCTGTACAAATTGAGACCACTTTCTGCCACAAAATAACTTTTTCTTCTAAATGTTAACATTTTTATATTTCACAGACCTTAACTCTAATTTCAGTCTGAACAAAGTAAAGTCACATGTCATCCAGCCTGGCAAGTATGGTTCCTCAGTTTCTTATTGCCCAAGAGGAGATAAGTATGCTGGATTCAGTTAATTAGTAAACTAAATCTTCCCTGTCTAAAAAGTAAAGTGAGGATATAATTAAGTGTACTTGAGAAATCAGAATTCATCCTGTAGGGCTTCTCTGATTGTCAGGTGGTTAAGAATCTGCCTTGCAATGTGGGGTCATGGACTTGATCCTTGGTCCAGGAGGATCCCACACACCACAGGGCCTGTCCACAACTATTGAGCCCACATGCAGCAACTACTGAAGCCCACACCCCCTAGATCCTGTGCTCTGAAATAAGAGAAGCCACCACAATGAAAAGGCTCCACTCTGCAAACTAGAGAAAGCCCGCATGCAGCAACAAAGGCCCATAGCAGCCAAAAAAATTAAATTTAGAAAAATAATCCTGAGGATATAAAGAGCCAGCTAAATAAGAAAAATGATATTGAAACAATATTTTGGGAAAATTTTATGATGGAATTGCTGGAGTGGGATCATTCCTCTGATCAGAGACATCATGCACAGGAAAAATCCACTCTTCAGATAAAATAGCCAAAGGAAAGAAATTCATCCAATGAGTTCCAGGTGCTTTATACCTAAATAATTATGAGAATTGTGGTGCTACAAGGAGAAACAAATACACCAGAAGAAGCTGTTTTGCATCTGGGAGAATCAGGTTGATTTAAATTATATTTAATTTGATCTAGTCTTAAAAGACCCAAGTGGAAAACTTCCAACAGGATATGGGTGGTTTGAGGTTAGAAACTATGTTGAACTCAAGCTTTTGATGGATATGAAATTATACCAAACTCATTTGTGAGCCTGTAAGTAAAGCAGAGTCTCAGGACCTTTACAGTTTCTAACACAATCGCTGGTCTTGGATGAAGAGGGGTACAGGTAAATCTAAGTAATATTAAACAAGGTATTCTGTACAAATTGAGACCACTTTCTGCCACAAAATAACTTTTTCTTCTAAATGTTAACATTTTTATATTTCACAGACCTTAACTCTAATTTCAGTCTGAACAAAGTAAAGTCACATGTCATCCAGCCTGGCAAGTATGGTTCCTCAGTTTCTTATTGCCCAAGAGGAGATAAGTATGCTGGATTCAGTTAATTAGTAAACTAAATCTTCCCTGTCTAAAAAGCCCCTGAATATTTCTTCATTGCTTTCTATACTCTGTGGAATTGTATCATAATTTGACAAAGATTTAACTGTAATTTGAGTTAGCTGAGTGGCTCGGAATACACTTCAACTTTCCCCTCTGGCAGTTCATTTATTCATTCCTCACCCACACATGAATTTATACAACAGACTTTCTTTATCAACAAATATGTGGCAGTGCATTTCACTAGGTTTGTTTATTAAACAATGAAGCAATAAAATTTATACCTCATTTCTTGTGAAAAACCCTTGCACTGTACCTCAGGTCTCGTCATTGAAACAGTTTACTTAGGCTGGAAAGCCTTGCTATATTTACCTCAAGGAAGATCCTTCATTACAGTTAGCATCAACCAACTCTAGCTGACTTGAGTAGAGAATATGATTTTCCAGAAAGAAATATGGAAACTGTCGCCATATCACTCTGGAGAAGCACAACAAGGTCAGAAGATGAGCAAAAACAAGGCACCCAGAGTGAATGATTTCAGTGAGGACAGTATATATTTCTTATCTGGATGCTATTGCTTAGCCTCTGTTGAAAGTCAGATGCTTTTGGCTAAACTCTGTGTACATCTGTATACCATACTTTGATGCATCTCTTGTACTCCAACATTTTACCTAAGCACCTCCTTAAATCCTCTTCTTCCTGTCTTCTGATGTGTTCCCATTCCATCTTTCATTTCTGATCTCCCAAACACCTCCCAGAACTACCCCTCAAAATATTAGTAGGAATAGAGGATAGTTAACAATCTGTGAAGAAATCCAATATTTAGGCATTGTCTCATACAGTTGTAAATTAAAATCATTTTAGGTTGAGTTAAACTTTTGCAAATAATGTGGAGTATCTAATGAACTCTTAGGCTGTAATATGTGTTTTGGGCACCAAAAACCGAAAACACTGTGCTTGTCTCTAGGATAATCACTGCTTAGGAGAAATAAGCCACAGAAAAGCTAACTGTACTATAATAGAATGAGTATTTTTCAGGGAGTTTTGTGTAAATGTTATAAGAATAGAGGAGAGACTGGTTCTCCCTGCAAGTAGTCAAGAGAAGCTGCAGAATAATAATAATAATAATAATAAGAGTTGAAAACTGTTATCAATATACCTTTTAGGCATGAGCATAATTCCTCTAGGATGTGGACTGTCAACTGTATTTTTAATCAAGCATAAACATTTTCTATACTCCACAGGGTTGAAGGAATAAACTATACCAAAATGAGCAGCATTTGGCTAGCTTCAAAAAGAATTCCCAAATCTACAGTTGTATAACATTTTGGTCTTATCCTTCCAAAGCCCCGGGCTACATAATAAATTTCCTTAATATTACAGTTGTTGGATGATAAGGGGAAAATAACACGTTACCAGAAAATAGAATTTTAAAGGCTGATTTTAATGCACCAAGGAAGCCTATTCTGGAAATGAATTCTTTATCTTTGAGATTTAATCAGTCTAGGCTACATTCTTGGAGTGCGAGAAAGACAAGGCCAAAGTAGACGTAAATGGAAAAGTATTCAAAAGCTTACATTTTAAGCTTTCCACTTGATATTTTAAGGTGTTGTAGATATTTCCGTCGCTCTGTCTGTGGGAGCTGAATCCATCAGCCTGCTTGTCTGAGGAATGGTGGGAACTGCTCAGCTCTGCTCTCAGCAAGGACCATGCATTTTTCTATCATTCAGAGTCAGCGGCCATGATCCCCCCAATATAACCAAACATTGGCATTTACATGAATAAAGAGGTGTTTTCTTCACCAAGGGGAATTCCTAGAATAATGGCCTTCTCAGCTGGTGGACAGACTCCTGCAGTGAAGGGCCAGCTCTTTCAAACTCTCTCACCTTCAAGCTCACCTCTTCATCTCAAGAGGGAACTGGCTTTGTTCTTCTTGAAGGATACGCAGTAGTTGATGGCTGTAGAATATTCCCTGTTAGTCTTTTTCCGTCAAAGAGAAATCCTGATTTTTGCTGCTGTTGAAAATCATTTCTTTGAATGATAGAATCTAGAATTGAGTCTAGAATAAAATCTTCTTTCTAAGAAGATGTATATGTATAAGTGAAAAATCCAGTATTCTAGGAGGCAGTACTTTTCTTTGTCTGTGTTATTTTTTAAATTAATTTTTATTGGAATAAAGTTGCTTTACTAGGTAGTACTTTTCTAGAAACACTTTGCTCACCAATAAATGATGTACTATATACTATTAGAGTAAATCCAGAGATGGGTGTATGAATAAATGGATGGATGCAAGTTCATTGGCTATAATTATAGATGGCAAAGGCAAGGGTGAATGGACATAGAGACTTGGGATACCTCAGATTTCTACATTGTAAAGACTGGAATATTTCTAAAACAAGGGGAATTTCCAGAAATAGTAGGTAGGCTCAGAGGATGCATCAAAGTTAAAAGCAAGCCAAGACACAGATAATCTTTCAAAGTGATTTTTTTAATGTGCAGGTCAACTTTATTTTCATAAAATAATAATATGCACAGCACATGCAGTGCTAGCATCTAAACTAATACAATAAGCAATTACTAAAGCTACAGTGACTTGAGGGTCAATCTTTACATTCAGCAAGTTTGCACCCATTCTTACTGTAAGAAGGCAATGACACGATGAACAGCAAGCTACTAGGAAAGGAGTTTATGTTGGGAAGTGTTCCTGGGAGAGTTTCACAGGTCCAAGAGGTGGGCCAGTGAAGTCGCACACAGGGGACAAACTGAAGGTTTTTATATAGGGGAAAGTAAACAAGGGTAGGGGGCAAGTCAAGGGGAACATGAAGTGGTTCATCAGGTTCCTCTGGACGTCGTGGAAAAAACTTGTAATCAGGCTGATTTTCTTCTTTCTGATATGATTCCTTATTGCCAGTTGCAGGACCTTTGGTGCGAGTAAACGGGCTAGTGGTTTTATGGCTTCTTTGTTCCTCTCGGGCCTGTTTTTCAAATGACTCTTAGTCAGCCCATTTATTTTTACCTTGTGGGCTGGGAGCTCTGATTCCCAGGCAACCTAACACCTACATGTTTTTTGAAACCTTATTTATTATCTGAAAATATTGCTTGCTAATAAAACTTGCAAAAATACTATCGTCGAATGCACAAGGTACTGATTATGCCAATACAACAAAGATAACCACATATTTCAGGATTGCAATGAGCCAGACATTCACTGGAAAAAAAACACACAACAATGAAACACAACACACAATATTTGAGTGTGGACACTTTGCATCAGTGTTTTGAAGTGTTTCATTGATATCTTAAGATGAGTGTATCAAAACCTTGGCATACTTTAATTTAAAATCACTGATTTTGTTTTTACTAACATCAGAAAGTATGGCTACACTACTAATGCTGGGTCTGCTTAATATGACTTAAGAGTTTTTTGTGACTTAACATTAGAGGCTCACACTACCCTGAAATATATAATTCACGCATATGGTGACAAGGCATAATCAAATAAGAAGTGAAAAAATTTCCAGAAATAGTAGGTAGGTTCAGAGGATGCCTCAAAGTTAAAAGCAAGCCAAGACACAGATAATCTTTCAAAGTGATTTTTAATGTGCAGGTCAACTTTATTTTCATAAAATAATAATATGCACAGCACATGCAGTGCTAGCATCTAAACTAATACAATAAGCAATTACTAAAGCTACAGTGACTTGAGGGTCAATCTTTACATTCAGCAAGTTTGCACCCATTCTTACTGTAAGAAGGCAATGACACGATGAACAGCAAGCTACTAGGAAAGGAGTTTATGTTGGGAAGTGTTCCTGGGAGAGTTTCACAGGTCCAAGAGGTGGGCCAGTGAAGTCGCACACAGGGGACAAACTGAAGGTTTTTATATAGGGGAAAGTAAACAAGGGTAGGGGGCAAGTCAAGGGGAACATGAAGTGGTTCATCAGGTTCCTCTGGACGTCGTGGAAAAAACTTGTAATCAGGCTGATTTTCTTCTTTCTGATATGATTCCTTATTGCCAGTTGCAGGACCTTTGGTGCGAGTAAACGGGCTAGTGGTTTTATGGCTTCTTTGTTCCTCTCGGGCCTGTTTTTCAAATGACTCTTAGTCAGCCCATTTATTTTTACCTTGTGGGCTGGGAGCTCTGATTCCCAGGCAACCTAACACCTACATGTTTTTTGAAACCTTATTTATTATCTGAAAATATTGCTTGCTAATAAAACTTGCAAAAATACTATCGTCGAATGCACAAGGTACTGATTATGCCAATACAACAAAGATAACCACATATTTCAGGATTGCAATGAGCCAGACATTCACTGGAAAAAAAACACACAACAATGAAACACAACACACAATATTTGAGTGTGGACACTTTGCATCAGTGTTTTGAAGTGTTTCATTGATATCTTAAGATGAGTGTATCAAAACCTTGGCATACTTTAATTTAAAATCACTGATTTTGTTTTTACTAACATCAGAAAGTATGGCTACACTACTAATGCTGGGTCTGCTTAATATGACTTAAGAGTTTTTTGTGACTTAACATTAGAGGCTCACACTACCCTGAAATATATAATTTCACGCATATGGTGACATTCAGTGTTCAAGTGCCAGTGTTTTTGTACTATCTTTTGGTCAAGTTTTTTCAAGTGATTCTTTGAAAGTTTATCACAATAAAGGAGCTGAGTGAAAAAAAATAAAAGGTCCCTTGATTTGACAAACACTAATGCATATTGAAGGACTGATGCCCTGTGTGTGTGCATGTGCATGTGTGTTTAGCAATAAATATCACCAATGGATTCTGATTGTAAGTGTTTATCCCAAAAGGCTGTGACCAGATCCCTGCAATTGCCAGTCAAGACTCTTATTAATATATTCAACAAATGCTTTACTCCCTTGATTTTCCTAAAATGAATTTTACAAAAGCATCGTCATGATGTTAAAAATTAGCCTGCAATTCAGATAAGTGTGTACACCGATGACCGGTTATTTGATTAGATTTTTTGAGCCTGATTTCCCTTGATACCAAGGAAAGATGCAGAATAAGTCCAGGGCTAAAAATTAATTGGACAAATTAAGATTCATAAGGAGATGTGGGGCAAGTACCTGATCCACACTGTATGGCCCATCAGTGTTGGGCATTGTAATATTTATTATTTTGTAACAAATGTCTCAAGAAACTTAGGGGATAAACACAGCAAACAACTACTGTCTCACAGTTTTTTGGGTTAGTAATTGAGGATAATTTTAGCAGGATGATAATGAACGAGGGTGAGTCATGAGGTACAGTCAAGACGTATCATCAGAAGGTTCAGCTCTGGGATAATCCACTTCTGGCTTGCAAGTGTGGCAGGGCTTCCTTTCTCACCAGTTGTTGACAATAAACTTTGGTTCCTCATTAACACTTTTCCTTAGTTGACTTGGGTATCCTTAAGACTATCGTCGAATGCACAAGGTACTGATTATGCCAATACAACAAAGATAACCACATATTTCAGGATTGCAATGAGCCAGACATTCACTGGAAAAAAAACACACAACAATGAAACACAACACACAATATTTGAGTGTGGACACTTTGCATCAGTGTTTTGAAGTGTTTCATTGATATCTTAAGATGAGTGTATCAAAACCTTGGCATACTTTAATTTAAAATCACTGATTTTGTTTTTACTAACATCAGAAAGTATGGCTACACTACTAATGCTGGGTCTGCTTAATATGACTTAAGAGTTTTTTGTGACTTAACATTAGAGGCTCACACTACCCTGAAATATATAATTTCACGCATATGGTGACATTCAGTGTTCAAGTGCCAGTGTTTTTGTACTATCTTTTGGTCAAGTTTTTTCAAGTGATTCTTTGAAAGTTTATCACAATAAAGGAGCTGAGTGAAAAAAAATAAAAGGTCCCTTGATTTGACAAACACTAATGCATATTGAAGGACTGATGCCCTGTGTGTGTGCATGTGCATGTGTGTTTAGCAATAAATATCACCAATGGATTCTGATTGTAAGTGTTTATCCCAAAAGGCTGTGACCAGATCCCTGCAATTGCCAGTCAAGACTCTTATTAATATATTCAACAAATGCTTTACTCCCTTGATTTTCCTAAAATGAATTTTACAAAAGCATCGTCATGATGTTAAAAATTAGCCTGCAATTCAGATAAGTGTGTACACCGATGACCGGTTATTTGATTAGATTTTTTGAGCCTGATTTCCCTTGATACCAAGGAAAGATGCAGAATAAGTCCAGGGCTAAAAATTAATTGGACAAATTAAGATTCATAAGGAGATGTGGGGCAAGTACCTGATCCACACTGTATGGCCCATCAGTGTTGGGCATTGTAATATTTATTATTTTGTAACAAATGTCTCAAGAAACTTAGGGGATAAACACAGCAAACAACTACTGTCTCACAGTTTTTTGGGTTAGTAATTGAGGATAATTTTAGCAGGATGATAATGAACGAGGGTGAGTCATGAGGTACAGTCAAGACGTATCATCAGAAGGTTCAGCTCTGGGATAATCCACTTCTGGCTTGCAAGTGTGGCAGGGCTTCCTTTCTCACCAGTTGTTGACAATAAACTTTGGTTCCTCATTAACACTTTTCCTTAGTTGACTTGGGTATCCTTAAGACTTAGTATGTAGCTACTTTCAGAGTGAGTAATGTGTGATAATGTATAAATACAGATGTAGAATTAGATGTAGGTGTAGATATGGAGAAAATAAGAGGAGTAATTTCAAGATAGATGCTGGCGTCTTTTGTAACCTAATCTCAAAAATTAACATATTGTCACTTCTGCCATATTCTATTGGTCACTTTACCTCTGGTCCAACATATGAGGGTACTACAAAACATTTGGCCATCAGAAAATCTGTGAGGTTAATCTCCAATAGTTAATCTCTAAATGACAATGACAAAATCCAAAAAAAGACAAAGAAAATATAATGAAGCTTGGCCTTTCAAGTACAATATAATTCCAGTAGTCTTATTTTTAGAAGAATAAGTTAAGTCCCAGAGTCTTGCTTGATGTGAGAAAAGCACAGGCAACCCCTATGGACCCTCCTTGCATTGGTGAGTCTTCAGTGCATAACAAACACCCCTAACAGCAACATTTTAAAGTTTTAAGCAACATTTATATTTAGATTATGCCCTGTCTTCAATCTGTACAAACCCCACTAATCTCTGTGGTCCACTGGTGGCTCAGCCAAGCCTTGATGGTGTGTAATAGTTTCCCTCACATCTGGTTGTGGGTTGATGTTAAGTGCATGACAAATATAGGTTGACCAGGTGTCTCCAAGATCTAGGACGTTAGCCTAAGCTCCATTATGTGGGAATGGCTGTAGTGCTGCCAGGAGCAGCAAGAGAAAGGAAGCCTTACTATGAAGTGTCTTCTCCAATCCACGTTGGCATCATATGTGCTACTGTCTGTTCTGTAAGTGATTTCATCAACTTTGCTTTGATGTGAAACATTGCAAAAAAGCCAGAACACAAGGATAAGGAGAAATGGTTACTAATTTTGTAATCAATACAGTCTCCAATTCTTATTTACTCCCATCTATTGTTTCTATAAATGATCTAAGAGTGTCGATCATCTTGTCTTATTGTGGAGTACTCTCCTGCCCAGGAAAGTAGAGATTGAGGCAAAATCTTGTGTGCAATATTTTAATTGGAAAAGAGATCCAAGAAACAAGAGGGGAACTGGGAAGAAAGACAAAGAGGAAGTAGAAAAAAATTACAGCTTCCTATTTGATCTAACTAAGGTTTGACCCAGTCAGGACCTTCCAGGAGATGAGCACCATGAGCCTCTAAAATATTCGCCCAAGAAAAAGAGGAAGGGAGCTTTTCCACCAACCATCACACCCTTGTTCAAGGACCTCTCCTTGGGATATAATTCCCTCATATTGCTACATTATTCTGGCATTGATTTTCTAATTTGTAAACCTCAGTAAAATTAAAAAATGAAATGTTCACAGTGCCACTCAAAGACTGGGCAATCTATGAATACCTCAAGGACAATATGTACCATGAATTCTGTGGGGACAAAGGTTTCTGACCAGTATTTGAGTAGAGTCATTACGCTTTGAGTAGAAAAGTCCTCTAAAACTCATGTATGTCATCTTATTTATGTCCCACTACAACTTTCAGAGAAGTTAAGTAATATCCAAAGCCACAGAGTCAGTTAGAGCAGAAACATGAATTTGAAGAGGCATTTTGGAACACCAAATTATGTGCTTTTTTGATGTACTTTACTTACTAAAATTATTGTGTGTTTCTTTTCGTTTGGAGACAGGAGTTATGGTCCACTGGTGGCTCAGCCAAGCCTTGATGGTGTGTAATAGTTTCCCTCACATCTGGTTGTGGGTTGATGTTAAGTGCATGACAAATATAGGTTGACCAGGTGTCTCCAAGATCTAGGACGTTAGCCTAAGCTCCATTATGTGGGAATGGCTGTAGTGCTGCCAGGAGCAGCAAGAGAAAGGAAGCCTTACTATGAAGTGTCTTCTCCAATCCACGTTGGCATCATATGTGCTACTGTCTGTTCTGTAAGTGATTTCATCAACTTTGCTTTGATGTGAAACATTGCAAAAAAGCCAGAACACAAGGATAAGGAGAAATGGTTACTAATTTTGTAATCAATACAGTCTCCAATTCTTATTTACTCCCATCTATTGTTTCTATAAATGATCTAAGAGTGTCGATCATCTTGTCTTATTGTGGAGTACTCTCCTGCCCAGGAAAGTAGAGATTGAGGCAAAATCTTGTGTGCAATATTTTAATTGGAAAAGAGATCCAAGAAACAAGAGGGGAACTGGGAAGAAAGACAAAGAGGAAGTAGAAAAAAATTACAGCTTCCTATTTGATCTAACTAAGGTTTGACCCAGTCAGGACCTTCCAGGAGATGAGCACCATGAGCCTCTAAAATATTCGCCCAAGAAAAAGAGGAAGGGAGCTTTTCCACCAACCATCACACCCTTGTTCAAGGACCTCTCCTTGGGATATAATTCCCTCATATTGCTACATTATTCTGGCATTGATTTTCTAATTTGTAAACCTCAGTAAAATTAAAAAATGAAATGTTCACAGTGCCACTCAAAGACTGGGCAATCTATGAATACCTCAAGGACAATATGTACCATGAATTCTGTGGGGACAAAGGTTTCTGACCAGTATTTGAGTAGAGTCATTACGCTTTGAGTAGAAAAGTCCTCTAAAACTCATGTATGTCATCTTATTTATGTCCCACTACAACTTTCAGAGAAGTTAAGTAATATCCAAAGCCACAGAGTCAGTTAGAGCAGAAACATGAATTTGAAGAGGCATTTTGGAACACCAAATTATGTGCTTTTTTGATGTACTTTACTTACTAAAATTATTGTGTGTTTCTTTTTCGTTTGGAGACAGGAGTTATCAGGCATGTCTGGAGATTACAGGTTTCAGCATCTTTCTATAATGAGTTGTTGTAGTACGTCCTTTATATGCAGCCCTGCAAATTCAAATTGACATTAACTGGATTGGAATTATTTTCCTCATCACACTGAACTTGAGTGACAATGCTTTCTCTCAGTCAATGTAATCCGTGGCCCTGCGGTAGACAGGGAAGTAAGGAAGCAGGGGATATTATAAGTAGTCAGGATATCCTATTTGAATGAAAATGATATTTTCATGATTGTGCAGGTACTAAAAAAGCTGCTTTACTCACCAGTTATTCAGTCATAACTCTCCATTAATGATCATTTCTTTACATATTTTCATAAAATGACAGTGATAGAATTAATGATGGCTTAAATATATTGTGAGATGGTAAAAATGCCTTCTGTGTTATCATGGCAATGGAAAAATTCTCACCATGGTTTTCTCATTGGTTTTATTTTATTGTAAGTTTAGAAAATTACTGGTTCGTATATCATACATATGATAACATCATTAACCATAAGATTAAAAAGAAAAATGCCATTCTTTAGCCGTGTGTGCAATAAAACAGAAAATTACTATAGAAGTAGCTAAGTGTATATGTGTTGCTTCCATGAATGAACAAAGGAGGTCAAATAGAGAAAGCTACTGAATTTTATTGCTGTCTCATAAAGAGTGTATAGAGCACCCATAAAGAATATGGAGGGAAAGTAGATTATTTACTGTGAGAGCCTTGGCTGTGAAATCATTTATATACCACTAAAGGATTTTGCATACAGTGGAAGAAGGACAGCTCAAAAAAGAGTCAGAAAGGGCAATCTATGAATACCTCAAGGACAATATGTACCATGAATTCTGTGGGGACAAAGGTTTCTGACCAGTATTTGAGTAGAGTCATTACGCTTTGAGTAGAAAAGTCCTCTAAAACTCATGTATGTCATCTTATTTATGTCCCACTACAACTTTCAGAGAAGTTAAGTAATATCCAAAGCCACAGAGTCAGTTAGAGCAGAAACATGAATTTGAAGAGGCATTTTGGAACACCAAATTATGTGCTTTTTTGATGTACTTTACTTACTAAAATTATTGTGTGTTTCTTTTTCGTTTGGAGACAGGAGTTATCAGGCATGTCTGGAGATTACAGGTTTCAGCATCTTTCTATAATGAGTTGTTGTAGTACGTCCTTTATATGCAGCCCTGCAAATTCAAATTGACATTAACTGGATTGGAATTATTTTCCTCATCACACTGAACTTGAGTGACAATGCTTTCTCTCAGTCAATGTAATCCGTGGCCCTGCGGTAGACAGGGAAGTAAGGAAGCAGGGGATATTATAAGTAGTCAGGATATCCTATTTGAATGAAAATGATATTTTCATGATTGTGCAGGTACTAAAAAAGCTGCTTTACTCACCAGTTATTCAGTCATAACTCTCCATTAATGATCATTTCTTTACATATTTTCATAAAATGACAGTGATAGAATTAATGATGGCTTAAATATATTGTGAGATGGTAAAAATGCCTTCTGTGTTATCATGGCAATGGAAAAATTCTCACCATGGTTTTCTCATTGGTTTTATTTTATTGTAAGTTTAGAAAATTACTGGTTCGTATATCATACATATGATAACATCATTAACCATAAGATTAAAAAGAAAAATGCCATTCTTTAGCCGTGTGTGCAATAAAACAGAAAATTACTATAGAAGTAGCTAAGTGTATATGTGTTGCTTCCATGAATGAACAAAGGAGGTCAAATAGAGAAAGCTACTGAATTTTATTGCTGTCTCATAAAGAGTGTATAGAGCACCCATAAAGAATATGGAGGGAAAGTAGATTATTTACTGTGAGAGCCTTGGCTGTGAAATCATTTATATACCACTAAAGGATTTTGCATACAGTGGAAGAAGGACAGCCTGAGAATCATATTTATAGGCATCTTTTTACTTTTTCCATCTGAGTGTAAGGCAGTAAGCCTCTTAGATTTTAGGCACACAATCAAAATGTCTATCACACATTTTCTGGGGGATAATTGCCTGAAGGGATTTCTGACATTTTAAAATTTAACTACGGTTTTCTTTGTTCTTTAAACAGTATACTGGACTTTCTAGCACTTTGAGTGTGCTGAAAAGTGTATTACCAGGCAATTTAAGAGTATTTTGTGTAATCTGAAATATTTATGAAATACCTGCTACTGTGTTCCTTAGAAATACACAGAAAACCACCTATATAAGAGTCAGAGACAAAGTCCATACCCCTGGGAGATAGACCACTTAATGATACTTTCTTTCACCACTTAATGATACTATAAAAACAGTTCCACATTCTTGGAGAGTATTCTGATGAAAGAAGAAAAAAAAAAATCAATTTGACAATTAGATTGTCTCTTCACTGAAAAATGGAACGTCATTAATTATTTGTGCTTTTCAAGCCACTAAATGCTAATATCTTGACACATTTGAGAAGGAGAAACAAAGAAAGATGAGTTTTAAATCCTATCTTCTTACATAGCTGAGTTCACGACATAATGCATCTAAGTTGTTTGAACCTCAAAGCAAACGCTTGAATTGATCATAAACAATGTCGTCATTTTCACTTGACAGATGGGAAAAAAAAAGGACTCAAAGAGGAAATGTGACTTTTCTAAAGATAGAGAAAACTGGAATGGAACTGATTTATTTCATCCTGTGCATTGTTTACTGAGCCGCACCTTCACCCCAGCCCCCACAATCAGCCCTGAGTTCCCAGAGGTGAGTAACTCATCCCTACCCCCAACTTCTCTATTAGTATAAAGTCTCACTGTTTTTGCTGATGTAAAATGTCCTTGCTCTTGGGAAGACCTAAGTGGGTAAGAAATTCCTGAAGCGATTTTATTTTTTAAAAAAGGAAATTGTATTATTTTTCACCTGTAATTTTAGTTCATCACTTGCCGTTTTATTCACAAGTGTTTTATGGAAATTTAAAAAAGCAAGATAGCAAGAATTTCTGATTATACATATACTAATATAAGAATAGAAAAAAAAAGTTGTGGTTTTTATTATGTCATGCCATGATGGTAACTGGAGTGTTACCCACAGAAAGATTAATTTCATACAAGTTTCCAGATGCTTCTGTCTTCATAAGTGCAGTCCAGAGTAATGATATTTAGGTACCCTAATATTATTCATACTGATGTGTCTGAGGTAATCAATCTCTCTCTCTCTTACTGTCTGTTCTATCCTCCCTCCTTCCCTCTATCCTTCTTCCTCTTTCTCTTTCCCTCTTAAGCCAGAGTTTTTTCTCCTTTTTAATAACTTATCACAATAGGTGTTTTGCCTTCCCTTTGTTGCTTGTAAGTTGTATTTCAGCTTTTCATTGCCTGCCATTTTTTCAGGAAACTCCAGAATGTAAACTAAGGTTGCAATTATTCCATTTATTACAATAGTCATAGATGGTGTGTTATGGACAATTATTTATTTAATGTGCTAAGAGTGGTCTTGGAATGTTCATGAGATCATGGGCCAAGTTAATGGTGTTCCTTAGAGTTGACACCCAGTATCCTACCCTCTGGGGAAGATTTTTTTTTTTTTTTAATTTTCTTTTCTTTTTCTTTATCTGAATTATGCAGCCATTTATAATTTGCTTGATTGTGAAGTCATTGAGCACAAATTGTGTACAGGAGAGGGTTTGAGTCAAAAAGTAATTATTAGCCCAAAAGAAGGCATTTTAAAGGATTGCTTAGTAAATCATCAGTAAATCTGGTGAATGATGGTGAGAAAATGGCTAGGAATAATGGTAGCTAACCAAAACCAATGATACGGAAACCATGTGCCAGACACCACATGGAGACACAAGCCCACTCCTGCCTTTGCACGTTAGATGCTACTAATGTTGCATTTTCCCCCAGAAAGGAAACAGTGAAGGAGTTTAATCATGGAAGGGGTGCTTGGTATCTTCCTGAGTCAAAAAAAAAGTGCTGTGCATTAGTAAAAAGAGATGATAGTTATCTATCCATAAGATATATATCAACAATTAAATATTCAGCTACTAAAATCACTAAAAGATTTGTGTGTGTGTATATATATATGTGTGTGTGTATGTATATATATATATATGAAAGTGTTGTATTTGCATATAAATATTAGTATTTTAGGGCTTCCCTGGTGGTCCAGTGGGTAAGGACTCCACCTTGCAGTGCAAAGGGGTGCTAGTTCGATCCTGGCCTGGGAAAATTCCACATGCCATGGAGCAGCTGGACTGATGTGTCCAATTACCAACCTGGAGCTCTGGAGCGCATGCGCCCAGAGCCGGTGCTCAGCAACGAGACAGGCCACCGCAATGGGAGACGCATACAGGCCAAAGGACAAAGATTGATGAAAATAAATAAATGAAAGACCAATAAAAGTGGCCAAAAATTTTTTATCATTTTAATATAATTTTACCTCTTTAATTCATATATTCTCAAAGAAATCCTGGTAGGTACAGGGAATAGTTTTTCCTCTTTTTTATATAAGTAAAAACTTTAGATTTGTTCATATTTAATTTCTTTATGATATATATGTGCATAGTAAGCAACTATATATATATATGTGTGTATATATATATATATATATATATATATATATATATATATATGTATGTATATTAGACTTGATTCTATTTTGAAACCTACAAATTTATCAGATACATTCTTCTAAGTTAATCATGACTCTTTACCCTTAAATCTGCAAGATTTCCCTTTAAAAAAATGCTCAGTTATATTTCTAAAGCAACTGATATTTTTTGGGAATATGTAGTTACTGCAGTATTCTTGGTTTGAAGATACTGCTGCTTCAGTGTTGTAGAAAATGTTTGTATTAAATGTGACCTGGTTTAATTTCCCAGGTGTTTAGCAAGACAATGGTTAAGATTTTTCTTTAACCCAAAAATATCTAATTTAATGTAATATTCAGTTCTTTTGTTCTTCAATATGCAGCTCAGTTCTGTATCTAAAAATTTCACAAACACAGAAAACTTGGAGAATGCTGAAGCTAGGTATAATCATCAATAGTAGAATTTATTCAGCTTACCAGATTTGTGCAAATTTTCACCAAATGAAGTAGTCAACAAAATGAAACAAAATGACAAAATTGACAAAAATGAAAGGGTTAAGATATCCTGCTCTTTCAAATAATAATATGAATGTAAATCAATTTCATATAAAGAAAAAGTAAAAAGATAATTCATTTTTCTTTATGCTTTTGACTTCAAAAAATTGGTGTTTTAAAGATTCCATTTGCTTATTATTAATTTTTAAAGGATCAGCTAGGAAATTTGTTCTTAAATATGGAGTACGTGCAAATTGATAAAAATCTCTTGGGTGGCCAAGTCAATATCCAAGTATGTATCTCTTGAGAAAGGCTTACTGGTTGTACCCCCGAGAGCCTGAGTGACTGTAACCTAGCCTGGGATGTGACCATCAGTATTTCAGGGCTGAGAGATATCCATTTGTCAAGGGTAGTCTCACACTGATAAAACTCATCAGACTGGGGAGAAAATTAAAAAGAAAATTGATTCATTTATGATGTAAAATAGAATCTCTAAGGAAACAACTATTTTTTAATATAATTTTACCTCTTTAATTCATATATTCTCAAAGAAATCCTGGTAGGTACAGGAATAGTTTTTCCTCTTTTATATTAATAAAAACTTTAGATTTGTTCATATTTAATTTCTTTATGATATATATGTGCATAGTAAGCAACTATATATATATATGTGTGTATATATATATATATATATATATATATATATATATATATATGTATGTATATTAGACTTGATTCTATTTTGAAACCTACAAATTTATCAGATACATTCTTCTAAGTTAATCATGACTCTTTACCCTTAAATCTGCAAGATTTCCCTTTAAAAAAATGCTCAGTTATATTTCTAAAGCAACTGATATTTTTTGGGAATATGTAGTTACTGCAGTATTCTTGGTTTGAAGATACTGCTGCTTCAGTGTTGTAGAAAATGTTTGTATTAAATGTGACCTGGTTTAATTTCCCAGGTGTTTAGCAAGACAATGGTTAAGATTTTTCTTTAACCCAAAAATATCTAATTTAATGTAATATTCAGTTCTTTTGTTCTTCAATATGCAGCTCAGTTCTGTATCTAAAAATTTCACAAACACAGAAAACTTGGAGAATGCTGAAGCTAGGTATAATCATCAATAGTAGAATTTATTCAGCTTACCAGATTTGTGCAAATTTTCACCAAATGAAGTAGTCAACAAAATGAAACAAAATGACAAAATTGACAAAAATGAAAGGGTTAAGATATCCTGCTCTTTCAAATAATAATATGAATGTAAATCAATTTCATATAAAGAAAAAGTAAAAAGATAATTCATTTTTCTTTATGCTTTTGACTTCAAAAAATTGGTGTTTTAAAGATTCCATTTGCTTATTATTAATTTTTAAAGGATCAGCTAGGAAATTTGTTCTTAAATATGGAGTACGTGCAAATTGATAAAAATCTCTTGGGTGGCCAAGTCAATATCCAAGTATGTATCTCTTGAGAAAGGCTTACTGGTTGTACCCCCGAGAGCCTGAGTGACTGTAACCTAGCCTGGGATGTGACCATCAGTATTTCAGGGCTGAGAGATATCCATTTGTCAAGGGTAGTCTCACACTGATAAAACTCATCAGACTGGGGAGAAAATTAAAAAGAAAATTGATTCATTTATGATGTAAAATAGAATCTCTAAGGAAACACTATTGGATACAACAAATTCATTCAATATGAACAAGGTAAATTTGCATAGTTCTCCTATGATTTATTTTGTATTGATATGAAAATGTCATTTTAAGGCCATTTTCCTCATTTCCATATTCTTTGGGAAATTTTCACTAAAGCCTGTTCTTCACTCCTCACAATGTAATATTTGCTTCTTTCCCCTCCCTAAAGGGGTGATAAAAATCAAATATTTTTGACAAGTGTAAGGTCTATTCAAGCGATTTTTAAACCTTTATCTACCATGAGGACATGAAGCCAAATTTCCACCTAAGAAGAATTTATACTGTGCTTGTGTGCATGCTAAGTTGCTTCAGTCCTGTCCTATTCTCTGTGACCCTATGAACTGTAGCCCATCAGGTTGTCCATACTTACCTCTGTCTAATTTCATTCTGATTGACAGTCCATTTTGGCGGTTGGTGCTTCCTTTGGATATGAGTTGCATTGTCCCTCAGATATGCCTTTATTCCAGGGCACAGAATGGCTCCTCAGCTTCCACTAAATCCTTTTAGAATCTCTGTAGCAATCATCTTCTCTTCATATTCTGGGGTTGATATTTCTCACCAACCATGTCATTTTCCAAAACAGGGTACACATAATACTGCTCCCCCTCCCACTTTAAAAATCTTATGGAAATTTTGATATCTTTATCAGTAAAGTTGGAGATTATGAGCCAGTTCACATTTAAACTCTTTCTATTTTTTTAAAACACTGAATATTCTCAAAGCAGAATCAAATGTGCTTTCTTATCCCAGTTAACAGTTTAATTTAATCTGGTGTTTTAAAGATTCCATTTGCTTATTATTAATTTTTAAAGGATCAGCTAGGAAATTTGTTCTTAAATATGGAGTACGTGCAAATTGATAAAAATCTCTTGGGTGGCCAAGTCAATATCCAAGTATGTATCTCTTGAGAAAGGCTTACTGGTTGTACCCCCGAGAGCCTGAGTGACTGTAACCTAGCCTGGGATGTGACCATCAGTATTTCAGGGCTGAGAGATATCCATTTGTCAAGGGTAGTCTCACACTGATAAAACTCATCAGACTGGGGAGAAAATTAAAAAGAAAATTGATTCATTTATGATGTAAAATAGAATCTCTAAGGAAACACTATTGGATACAACAAATTCATTCAATATGAACAAGGTAAATTTGCATAGTTCTCCTATGATTTATTTTGTATTGATATGAAAATGTCATTTTAAGGCCATTTTCCTCATTTCCATATTCTTTGGGAAATTTTCACTAAAGCCTGTTCTTCACTCCTCACAATGTAATATTTGCTTCTTTCCCCTCCCTAAAGGGGTGATAAAAATCAAATATTTTTGACAAGTGTAAGGTCTATTCAAGCGATTTTTAAACCTTTATCTACCATGAGGACATGAAGCCAAATTTCCACCTAAGAAGAATTTATACTGTGCTTGTGTGCATGCTAAGTTGCTTCAGTCCTGTCCTATTCTCTGTGACCCTATGAACTGTAGCCCATCAGGTTGTCCATACTTACCTCTGTCTAATTTCATTCTGATTGACAGTCCATTTTGGCGGTTGGTGCTTCCTTTGGATATGAGTTGCATTGTCCCTCAGATATGCCTTTATTCCAGGGCACAGAATGGCTCCTCAGCTTCCACTAAATCCTTTTAGAATCTCTGTAGCAATCATCTTCTCTTCATATTCTGGGGTTGATATTTCTCACCAACCATGTCATTTTCCAAAACAGGGTACACATAATACTGCTCCCCCTCCCACTTTAAAAAATCTTATGGAAATTTTGATATCTTTATCAGTAAAGTTGGAGATTATGAGCCAGTTCACATTTAAACTCTTTCTATTTTTTTTTAAAACACTGAATATTCTCAAAGCAGAATCAAATGTGCTTTCTTATCCCTAACAGTTTTAAACAGTATTATAATTTAATAAATATACTTAATAAAAGTTTTTGGGTTGAGAAAAAGATTAACTTATTACTAAGCTTATAGTTTGTCCACTAAAGTAAACATTAAAAGTTCAACTACTTTTTGTTTTTCACAAAGACATCTGGTTTAAAAATCTTGTTATGTTTATATATTAGTTACGAAAGTTTCATTAAAATGTTGAAAGTTATCAGTAATGCTTTTTGTTGGCAGCACATGGCTAATAGAAGTTAGAAAATAACACTGACAAACAGTTCATTCTCATTTAATGCAACTGTTTTTATCTAGGAAAAGGAGATTTTAACAATGAACTCAATAAAGCACTTAACTCTCATAAACAATTTCCATTTTTAACTTGTTTTCTTTTGCAATGAAATTTTTTGAGCCTAAAATGCATGTATAGTTCTTTTATAATATTCTAAGTATGTTCCAGATGATGTAAATTCAGTATCTATGTAGCAAACATACATTAACATCATAATCAATACTATTGCATTTAATAGTCAATATTATCTCTATGAAAGGTTTTGCACAACTAGAAAAAAATATATTAAAATTGTTATTATACATCTCATCAGCTATCTAATTAGTTATCTAATGAAGTTTTTTACATTGCCATCAGGATGAAATTATTCCAAGTATCTAGGAAACTCTAACTACATAGCTCTCAATAAAATAATTTTTCCCCATGAAAGCTATGACAAGCCTAAACAGAGTATTAGAAAAGAGAGATATCACTTTGCTGACAAAGATCTATATAGAGAAAGCTATGGTCTTTCCAATAGTCATGTAGGGATGTGAGAGTTGGACCATAAAAAAGTCTGAGTGCCAAAGAATTGACTCTTTCAAATTGTGATGGTAGAGAAGACTCTTAAGAGTCTGTTGCACTACAAAGTGGTTCAACTAGTCAATCTTAAAAGAAATCAACCTTGAGTATTCATTGGAAGGACTGACACTGAAGTTCCAATATTTTGACCATCTGATGCAAATAACCAATTTCATTAATGTTTCGGAAAAGACTCTGATACTGGGAAAGAGTGAAGGCAGAAGAAGAAGTGGGCAGCAGAGGATGAGATGATTATGTAGCATCACCAACACAGTGGACATGAATGTAAGCAACCTCCAGGAGATAGTAGAGGACAGAGAAGCCTGGCATGCTACAGTCTATGGGGTGAAAAGAGTCAGACACAACTGAAGTGATTGAACATGCAAGCAGCTTATCTACTTAGCTCAGTAACAGAACAAGCTGTGCTTGTGTGATTTTCTAGAAATGCTTTAACATTGTTCTCAGAAGAGGTGTCAGTGGCTGTGCCGTGCCTTTAGCACTTCTTCAAATGTGTAGGCATGTTTCTGTCTGAGGATCTTTGTATTTGCTCTTCCCTTCCCATCCACCCCCTGGTTTTCTTTATGTGTTAGTCTCTCACTTTGTTCATGTCCCGATTCAAATTTTCCCAATTTAGAGTCCTTTCCTAGCTGTTCTATTTAAATTCACTGTGCTTTCTACCTCTTCAAATTTTCTAACTTGCCTCTATTCCTTTTCTGATTAGCAGTTATATTTTAAAACTACATCAAATGTTTCACTTCCTTATGTATTAAATCTCCACCTTCTAGGATGATCTATTTTAGACAAGGATAAGGAGTCAAAGGTGTGTCTCCAGATAATATTATATACTAAATATTTATCTAGGACTCACCTGAGTCACTAGCTTGCAACCAACACTATGAACCCTGTTATCTCAGTCTTCACAGTCCATGACTCATGACAGTTATTCAATATTCAATAAATAAATTGTAATGGGTGGATACATTTTTCTCTTTTTATTTTTTAAATAGTCTTTTATTGGAAAAGTAATTTATACATATTTATGAAAATCCTCCTTTTCTCCAAAACAGTCATACATCCTTTCAGAATAGCATATGTCTTTATAAATATGCATGCATATGTATGTGTGTATATATTTATAGTTTTATACACAAATGGAAGCATTCTAAAATAAGGTAGCAGTATATCATGGAAATTACTCTATTTTAACATATAGATATCTATCATATTTTTTATAGCAACACTATATCTCATCCTTTGTGTGGATGTATCACAAATTGTATAATGCCTCTAGGAGTCCTTTATGAATATTTAATACAGCATTATTAATAAATAATGCTTAACTCTTAGAGGATTGCAAACAGAATAGCCTTCTGTACAGAGGAAGAGAATAGTGACAATTTCAGGTGGAAAGGTGAGTAAAGACTCTCCAATTTGGTAATGTTCGAGTAAACATCTGAAAGAATTGAGGGACCAAGACAAAAAGGAGTCTAGAACATAGATTTCTAGCAATAGAAATAGTAAGTGCAAAGATCTTGTGCCTAGAAAATATTCTAACTGTTCTTTAAAACGTTCATTAGGAATTGGGTGGATTTTATCAGTTTTCCTGGTAAAGAATTTTGAATAATCCTAGGAAATTGTAAGACATGTGTTTTAGAGAATGATGTCTTGAAAAAGCCATAAAAGATTACTTGGTTTAGGAAAATAATTTGCTTTTTAATTAATTATTATAGTTCTTTTTGTTAATAATGCAATTATTGCTTTTCTGTCTCCATTCTGTTACCTTAAAGACGGGTAATATTTTGGGCAAGATGACCTTTGCATTCTCCTCCATAGCTCATGTTATGTATTAATGCATTAATAAATGTAGTAGGTAAAGGGATATAGATTTCTAAATTCTCACAAAAAAAAGTGAAGTAACAAATTACCCGAGTTCACTGTGGAAGTTAGAGAGAAAAGATCCAAACCAGGGGCTTCTAAGAGAAGAGTCTGAACTCTATCACTGGCTACATTAAGAGCTTTTAAAGCTTAGTTTATAATTAGATGTGTCCATTTCTATAAGAAGGAAGACCAATCAGTTTTGCCACTGGATGAATGCTGCCAGATTTGCTTTTGAGGACCTCTAATTTCCAGGTACCTGGGGCCAACACGTTGTCTTTTATTGAGCAGGTTTTAAGTGGGCATCTTGTCTGTCACCACAGTACACTAAGACATGTGACTAAACCAGTATTTGCTCAGGACTTTTTTATCAGGTTTCTAAGAAAGTACTCTTTTGGGGAGAAAGATCTGGGTGGATCCTTGGGTTAGGGAGATCCCCTGGAGGAAGGCATGACAACTCACTTCAGTATTCCTGCCTGGAGAATCCCATGGGCAGAGGCACCTATTGGGCTCTGTGATCCTTTTATCAGGTTCTAAGAACAATATCTCATTTTGGGAGGAATCTGGAGTGGATTTTATTCAAGGTAAAAATGTCACTAGTGACAATTTCAGGTGGAAAGGTGAGTAAAGACTCTCCAATTTGGTAATGTTCGAGTAAACATCTGAAAGAATTGAGGACCAAGACAAAAGGAGTCTAGAACATAGATTTCTAGCAATAGAAATAGTAAGTGCAAAGATCTTGTGCCTAGAAAATATTCTAACTGTTCTTTAAAACGTTCATTAGGAATTGGGTGGATTTTATCAGTTTTCCTGGTAAAGAATTTTGAATAATCCTAGGAAATTGTAAGACATGTGTTTTAGAGAATGATGTCTTGAAAAAGCCATAAAAGATTACTTGGTTTAGGAAAATAATTTGCTTTTTAATTAATTATTATAGTTCTTTTTGTTAATAATGCAATTATTGCTTTTCTGTCTCCATTCTGTTACCTTAAAGACGGGTAATATTTTGGGCAAGATGACCTTTGCATTCTCCTCCATAGCTCATGTTATGTATTAATGCATTAATAAATGTAGTAGGTAAAGGGATATAGATTTCTAAATTCTCACAAAAAAAAGTGAAGTAACAAATTACCCGAGTTCACTGTGGAAGTTAGAGAGAAAAGATCCAAACCAGGGGCTTCTAAGAGAAGAGTCTGAACTCTATCACTGGCTACATTAAGAGCTTTTAAAGCTTAGTTTATAATTAGATGTGTCCATTTCTATAAGAAGGAAGACCAATCAGTTTTGCCACTGGATGAATGCTGCCAGATTTGCTTTTGAGGACCTCTAATTTCCAGGTACCTGGGGCCAACACGTTGTCTTTTATTGAGCAGGTTTTAAGTGGGCATCTTGTCTGTCACCACAGTACACTAAGACATGTGACTAAACCAGTATTTGCTCAGGACTTTTTTATCAGGTTTCTAAGAAAGTACTCTTTTGGGGAGAAAGATCTGGGTGGATCCTTGGGTTAGGGAGATCCCCTGGAGGAAGGCATGACAACTCACTTCAGTATTCCTGCCTGGAGAATCCCATGGGCAGAGGCACCTATTGGGCTCTGTGATCCTATGGATCACAGACACAATTGAGCAACTGAGCAAACACCATACATTTGTCTATATTACTGTACTTTCTAAAGTTTTCATGGAAAAAAAAAAAAGCTCTTAATGGAATACCAGCAAAATCATTTGAGTCAAAGTCTAATAGTTATCTTCAGTGCCAAGCATAGGGCCTACTGCTTACAAAGTTTATGTAATAAATATTATATTTAAGCACATAATGATTTAATCAGTGATATCAAATTGTTTATTACAGTGACTCTCCGCTAAAGAACCCGGTAATAACAGGACTAGGATGAACTTCTGAAATTAAGACCAAAACAGAGATATGCAATGTCACATTAAAGGAAAAGAAATGCATGCAGGTGACTGACTTGATTGTTTCCTGAGCACATTCATTTATTATTCAGTTGTATTTATTTCCTAGATACTATTCTCGGCACATGTCTCACATGATGTGAGACAAAATTAAATATTAGAAAGACGAATAAATTAGTGTTTAGGACACTTTGCTTGCATGTATGAAAGATCCAATTTAAAATAAGTCAAATGAGAGAGACAGAGACAGAGATGGGGGGAGAAAAAGAAAAGACAAGCGGAAGGAAGGAAGGTGAAGGAAATGACACAGTGAAGTAAGTTTTATTGACCCTTGAAACAGGGAATTTCATATGGTTGAACTCAGAAGTCTGAACCCAGACTTCAGGGTTGTTTGGGCCTGGTGACTCCAATAAAACAATAGGATTTTGTCTCTTTTCTTTCCTTGCACAGGCAATCTTTATAATAGTCACCATGGTCATCAATACTCATCTCACTGAGCACTCACTCATAAGAAGTCTAAAATGCTAAATTTTCTGTGACATTACAGCCAAAAGACATGGGATTTGCTTTTGAGGACCTCTAATTTCCAGGTACCTGGGGCCAACACGTTGTCTTTTATTGAGCAGGTTTTAAGTGGGCATCTTGTCTGTCACCACAGTACACTAAGACATGTGACTAAACCAGTATTTGCTCAGGACTTTTTTATCAGGTTTCTAAGAAAGTACTCTTTTGGGGAGAAAGATCTGGGTGGATCCTTGGGTTAGGGAGATCCCCTGGAGGAAGGCATGACAACTCACTTCAGTATTCCTGCCTGGAGAATCCCATGGGCAGAGGCACCTATTGGGCTCTGTGATCCTATGGATCACAGACACAATTGAGCAACTGAGCAAACACCATACATTTGTCTATATTACTGTACTTTCTAAAGTTTTCATGGAAAAAAAAAAAAGCTCTTAATGGAATACCAGCAAAATCATTTGAGTCAAAGTCTAATAGTTATCTTCAGTGCCAAGCATAGGGCCTACTGCTTACAAAGTTTATGTAATAAATATTATATTTAAGCACATAATGATTTAATCAGTGATATCAAATTGTTTATTACAGTGACTCTCCGCTAAAGAACCCGGTAATAACAGGACTAGGATGAACTTCTGAAATTAAGACCAAAACAGAGATATGCAATGTCACATTAAAGGAAAAGAAATGCATGCAGGTGACTGACTTGATTGTTTCCTGAGCACATTCATTTATTATTCAGTTGTATTTATTTCCTAGATACTATTCTCGGCACATGTCTCACATGATGTGAGACAAAATTAAATATTAGAAAGACGAATAAATTAGTGTTTAGGACACTTTGCTTGCATGTATGAAAGATCCAATTTAAAATAAGTCAAATGAGAGAGACAGAGACAGAGATGGGGGGAGAAAAAGAAAAGACAAGCGGAAGGAAGGAAGGTGAAGGAAATGACACAGTGAAGTAAGTTTTATTGACCCTTGAAACAGGGAATTTCATATGGTTGAACTCAGAAGTCTGAACCCAGACTTCAGGGTTGTTTGGGCCTGGTGACTCCAATAAAACAATAGGATTTTGTCTCTTTTCTTTCCTTGCACAGGCAATCTTTATAATAGTCACCATGGTCATCAATACTCATCTCACTGAGCACTCACTCATAAGAAGTCTAAAATGCTAAATTTTCTGTGACATTACAGCCAAAAGACATGGGATTTCTCTGAAAGAAATGAAAGCTATACACATTGTTTGACAAAGAGTACTTTCTGGAAATAATCTTTACTGTGTCTAATGCATTCCACTGTCTACAACTCATAATATTAAATTTAATTTCTTAGCAATAGAAGGTTATAAATAGTCTTCTCACTTGCAATCACCTATGCATTTCTCCCCATTATAATGATAATAGTATTCTTAAAATACAGACGTTAATCGATCATGCCCCAGCTTAAAGTCTTTCAATAGCAGGTTGGTGATCTCAAGATAAATCCTCCTTTCCTCTTCCCTTCCTCTTCAGCCTCTCTCTCACCACCCATTACCTGGCATGGTGCTGTCTCAAATGCTCCATATGTCTTTTTTTCTCCAGATTCCGCACACATCTTTCTTTGGTCTGTAGTTTTTTTTATGCTTCCCTCCTCCTGGTCAGGCATCTTTCATCATTCAGGACTCTGTTTAACCATCTTTTTCCCTTCTCATCTCAAAGCTTTTCCTCATCCCCCGCAGGTTTCTTGATGGCAAAAATTTAGAATAATGATCCTGTATCTCCAGCACCCAGCACTTAGGAAACATTCAATTAGTATTTGTTGAGTTGGTGAGTCAGTAAATGAGTGAATGAATGATGGTTGAATAGGAGTGACTTGACTTTCATCTCAGACCTTGATTCATCTCTCTCTGCTGTCTGTAGGTTTATCCCTAGTTAAAGAAAAAGGACAAGATTAAATAACTTTCTGAGGCTTCATTTAGCTTTTGCCTTGAAAAGTAAATTATGTACTTTTTTTTTGCCTTGCTGGATTTCAAAATGACTCTGATCATACCTGGAAAGAGCAGAATGATTATGTATACACCTTAAAATAAAGAAATTCTGCGTTGAAACAGGGAATTTCATATGGTTGAACTCAGAAGTCTGAACCCAGACTTCAGGGTTGTTTGGGCCTGGTGACTCCAATAAAACAATAGGATTTTGTCTCTTTTCTTTCCTTGCACAGGCAATCTTTATAATAGTCACCATGGTCATCAATACTCATCTCACTGAGCACTCACTCATAAGAAGTCTAAAATGCTAAATTTTCTGTGACATTACAGCCAAAAGACATGGGATTTCTCTGAAAGAAATGAAAGCTATACACATTGTTTGACAAAGAGTACTTTCTGGAAATAATCTTTACTGTGTCTAATGCATTCCACTGTCTACAACTCATAATATTAAATTTAATTTCTTAGCAATAGAAGGTTATAAATAGTCTTCTCACTTGCAATCACCTATGCATTTCTCCCCATTATAATGATAATAGTATTCTTAAAATACAGACGTTAATCGATCATGCCCCAGCTTAAAGTCTTTCAATAGCAGGTTGGTGATCTCAAGATAAATCCTCCTTTCCTCTTCCCTTCCTCTTCAGCCTCTCTCTCACCACCCATTACCTGGCATGGTGCTGTCTCAAATGCTCCATATGTCTTTTTTTCTCCAGATTCCGCACACATCTTTCTTTGGTCTGTAGTTTTTTTTATGCTTCCCTCCTCCTGGTCAGGCATCTTTCATCATTCAGGACTCTGTTTAACCATCTTTTTCCCTTCTCATCTCAAAGCTTTTCCTCATCCCCCGCAGGTTTCTTGATGGCAAAAATTTAGAATAATGATCCTGTATCTCCAGCACCCAGCACTTAGGAAACATTCAATTAGTATTTGTTGAGTTGGTGAGTCAGTAAATGAGTGAATGAATGATGGTTGAATAGGAGTGACTTGACTTTCATCTCAGACCTTGATTCATCTCTCTCTGCTGTCTGTAGGTTTATCCCTAGTTAAAGAAAAAGGACAAGATTAAATAACTTTCTGAGGCTTCATTTAGCTTTTGCCTTGAAAAGTAAATTATGTACTTTTTTTTTGCCTTGCTGGATTTCAAAATGACTCTGATCATACCTGGAAAGAGCAGAATGATTATGTATACACCTTAAAATAAAATTCTGAAAAATTCTGGCTGTTTCCTAATCTGTGTTTTCAGCTCAGCAACAGAAAATGCAAGCCTTTTGTCATCACCAGTTTCTGTCACTGAAGGTAATAGCAATGCTTGGTTAATGGTTCAAGGAAAATAAAATGAACCCACTGAGTTCTCTGTTTTATTTATTCTATTATGATATTTTATAGTATGAAATTTCATTTATGACACTATTTATCATTAAATAATATGCCTTAAGTGATGTGACAGCATTTGAAATAATGAGAAAATATAAATAAAATATTTTAGCTATTTTAACTTCAAATTTAATGTTGGAAAGCATGCTAAGGCATCTGAAGGTGGAATTTCTAGGGATACTGATTCAAACACACACACACTAGAAAGTTCTAGAGAGAAAACTTGTCCTCACGTGCCTTTAAGAAAGCTTAACTAATAACCATATTGTCCACTTGGAGTAATTGTAAAGCATTGAAATGCATTTGTTAAAATAATATAAAATATTAATGCTACTTTCTCCCTAAAACAACTTTCAAAACAGTCCTATGCCATTAAGCATTTTGAGAATACTGTCACTTCAGCATCTTTAAAGCAGTTTATATCTGTGTATTGTTTTTTTCTTTTGTTATTCACATGAGCTAATGGAATAATCAATCGTATGCCTTTATAATTCTGTATCTCTGTGCATATTAACTCTCAAATCATAGTTTGTTTTTTAAAGCATTCAGTTAACAAAGTCAAAGAGATAATTTCTTGCAATGGCCTCCTCATTCCTTTTGAGAGACAGCAAACTGCACAAGATACTCTATGACCCAACCTGGAAGGTCATCTGCTAGGTTTACTTTGGGGTTGCTCTGTCCAAATGTAACGCTGTTTTCATGCAGCAGTTATGAGGACCCAGCTGCTGGGCCAGCCCGCAGAGGAGAAACGGCAGCGGAATTGCCCATAGCCAGGCCACAGGAAGATCGGAGAGGGGTGAGCCTGCTGTCCACCAACCCAGCCCCTCCCCTCGGCGAGCAGGAGACAATCAGACGTGACAGGGGTTCTGTCAAAGCAGTTCCAGTTTATTAGTGCAGACTTACAGCTTATATAGGCAAGTGAAGGGGATTTCCTAAGGGATTTCCCATAGTTAAACCAATCAAACTAAAGGTCAAGCAATCATGCGTAGATCACGCCCTCGTCTCTTCCTTCCTTATGCTTGCAAAGGCCCTCTTTCATTTAGGGCCCCACACCCAGCACAGTTGGTCTCTGCTGATTGACCAAATGCAGTGATTTTTTTTGTCATATGCATCTTTTAAAGAGAAGAGTAGGTTTATCAGACTGAGCACTATATATATATATATATATATATATACTCTTTTTTTCATAACCGAATTCCAATTCTGTCCCTCTGGATCTCAGTTTCTCATTTGAATGGGGGAAGGGATGTTATGATTATAAAAGAGAACATTAAATAATATAACATACTGGAGACACAATAGACATTTAACATGTGCTAATCACCTCTGCAGATTGTGTCCTATAGGTAACTCTATCCAACATGTTATAAATTTCTAGCTGCAAAATGTGAATTTCAGTCAGTATCTTTAGAATATTATTTCATGTAATGAAAAGGAAATATTATTAGGGAAAATAAAAAAATCTATGTAAATGAGTGTGTGCCAACTTCAATGGACCTGTCCTTCTCCTTTTTCTTTCTCTAGCACTAAACTTTTTCTTTCATTCTTGCTGCTGGATATTGCTAAATTAGCGACTCAGGTTTCCAACCAGTGTAGCAGGATTTGGATACATTCACTTCACTCCTCATAACAGGTGAAGTTTAAAACCCTATGAAGAGACAAAGAGTTGCTAGATATTTATTAGAAACCTACCTGGAAGTATCCATAACAGTTTGACATATAAGTCTGCCTTAAAATACAAGGTGGATCAGAACTCCAAAAGAAGCAAAGCTTTAAGCCAAAATAGCAGTTTCTAATGGAGAAGGCTCAGTCATAATGACTAACCATTAGTGATGATAATATTGAGTTGAGGGAATGTTAACTGCATCTCTGGAGTTCTACCTTGTATATGAGTGGACCTCATATAATGCCCCTGTAATAGTCCTGTTAGCTGGTCAAAAACAGATCCAAAATAAAAATCCAGGCTTTGGGTCTTCTGGGAAAATAGCTGATAATTCAAACATATGTTTTTATATTCACCTAAGACCTATGTGTTAATAACTACATGACAGACTGAAGAAAAAAAGAAAAGAAAAAAGGAACACTCAACATTTGTCATTAAAGTGACTCACCAGGAAACAAGGTTCTAAAGTCTGAGTTTTTACTTGTCTTGATTGATTATACCAAGTATGCTCTGAATAAATATTTTCAAAATAAATATATTTTTAAATTTCTCACCTATTTAGAAAATTGTCTTTATTTAAGGAAATATATTAATAGTTACTAACCTTCACTTAAAAACTAGCTTGCCAAATTTTTAATTTTGCTTGTTCTCTTTATAGCTAACTTCAGGATATCAATGAAATGAATCTTACTTTGAAAAAAAGAACATTAAATAATATAACATACTGGAGACACAATAGACATTTAACATGTGCTAATCACCTCTGCAGATTGTGTCCTATAGGTAACTCTATCCAACATGTTATAAATTTCTAGCTGCAAAATGTGAATTTCAGTCAGTATCTTTAGAATATTATTTCATGTAATGAAAAGGAAATATTATTAGGGAAAATAAAAAAATCTATGTAAATGAGTGTGTGCCAACTTCAATGGACCTGTCCTTCTCCTTTTTCTTTCTCTAGCACTAAACTTTTTCTTTCATTCTTGCTGCTGGATATTGCTAAATTAGCGACTCAGGTTTCCAACCAGTGTAGCAGGATTTGGATACATTCACTTCACTCCTCATAACAGGTGAAGTTTAAAACCCTATGAAGAGACAAAGAGTTGCTAGATATTTATTAGAAACCTACCTGGAAGTATCCATAACAGTTTGACATATAAGTCTGCCTTAAAATACAAGGTGGATCAGAACTCCAAAAGAAGCAAAGCTTTAAGCCAAAATAGCAGTTTCTAATGGAGAAGGCTCAGTCATAATGACTAACCATTAGTGATGATAATATTGAGTTGAGGGAATGTTAACTGCATCTCTGGAGTTCTACCTTGTATATGAGTGGACCTCATATAATGCCCCTGTAATAGTCCTGTTAGCTGGTCAAAAACAGATCCAAAATAAAAATCCAGGCTTTGGGTCTTCTGGGAAAATAGCTGATAATTCAAACATATGTTTTTATATTCACCTAAGACCTATGTGTTAATAACTACATGACAGACTGAAGAAAAAAAGAAAAGAAAAAAGGAACACTCAACATTTGTCATTAAAGTGACTCACCAGGAAACAAGGTTCTAAAGTCTGAGTTTTTACTTGTCTTGATTGATTATACCAAGTATGCTCTGAATAAATATTTTCAAAATAAATATATTTTTAAATTTCTCACCTATTTAGAAAATTGTCTTTATTTAAGGAAATATATTAATAGTTACTAACCTTCACTTAAAAACTAGCTTGCCAAATTTTTAATTTTGCTTGTTCTCTTTTATAGCTAACTTCAGGATATCAATGAAATGAATCTTACTTTAAGGTTAGTTTAAAAAGAATAAGTGACAAAATTTACTGGCTTGTATTTGTAAATTTAAAATACTATAGCTAGATTCATTTTATTTTGTTTTCTTGGGTGTTTTGCCCTTTGACTGAGCCTTGGTTGGTAGCTTCTCACAAATCTAGGCTTTGTTTGCATACCCAGGAAAAAAAATAATTCTGTTCCACCAATCCCAGCAAAAGTCTTATTACGTATCTTACTACTTGTTGGATATACGTTTGTTTGCAAAGTAAAGATAAAATAATGAGTAGTCAGACCTGAATTATTAAAAGGAGCATGAAGTACGATAACTAATTAAAATAACAATGTTCAAAACTGATAAAGTGTGATACTACAACACAATTTTGTGCCTATAAAAGTTTGTATATATGTGTGTATGTGTGTTAAGTAGCATACTATCTTTGTAGAAATTTGAATGATTTGTTTTTCTTACTAAAGCAGATCGTGTCAACCACACCGTTCCAACTTCCTTAAAGGTGCTTATATAGTAACATTTTTTTAACTCTAATGCTATTTTTCCACTGGATATCAATAGAGAGGAGAAAAAAAGTTCTAAATAAACTGTAGACAAGCGAAATAAAATCAAACAAAAAATTAGGAAACATAGAGAGTGTTATGATCAGTTCCTTTGTCATGTTCCTATTATCTAAATATATATTTTATCATGGTGTCTTATTTTAAAATAACTGTACCGAAATTTAAAGAGAATAAAATATTATTGATATTCATTTACTTTTCAAGTTTATTTTCAAGTTTATTCTCCATCAGAAAATATATTTTGATAATAATGTTATGCTAGGCTTTAAATTTTTAAGCCCTCTTTAATGAAAAGATGGATATAGATTTCCTATTGTCTAATGATGAATTTCTGAAAGATAGCAAGTAAATAAATCCTCTGCTGTATAATGCACACTTAAAAATCCATTAGAAAATTTTTTTGAGGAAAATAATCTAACATATTAATTTGGAAAGTGTGGATCACATTTCACAAATTGCAGCTGTTAAATTTTATTTCTTATGAACCAATATTTAGAGCAAAATTTTAAATTTCCTTATATATATTTGTAATAGAGTTCAAAAGATAGTCAAGTTGGTCTAAATAAAACATTTGATTAAATAGCCAGCATTAATAAGATAGCAATCAAACATTTCTTGTGTACCCCCTAAAAAAGAAATTTCTGCAAAGATTAAATATTTGCATAATTAAAATATTATTCTTTACTGAGGGGGTTTACAATAGAAAAATGCATAAAACAAATGAAAAAGGAGGTGGGCAACAAAGATGAATACACAAATGAAGTGCCTCCTTGAAACTTTAGAATACATGAAGTGTTGGTAAAAATGATATCTTCACTCTCAGGCTATCAACTGAATGGTTAAATGCAAACTTGACCAAGATTTTGCATCTTCTAACAGTGTATTAATAAAATGGATATCTTCACTCAGTATAATGTTTTTGTATGTGTACTACAACACAATTTTGTGCCTATAAAAGTTTGTATATATGTGTGTATGTGTGTTAAGTAGCATACTATCTTTGTAGAAATTTGAATGATTTGTTTTTCTTACTAAAGCAGATCGTGTCAACCACACCGTTCCAACTTCCTTAAAGGTGCTTATATAGTAACATTTTTTTAACTCTAATGCTATTTTTCCACTGGATATCAATAGAGAGGAGAAAAAAAGTTCTAAATAAACTGTAGACAAGCGAAATAAAATCAAACAAAAAATTAGGAAACATAGAGAGTGTTATGATCAGTTCCTTTGTCATGTTCCTATTATCTAAATATATATTTTATCATGGTGTCTTATTTTAAAATAACTGTACCGAAATTTAAAGAGAATAAAATATTATTGATATTCATTTACTTTTCAAGTTTATTTTCAAGTTTATTCTCCATCAGAAAATATATTTTGATAATAATGTTATGCTAGGCTTTAAATTTTTAAGCCCTCTTTAATGAAAAGATGGATATAGATTTCCTATTGTCTAATGATGAATTTCTGAAAGATAGCAAGTAAATAAATCCTCTGCTGTATAATGCACACTTAAAAATCCATTAGAAAATTTTTTTGAGGAAAATAATCTAACATATTAATTTGGAAAGTGTGGATCACATTTCACAAATTGCAGCTGTTAAATTTTATTTCTTATGAACCAATATTTAGAGCAAAATTTTAAATTTCCTTATATATATTTGTAATAGAGTTCAAAAGATAGTCAAGTTGGTCTAAATAAAACATTTGATTAAATAGCCAGCATTAATAAGATAGCAATCAAACATTTCTTGTGTACCCCCTAAAAAAGAAATTTCTGCAAAGATTAAATATTTGCATAATTAAAATATTATTCTTTACTGAGGGGGTTTACAATAGAAAAATGCATAAAACAAATGAAAAAGGAGGTGGGCAACAAAGATGAATACACAAATGAAGTGCCTCCTTGAAACTTTAGAATACATGAAGTGTTGGTAAAAATGATATCTTCACTCTCAGGCTATCAACTGAATGGTTAAATGCAAACTTGACCAAGATTTTGCATCTTCTAACAGTGTATTAATAAAAAAAATTAGGTGGGATATGACAGCAACACACATTGCCCTTCACAGAACAATTCAGTTCACTGTAAGTACAACAAAAATAACAATGCCATGGAGAATATTAGTCTTTGTAAGTGATCAGTTTAGATTTAATTAATTGAGAGCACTCAAATTAGCATCTATTTCAAGATTAAAAGCAAATGACTTTATAATAAAAATATATGGCAGAGTTTTCAGTATGTTGGTATATTATTCATTCATTCTCAAAGGAAATCATCATCATCATCATTGTCAGTGCTAATTTAACTCATGGGTATTTTATTTAAATTTACAATAAACTTTTAAAAATGAGAAGTAATAACTTTCTTATTGTTGCAGTTGTCAGAATGCCTAAACTGTACAGTGTGTGTGTGTGTGTGTGTGTGTGTGTGTGTGTGTGTGTTGATTTTTGGCCACTTTTATTGGTCTTTCATTTATTTATTTTCATCCATCTTTGTTCTTCGGCCTGTGTGGGCCTCCCATTGCAGTGGCCCTCCTGTAGTAGAGCATTGGCTCTAGGCCCGTGCGCTCCAGAGTGCTGCCTGTAATTGGACACACCAGTCCAGCCGCTCCAAAGCACGTGGGATCTTTCCGGACCAGGCATCCAACCGATGCCCCTTACACTGCAAGGTGGACTCTCTACCCACTGGACTACCAGAGAAGCCCGACTCTAATTTTTATATCTTGGATTGCAAGCTTCATTTTATAGTTGTTACAGAACAAGAACAGCAGTCCAGTGCTCCGCACGTGGGATCTTCCGGCCAGGGATCAAACCGCGCCTTACAGTGCAAGGCAGACTCTTTACCCACTAATTTCTGCAAAGATTAAATATTTGCATAATTAAAATATTATTCTTTACTGAGGGGTTTACAATAGAAAATGCATAAAACAAATGAAAAAGGAGGTGGGCAACAAAGATGAATACACAAATGAAGTGCCTCCTTGAAACTTTAGAATACATGAAGTGTTGGTAAAAATGATATCTTCACTCTCAGGCTATCAACTGAATGGTTAAATGCAAACTTGACCAAGATTTTGCATCTTCTAACAGTGTATTAATAAAAAAATTAGGTGGGATATGACAGCAACACACATTGCCCTTCACAGAACAATTCAGTTCACTGTAAGTACAACAAAAATAACAATGCCATGGAGAATATTAGTCTTTGTAAGTGATCAGTTTAGATTTAATTAATTGAGAGCACTCAAATTAGCATCTATTTCAAGATTAAAAGCAAATGACTTTATAATAAAAATATATGGCAGAGTTTTCAGTATGTTGGTATATTATTCATTCATTCTCAAAGGAAATCATCATCATCATCATTGTCAGTGCTAATTTAACTCATGGGTATTTTATTTAAATTTACAATAAACTTTTAAAAATGAGAAGTAATAACTTTCTTATTGTTGCAGTTGTCAGAATGCCTAAACTGTACAGTGTGTGTGTGTGTGTGTGTGTGTGTGTGTGTGTGTGTGTTGATTTTTGGCCACTTTTATTGGTCTTTCATTTATTTATTTTCATCCATCTTTGTTCTTCGGCCTGTGTGGGCCTCCCATTGCAGTGGCCCTCCTGTAGTAGAGCATTGGCTCTAGGCCCGTGCGCTCCAGAGTGCTGCCTGTAATTGGACACACCAGTCCAGCCGCTCCAAAGCACGTGGGATCTTTCCGGACCAGGCATCCAACCGATGCCCCTTACACTGCAAGGTGGACTCTCTACCCACTGGACTACCAGAGAAGCCCGACTCTAATTTTTATATCTTGGATTGCAAGCTTCATTTTATAGTTGTTACAGAACAAGAACAGCAGTCCAGCTGCTCCGCGGCACGTGGGATCTTCCCCGGCCAGGGATCAAACCGGCGCCCCTTACAGTGCAAGGCAGACTCTTTACCCACTGCACCACCAGGGAAGCCCTGTATATTGTTTTCATTTACCAACAGAGTTCCAAGATAAGATAACTTTCAAAGTTTTTTTCCCAGTTTGTCAGTATATGCATAATAATGCCAGATTTTTTAAATCAAAAGTGCTTCATTTATCAACATTTATCAAAATAAAGGGCAGCTGATGCAATCAGCAGCTGTTGGTCAATCATCTGGAACAATAAAAAGATATTTATAGGAAAAAAAATAATGTGTTATTTTCCCAAACCATCACAGAGTTTCATATTTTTAGAACTGTTGTTTATAACTCGGGTAATTTTGAAAATGGTTATGAGTGTAAACAAAATGGCATTTAAATATAGATTATATTAAGTTAAATTTATTATTTTTGCATGCCTATCAAAGTGATATAATGTTTTTAATGTCTATGGTTATAGTAGTATGACTATTAGGTCAGTAAACTTAAAATGCAGTATTTTAAAATATACCCTATAGTGACTATTATGCTATCACTTATCTCAATATGAATTTTAATCAATAGGTGTGGTCACCATGGACTATTCCTTTACATTATTTTATATGCATTTATTATTGATTTATGTATCTTTGCATATTAGACCTCTAGTCAATATGTAAAGGCAAACTAAATATAAAGCTAAGATAATCTTATCATGAAGAAGGAATCAAAAATAGCTTACTGAGTAAATATTTAAATAAGCATAATTTTAGTCATCATCAAATAGCTTTTATTTAATAACTTTTAAAGTTATAACAAAGATTTGCCTCATGGAAAATGTGTTCATTCAGATAAATGCCCACTCTCTGTATTCAAATAATTAAATTCCTGTTAAGAATCAGTAGGAAGGCAGAGACAAAGACTATACACATGTGGTAACACTAACCACAGAATGAAAAGTGCACAATTATTATATGGTTTTTGGGTGTTCCTCTTACCAATATTTTGTGCCTGATAAAAGGTTGGTTAGTGTAGAGAGAAAAAAAAAAAAAAAGTGAGAAGTCCTGGTCAATGATAAAAAAAAAAAAAAATGCTAAAAGATTTTACTTTAAATTCACATATGGAAATGTACTTCCATTCATCAATATTTTAATAGAAAACTAAGAACTAGTCTCTTAGAAGGTAAAAACTTGAATTTAAAGCCACAGTGAAGAATACTTTGTGGCTTTTGATCTTTTTATTACAGTTGTTTTCAGCAACTTCCACAAACTTTACTTTAGAATATTTGAATAATTAGGCTTTATCAAATCTTTCCAAGCTCCTTCCTATATGATGTACCTTAACTCCAGCATTGTTTCTTCACAACACATCATACACCTTCACATCCACATTTATCAAATTACAGTGATCCTTATTCCACAGCTCCATATATCCCTGAATTTAGTTTGATGAATAGTATCAACTTGCTGGCTAATGAACATGATCTTTTGTTTCCCCTTCAATTTAATATCATGAATTTTATAATTAAAAAAAAATTGCTATTGGTAGAATCTTATTAGTACCTTCCACTGATTCTATTATATTTTCATTATTTAATAATATACTATATTCTCATAATCATCGCTTTACATTTTAATCCCTTAATATCTAATGTAACACACAGGTCTCCAAACATGTCTCACCCTCCATCCCATAAGTAGGGCAATGCTTCTTTGTTGTGAAGGATTTTGCTTGCTTAACACACAAATAAATACTTCATAAGAACTTCATTTTCCAGTGGGCAATGAAGGAAGGCAAGCTATTTTGTTTTGTTCACTATCTTTGGTATCCATAAGTGCCTGGCATATCTTAAATACTAAATAAATATTTACTTAATGAATGAAATAAATGAAACACTAGTTTACCATAATCCCTATAGATTATCAATATAATTGCTTATGAATAGGTAGTTTTTCTTAACAAACAGTCCACCAATTGAGATAATTCTTGGTGTTCCCTAAGACATAAACACTTTGGATGGCATATTACTTTTCTTTATTTCCCTAATCTAATTTTTTTAGCACTAAGAATTATATTAGATGACATTTTAATTGATGACAAAAAGAATGACTTCATTGTTTTGTTTAGTATGAACAAAAGGTTTATATCAAAACTGCATTATTATGGCATATGCAATATGATAAATAATAAACTCAAAAAATTGACTGAATTCCTTTTCTGGGTTCATTGACATTAAACAATTAGGATTTTTCTTTAAATATTTAAACTCCCAGCATTTCCCTTTCTGTTAATTAAGTAGTTACAGAGGAAAGATTGCTGCTAACTGAATATATGTATAATAAATTCACAACAAATCCTTTTACTCCTTTAATTCATTCTTCTTGAGATGCAAGTGGAAGTCACACGTTTAATAAAGTCTTGAGTTTTTACAAGTGCAATAAAATAGAATTGGAGCTTTAATCATATTATTTTCAGAATGTATTTCATATGTACTGAAAACAAAATCACCTTTATTTATAAACGTTGATCTGCAAATATGAAAGAAAATGATGTGATAAAGTTTAGGCTTTGAAGTAAATGGAAATGTATGAGTTAAATAAAATTCTCTTAGTGACAGAGCCAGGGAAGCAAATAAAACCCATTACTATGTATTATGACATTTTTTTGTGGAATGCAAAGAGTGGGAATGCAATAGTAGTAATGTAATTAGACAACTGAAAAATAGATATACCAAAAAGAAAAAGAATAATATACTCTATAAGGATATACTAGCTTTTTATAATCTTTCTATTACATCCATTTGATCTCTAAAAACAATACATTTTGGAACACAGATTAAGTGATATTCATTTTCTGAGTCTGAATACAACTACAGATATTTTGTTCAGTATGGTAAGCACTTTATTCTGTTAAGTATTTATAAGAATGAAAACAAACAAAAAGTAAATAACCTGACTATGCATGCAAAACTTGATGGCTATCTTTTAAAGTTTTTTTATTGGAGTATAGTTGATGTATTGACTCCCCAGGGGGCACTAGTGTTAATGAACACCCCTGCCAATGCAGGAGACATAAAAGATTTGGATTTGATCCCTGGGTTGGGAAGATCCTTTGGAGAAGGCCATGGCAGCCTGCTCTAGTATTCATGCCTAGAGAATCCTCATGGAGACTCATGCAGACTACTGGTGGCCCGTAGTCTGTAGGACTGCAAAGAGTCGGATATAGCTGAAGTGACTTACACATAAGCATGCATAGTTGATTTATACTTTTGTATTAGTTACAGGTGTACAGCAAAGTGAATTACACACACACACACGCACGCGCGCATACATACATACGTACATACATACATTTGGGGCTTCCCTGGTGGCTCAGTGGTAAAGAATTTGTCTGCCAGTTCAGGAGATGTGGTTTTTATCCTTTGGTAGAGAAGATACCCTTGAGAAGGAAATGGCAATCAACTGCAGTATTCTTGCTTGGGAAATCCTATGTACAGAGGAGACTGGCAGGCTACAATCCAAGGGGTCGTAAAGGAGTCAAATTCAATTTAGAGACTGAAACAAACATACATCTATCATTTTTAAAAGTTTTTTCCTATATAGGCCATTACAGAGTATCAAATACTATTCCCTACTACTACGAGTAGGTCTTTATTAGTTTTCTATTTTATATATATTTTATGTCAATCTTAACCTCTCATTTTTTTTAAAGATTTATTTATTTATTTATTTTGGTGGGAGTGGGGTGGGGAGGGAGGGGAGCAGGCGGGTCACTTCTATTGGTCTTTCATTTGTCCATTTTCATCCATCTTTGTTCTTTGGTCCGTGTGGGCCTCCCATCGCAGTGGCCTCTGTTGTCGCAGAGCGCCGGCTCTGGGTGCATGTGCTCCAGAGCTCCGGCTCGGTAATTGGACACATCAGTCCACCCACTACGTGACACGTAGGATCTTCCCAGGCCAGGGATCGAACCGGTGCCCCTTGCACTGCAAGGCGGTGTCCTTACCCACTGGACCACCAGGGAAGCCCTTAACCTCTCATTTTTATCCTCCTTTCTTACCTCTGGTTAATCATAAGTTTGTCTTCTACATCTGTATCTCTATTTGTTTTGTAGATAAATTCATTTGTACCTGTTTTTTGTTTTTTCTTTTCTTTTTCTTTTCCCCATCATGCCTCTTTCATGTATATTTATTTTCATCCATCTTTTTATTCTTTGCCACATGTGGGCCTCCCATTGTAGTGGCCTCTCTCATTGCAGAGCACTGGCTCTGAACATATTCACTCCAGAGCACTGCTCACAATTGGACACAGCAGTCCAGCCACTCTACATCATGTGGGATCTTCCCAGGCCAAGGATCGAACTGGCACCCTTTGTACTGCATGCTCTTTATCCACTGGACCACCAAGGAAGCCCTACTCTTTGTTTTAGATCCAACATATAAATAATATTATAATATTTACCATTTTCTGACTTAATTACTCAGTATGACAATCTCTAGGTCCATCCATGTTGCTGAAAATGGCATTACAGTAAGTCTTCTACATATGTACCTTCAAGTTGTGAGCTTTCAAAGATATGAACATATATTCACATGTTCAATTAAGTTATGTAGTTCATGTGTCTGACATATATCCTCTAGACATGGTTGTACTTTTGTGTAGGAGTTCTAGCTGGAGTTAGATCTGCAAAAGGAAGACTTCACTGAACAACTTGCTGTGCAACACAAGGGGTAGACTAGTGATAGCCTGATGAAGCTGGAGGCCCAAAGAAAGGATGAAGGGAGACCAGAGGAAGATGAAGTAAAATAAGAGCCAAAGAGACTCATAATGCAGAAAATGACAAAACCAGATTAAGCCTACATATTGATAATGTTTATCAATTCTTTTTTTCTTAATCTGTATCATTGGAAATAAAAACTCAGAATAATTTCTTCAGAAACCTTTGTTGAATACATGCAAATTAAGACCATTCTTTCAAATGATGACTTTAATAGAAACAAAGTAACCAATTATGTATATTTCAAATAAGCACAGTGTAAAGCCGATTGGAATCATGCTTTGCACCTTACTGTGTTTTCCAGCATGTCCTCTATCTATGCTGTTGACCAATTTGGACTAATTAATACTGTGATAGTATCACCTTCAGGTGTTCCGTTAAAAAGATCCACAGCATGGACACTGCCCAACTTCAGGTTAAAATGAGGCTCATAGAATCATAGTCACATGTTCATACAAAGAAACCATTGACAAGTTGACTCCCTATAGAGTCATTTGATAAGTCACATGTTGATCATAGAAACTCTAGAAGGTCTCACTGAAGAATTCTATTGCCTTGTTCTGTTTTAAAATGTTTCCATAAGTGTTTCTTCAGAGATTGAAAGAAAACTATAATTTTAGAAAGTTATGACAAGAGATTTAAATAGATCTTTCTGTTAAATCATATGAGAATTATGCTTTCTATATTCAGTTAAAATGATTGAGAGATATGTTTATGTATAACAGTCCAGTTGATATGTTTTCTCTTTTTTCCACTTTTCTTCTTTAGCATAGCCTTGCTAAATTCATTACAAACATTTATACAGAGCCTAAATGTTGATCCTTTAACTTATATGATTTCTCATCCTCATCTTTTGATCCAAGTTTTCACGATGAAATTCTATCCATGCTTTTATCAGCTAACCATCATTTCCTCTATGATATTGTATTTCTCTCCTGACATATTATCATGCCAAATATGCTTCATTTTTAATACAAATACTTCCACTTTATATCATCATGAATGCATTTGTTGATGTAGCTTCTCTCCTAAACTTTGCTATCAACAGATTTAATTGCTTTGATTTGGAGGCACAAACTGCTTTGTAAAATATTCTGTGCACAATAGGTATATCTATTTATTTGTCAAATTACTGAGGTCTCCTTTTTAAAGCTTAGCTTTTCACTTACATGCCATGCTATATAACAAGTACACAAAATAGGAATATTCTCTTAGCCTTATAAAATATCTCTTTAAAAGAGTTCTTTTGAAGATATAAAGATGGCCAGTAGGCACGTGAAAAACTCAGAATAATTTCTTCAGAAACCTTTGTTGAATACATGCAAATTAAGACCATTCTTTCAAATGATGACTTTAATAGAAACAAAGTAACCAATTATGTATATTTCAAATAAGCACAGTGTAAAGCCGATTGGAATCATGCTTTGCACCTTACTGTGTTTTCCAGCATGTCCTCTATCTATGCTGTTGACCAATTTGGACTAATTAATACTGTGATAGTATCACCTTCAGGTGTTCCGTTAAAAAGATCCACAGCATGGACACTGCCCAACTTCAGGTTAAAATGAGGCTCATAGAATCATAGTCACATGTTCATACAAAGAAACCATTGACAAGTTGACTCCCTATAGAGTCATTTGATAAGTCACATGTTGATCATAGAAACTCTAGAAGGTCTCACTGAAGAATTCTATTGCCTTGTTCTGTTTTAAAATGTTTCCATAAGTGTTTCTTCAGAGATTGAAAGAAAACTATAATTTTAGAAAGTTATGACAAGAGATTTAAATAGATCTTTCTGTTAAATCATATGAGAATTATGCTTTCTATATTCAGTTAAAATGATTGAGAGATATGTTTATGTATAACAGTCCAGTTGATATGTTTTCTCTTTTTTCCACTTTTCTTCTTTAGCATAGCCTTGCTAAATTCATTACAAACATTTATACAGAGCCTAAATGTTGATCCTTTAACTTATATGATTTCTCATCCTCATCTTTTGATCCAAGTTTTCACGATGAAATTCTATCCATGCTTTTATCAGCTAACCATCATTTCCTCTATGATATTGTATTTCTCTCCTGACATATTATCATGCCAAATATGCTTCATTTTTAATACAAATACTTCCACTTTATATCATCATGAATGCATTTGTTGATGTAGCTTCTCTCCTAAACTTTGCTATCAACAGATTTAATTGCTTTGATTTGGAGGCACAAACTGCTTTGTAAAATATTCTGTGCACAATAGGTATATCTATTTATTTGTCAAATTACTGAGGTCTCCTTTTTAAAGCTTAGCTTTTCACTTACATGCCATGCTATATAACAAGTACACAAAATAGGAATATTCTCTTAGCCTTATAAAATATCTCTTTAAAAGAATTCCTTTGAAGATATAAAGATGGCCAGTAGGCACATGAAAAGATGCTCAACATTACTAATTATTAGGATAATGCAAATCAGAAGTATAATGAAATGCCACCTCACACCAATCAGAATGACCATCATTTAAAAGTCTACAAATAAATGCTAGAGAGGGTGTGGAGAAAAGGAAACCCTCCTTTTGGCAAGACTGCAGATTGGTACAGCTACTATAGAAAAGAGTAAGGAGGGTCCTCAGAAAACTAAAAGCAGAATTATCATATGATTCAGTAATCCCACTCCTGATCGTATATCTGGAGGAAGCCATAATATAAAAGATACATGCACCCCTGTGTTCATATCAGCACTATTTACAATAGCCAAAACATGGAAACAACCTAAATGACCATTGACAGATGAATGGATGGAGAAGATTTGGTGCATGCGTGTTAGGTTGCTTCAGTCATGTCTGACTCTTTCCAACCTTATGAACTGTAGCCCACCAGATTCCTCTGTTCATGGGATTCTCCAGGGAAGAATACTGGAGTGGGTTGCCTTTCCATCTCCCAGGGAATCTTCCCCACCCAAGGATTATACCCGTGTCTCTTGCATCTCCTTCCTTGGCAGCCTGTTCTTTACCACTAGCACTACCTGAGAAGTCCAAAGAACATGTGGTACTTATACACAGTAGATTACTATGTAGTCAAAATGAAGAACAAAATGATGTCATTTGCAGCAAAACAGATGCAACTAGAGATTCAACCTAACTGAAGTGAAGTCAGAAAGAGAAACACAAATACCATATGACTGTCACTTATATGTGGAATCTAAAATAAGGCACAAATGAATCTACCTACAGAACAGAATCAGACTCAGACATAGAGATCAGATTTGTGTTTGCCAACAAGAAAGCAGGAGAGGGGTATACAGGGATAAATACAAAATTTATCCATTTTACACTTAAAATGGATAAATAACAAGGCTCTACTGCATACCATAGGGAATTATATCTAATCTCCTGGGACAAACAATAATGGAAAAGAATATATGAAAAAGAATATATATGTATGTAAAGCTGAATCATTTGCTATACAACCAAGGTTGGCACAACACTGTAAAACAATTCTACTTCAATAAAAATATATAAATAAATAAATAAAAACAATAATTTTTGTATAGAAACTTATTTATTTCAAAATTATTATTAAAAATTTGTAGACCAACTTAGTATTTCTTGACACTGATTTAAACTAAGTTTTTCTGTGAATCCATTCAAACTAGAAATATTAATCAATGGGAAATATTTTTGAAATAATGAATAAAGGTTAATGACATAATTTAAATCTTATGGCTTTAAGTAGAAAATGATTCAAAATGATATTTCATAATTCTGGTAATGTATATTCATGTGCTATTTGTCAATATACAGATTTACAGAAGACAGTTTTAGGGAGGAATAAATTAAAAAGTAAAAATCCCATATCCTACATATTAACTATGGAACTTTGAGCAAGTTAAAAAGTTTTCTGATTTTTTGACTCCTTCCCATCAGTTTACTAAAAAATGGACAAATATCTCATGATATTGTTTCAATAGTTTCTTACTGAGATATAATCAATATATGCTATTGAGTTAATTTAGGAAATACACCCTATTGATGTGATATATTAAAATATTGCAATATAATCTCCCTCATAGCGTTAACTAACACTTCCATCACATCACACATTCTCACTAACATTTGTTGCTTTTTGTGTTCTTGTTGAATATCCATTTTAACTGATGGGAAGTGATATCTCATTGTGATTTTGATTTGCGTTTCCCTGATGATTAATGATGCAGAGCATTTTTACATTTAACTGTTAGCCATTGTATGTCTTCTTCAGAGAAATATCTGTTCAATTCCTATACCTATTTTTCACTAGCATTGTTTATATTTTGCTATTGAGTTGTATGAGCTCTTTATATATTTTGGATATTAATCCCTTCTTAGGCATATCATCTGCAAATATTTTCTCTAATTCCATAGGTTACCTTTTCGTTTTGTTCATTGTTTCTTTGACTGTGCAGAAATTTCTTAGTTTGGGGTAGTCCCTCTTCTTAACTTTTGCTTTCCTGCTTGACCTTAGATGTCATGTGAAAAAAAAAAAAGAAAATAAAAAAAGATAACACTTGCCAAGACTAATGTCAAGGAGATTTTCCCCTATGTTTCATTCTAGGAGTTTTATAGTTTCCTTTCTTATGTTTAAACATTGTCTTAAAATATTATGCATGCATACCTTACCCAGTCAAAGCCACATATTAAATATCCTTTTAGAACGAGGACATTTTCCCTCTTTTGTCTTTCGCTTTCATTTCACATATCTGAAACGTCTGTCTTCCAGCCTAATTATATTATGCCTAAAGAGCACCCTGTGGTTAATTTCATCTAAGGAGAAGAAAAATCTTCCCAATGTATATAATGCTTTGTGTAAATAAAACTTCTGGCTTGATTAAATGTCAACAGATAAAAAAGTGTTTGCTTAGCTGAGTTCCCTGGTAATAAATTCAGACTTGTAAAATTCAAGGACGTTCTCTGTATAACTAGTGAAATTCTCCAGCCTTAGAGAACTCCAGTAGTTACTCAATAGTTATGCTAATTATTTTTCTATTTATGAGACTCAGCTAGATACAATTCAGTTGTTGTTGTTGTTTTAATTTGGCCTCTTTTATTGTTTTTCTTTTTTTTTTTTTCATCCATCTTTATTCTTTGGCCTGTGTGAGTCTCGCCTTGCTGTGGCATCCTTCGCTCCAGAGTGCTGGCTCATAATTGGACACACCAGTCCAGCCACTCTGCTGCACTGGGATCTTCCCGGGCCAGGGATCCAACCGGTGCCCCTTGTACCGCAAAGCAGACTCTTTAGCCACTGGACCACCAGGGAAGTCCCAGTTCAGTTATTTTTGAAAAATGTGTATATGCATTTAATACAGTGGCTATACTCATGGCTCACTGAATGTTTTGTCTACTGTTTATAGTTAAGAATAAAAGATATAAGTATAAAATTCCTTTATTTAAAATTAATTATATTATAATTCCTTTTTTAAAAAATAGTTGAAAATTAATGCATGAAAATGATTTGCTAAATTAAATTGAATATTAATGCAATTTAAATATATTTCTTTTTAAAAGCCTTAAAATAATTATGCATTGTTTCTTTGACTTAGTTTAGGGGTAGTCCTCTTCTTAACTTTTGCTTTCCTGCTTGACCTTAGATGTCATGTGAAAAAAAAAAAAGAAAATAAAAAAAGATAACACTTGCCAAGACTAATGTCAAGGAGATTTTCCCCTATGTTTCATTCTAGGAGTTTTATAGTTTCCTTTCTTATGTTTAAACATTGTCTTAAAATATTATGCATGCATACCTTACCCAGTCAAAGCCACATATTAAATATCCTTTTAGAACGAGGACATTTTCCCTCTTTTGTCTTTCGCTTTCATTTCACATATCTGAAACGTCTGTCTTCCAGCCTAATTATATTATGCCTAAAGAGCACCCTGTGGTTAATTTCATCTAAGGAGAAGAAAAATCTTCCCAATGTATATAATGCTTTGTGTAAATAAAACTTCTGGCTTGATTAAATGTCAACAGATAAAAATGTGTTTGCTTAGCTGAGTTCCCTGGTAATAAATTCAGACTTGTAAAATTCAAGGACGTTCTCTGTATAACTAGTGAAATTCTCCAGCCTTAGAGAACTCCAGTAGTTACTCAATAGTTATGCTAATTATTTTTCTATTTATGAGACTCAGCTAGATACAATTCAGTTGTTGTTGTTGTTTTAATTTGGCCTCTTTTATTGTTTTTCTTTTTTTTTTTTTCATCCATCTTTATTCTTTGGCCTGTGTGAGTCTCGCCTTGCTGTGGCATCCTTCGCTCCAGAGTGCTGGCTCATAATTGGACACACCAGTCCAGCCACTCTGCTGCACTGGGATCTTCCCGGGCCAGGGATCCAACCGGTGCCCCTTGTACCGCAAAGCAGACTCTTTAGCCACTGGACCACCAGGGAAGTCCCAGTTCAGTTATTTTTGAAAAATGTGTATATGCATTTAATACAGTGGCTATACTCATGGCTCACTGAATGTTTTGTCTACTGTTTATAGTTAAGAATAAAAGATATAAGTATAAAATTCCTTTATTTAAAATTAATTATATTATAATTCCTTTTTTAAAAAATAGTTGAAAATTAATGCATGAAAATGATTTGCTAAATTAAATTGAATATTAATGCAATTTAAATATATTTCAATTATATTATGGAATATGCCAGCCCCTGCTGATGGGTACATAAACATTAAAAAGTGCAAATTTTAAAATACATATGTACTTATCCTCATTAAAACCTACTCAAAATGTACTACTATCAATTATCCTGGTTACCATGTTGTGCCACCATGAAGTCTCACTGCAGGTGCTTCACAGATGAATTGGTGCAGCCAATATCTGGCTTTCTAGCACAGACACAGTGAAGCAAGAAATCTGGAAAAGGGGCTAGCACTTTCATTTTTGCTATATTTGAACAATACAGAGATTATTTTAAAGGAAAAATGAAGCATTGGCAAATTCAAATCATTGTCCCTTTTAGGTGAGTTGGTGTGGTGGTACTTCTAAGAATAAACAACAAGGATGTATTTTATAGCATAAGGTTCTGTATTCAACATTTTATTATAGCCGATCATCGAAAAGAACCGGAAAAGTATGTGTATGTATTAGAATCACTTTGCTGCACTCCTTAAACTAACATAATATAAATCAACTATAGTTCTATACAAATAAATAATGTATGTCATCCCATATGCCCTATCTTTTGATGAAAGAAAACTTAAACTTAACTACACCAGTAGCACAAATTGGAAATGTTTGAGACCACACAAAGATGCGAGTGAAATACTATTAGTACCATTTTAAGAGGTAAAAAAGAAAAAGGGAAATCAATACTGTTGTTCCAGCCCATTCTGGCAAATTATCTTTGTTGTTTAGTGGTCATGTCCAATCCTCTGCAACCTTATGAACTTCAGCACGCCAGGCTCCCCTCTCCTTCACTATCTCCCTGAGTTTGCTGAAACTCATATCCATTGAATCAGTGATAACATCCCCCCAATTTATCCTCTGGCACCCCCTTCTCCTCTTGCCCTCAGTCTTTCCTAGCATCAGGGTATTTTCCAGTTTATTTGGTGTTCACATTAGGTGGCCAAAATATTGGAGCTTCAGCTTCAGCATCAGTTCTTCCAATGCAAATTCAGGGTTGATATTTCTAGGACTGACTGCTTTGATTCTCTTGCTATCCAAGGGACTCACAACAGTCTCCTCTAGCACCACAGTTTGAAAGCATCAGTTCTTAACTGCTCAGATTTCTTTATGGACCAACTGTCACATTTTTACATGATTACTGGAAAAACCATGGCTTTCACTATTCGAACCTGTGTCAGCAAAGTTGTATCTCTGTGTTTTAATACATTGTCTAGATTTGTCATAGCTTTCCTTCCAAGAAACGAGCATCATTTAATTTCACTAGTCACTATTTACAATGATTTCTTTATGAGATCAAAATGGACCATGTTGTGCAAATTGCACAGATGAATTGGTGCAGCCAATATCTGGCTTTCTAGCACAGACACAGTGAAGCAAGAAATCTGGAAAAGGGCTAGCACTTTCATTTTGCTATATTTGAACAATACAGAGATTATTTTAAAGGAAAAATGAAGCATTGGCAAATTCAAATCATTGTCCCTTTTAGGTGAGTTGGTGTGGTGGTACTTCTAAGAATAAACAACAAGGATGTATTTTATAGCATAAGGTTCTGTATTCAACATTTTATTATAGCCGATCATCGAAAAGAACCGGAAAAGTATGTGTATGTATTAGAATCACTTTGCTGCACTCCTTAAACTAACATAATATAAATCAACTATAGTTCTATACAAATAAATAATGTATGTCATCCCATATGCCCTATCTTTTGATGAAAGAAAACTTAAACTTAACTACACCAGTAGCACAAATTGGAAATGTTTGAGACCACACAAAGATGCGAGTGAAATACTATTAGTACCATTTTAAGAGGTAAAAAAGAAAAAGGGAAATCAATACTGTTGTTCCAGCCCATTCTGGCAAATTATCTTTGTTGTTTAGTGGTCATGTCCAATCCTCTGCAACCTTATGAACTTCAGCACGCCAGGCTCCCCTCTCCTTCACTATCTCCCTGAGTTTGCTGAAACTCATATCCATTGAATCAGTGATAACATCCCCCCAATTTATCCTCTGGCACCCCCTTCTCCTCTTGCCCTCAGTCTTTCCTAGCATCAGGGTATTTTCCAGTTTATTTGGTGTTCACATTAGGTGGCCAAAATATTGGAGCTTCAGCTTCAGCATCAGTTCTTCCAATGCAAATTCAGGGTTGATATTTCTAGGACTGACTGCTTTGATTCTCTTGCTATCCAAGGGACTCACAACAGTCTCCTCTAGCACCACAGTTTGAAAGCATCAGTTCTTAACTGCTCAGATTTCTTTATGGACCAACTGTCACATTTTTACATGATTACTGGAAAAACCATGGCTTTCACTATTCGAACCTGTGTCAGCAAAGTTGTATCTCTGTGTTTTAATACATTGTCTAGATTTGTCATAGCTTTCCTTCCAAGAAACGAGCATCATTTAATTTCATGGCTGCAGTCACTATTTACAATGATTTTGGAGCTGAAGAAAATTAAGATAGTCACTGTTGACTCTTTTTCCCCATGTATTTGACATGAAGTGATGGGACTGGATACCATGATCTTAGTTTTTGAAATGTTAAGTGTAAAACTAGCTTTTTCACACTCCTCTTTCAACTTCATCAAGAGACTTTTTAGTTTCTCTTCACATTCTGCCATTGAAGTGGGATCATCTGCATATCTGAGGTTGTTGATATTTCCCCTGGAAATCTTGATTCCAGTTTGTGATTCACCCATTTCTAATGATTTACTCTGTGTATAAGTTAAATAAGCAGGGTGACAATACACAGCCTTGAAATACACCTTTCCCAATTTTGAACCAGTCTATTGTTTCATGTCTAGTGCTTCTTGGTCCGTTCACAGGTTTCTCAAGGGAGAGTTTAGATGGTCGGATATTCCCATCTCTTTTAGAATTTTCCACAGTTTTTGTGATTCATACAATCAAAGGCTTTAGCATAGTTAATGAAGTAGAAGTATGTATTTTTCTGAAATTCCCTTGTTTTTTCTACAATCCAGCATTTGTTGGCAATTTGATCTCTGCCTTTTCTAAATCCAGCTTGTACATTTGGAAGTTCTGGGTTCATGTACTGCTGAAGCCTAGTTTGAAGGATTTTGAGCATAATCTTGCTAACATGTGAAATGAGTGCATTTGTAAAGTAATTTGAACATTCTTTGGCACTGCCTTTTTCTGGGATTGTAATGAAACTGACTATTTGTAGTCCTGTGGCCACTGCTGAGTTTTCCAGATTTGCTGATATACTGAGTGAAGCCCTTTAACAGCATCATCTTTTAGATTTGAAATAGTATATCTAGAATTTCATCACCTCCACAGGTTTTGTTTATAGTAATGCTTCTGAAGGCCCATTTGACTTTACACTCCATCCAGGCTGTCTGGCTGTAGGTGAATGACCAGACCACCACAGATATCTGGGTCAATAAGGACTTTTTTGTAGTTTTTCTATGTATTCTGCCACCTCGTCTTAATCTATTCTGCTTCTGTTAGGTCCCTGCCATTTCTGTGCTTTGTTGCGCCCATGTTTACGTGAAATATTCCCTTAGTATCTCCAGTTTTCTTGAAGAGATCTCTAGTCTTTCTCATTCTCTTGCTTTTCTCTATTTCTTTGCATTGTTCACTTAGGAAGGCTTTCTTGTTTCTCAGTGCTATTTTCTGGAAATCTGCATTCAGTTGGATCTTAACTGCCCCCAAATGCATGTCATCATCCTATAGTATATCACCCCCAACACCAAATGTAGTTAAAGCAAAATAATCATTTTTGATACAGGAAATCCTTGCATGCATAGAAAAACATTTCTTATCTTTACCAGATATTTTATATTTCATAATCTGGCCATTGTACTCCTTTGTAATATGCCTATTTTGTACATATTATTTGTTGAACTGGCTATCATTTTGAAAAATTTGATTTATGGTAGTTTTGCTTGTATACCATGTATATAACTTTGCCTACTCTGTGGTTTACCTTTTTACTTTTTTAATAATTATGTCTTCTAATAAACAAAATCCTCTAATTTTGTTGGATACCAAATAAGCAATATCTTAATTTGTGCTTTATGTGCTTTATCTGACCTGGGAAATATTTTCTACCCCCAATTTCATGTAGTTACTCTTCTATGCATTCTTTTGGAAGAGTTATTATTTTATCTTTCATATTTATAGCTAAAATCTGCCTGTAATTGATCATTTTTTCAGTATTAAGTAGGAAATAAACATGTCATACAGTGCTAGAACATTGGACAGAATGTTGAAACAAGTGTATGCTGTTGATTAATTAAAAATTCTACAAATTTTTAACAGTGAGATGTTATGTACGAAGGATGCTATTGATTTTATAAACAGAGTTTTTTAAGATTTGAAATAAGTATATCTAGATTTCACCTCCACAGGTTTTGTTTATAGTAATGCTTCTGAAGGCCCATTTGACTTTACACTCCATCCAGGCTGTCTGGCTGTAGGTGAATGACCAGACCACCACAGATATCTGGGTCAATAAGGACTTTTTTGTAGTTTTTCTATGTATTCTGCCACCTCGTCTTAATCTATTCTGCTTCTGTTAGGTCCCTGCCATTTCTGTGCTTTGTTGCGCCCATGTTTACGTGAAATATTCCCTTAGTATCTCCAGTTTTCTTGAAGAGATCTCTAGTCTTTCTCATTCTCTTGCTTTTCTCTATTTCTTTGCATTGTTCACTTAGGAAGGCTTTCTTGTTTCTCAGTGCTATTTTCTGGAAATCTGCATTCAGTTGGATCTTAACTGCCCCCAAATGCATGTCATCATCCTATAGTATATCACCCCCAACACCAAATGTAGTTAAAGCAAAATAATCATTTTTGATACAGGAAATCCTTGCATGCATAGAAAAACATTTCTTATCTTTACCAGATATTTTATATTTCATAATCTGGCCATTGTACTCCTTTGTAATATGCCTATTTTGTACATATTATTTGTTGAACTGGCTATCATTTTGAAAAATTTGATTTATGGTAGTTTTGCTTGTATACCATGTATATAACTTTGCCTACTCTGTGGTTTACCTTTTTACTTTTTTAATAATTATGTCTTCTAATAAACAAAATCCTCTAATTTTGTTGGATACCAAATAAGCAATATCTTAATTTGTGCTTTATGTGCTTTATCTGACCTGGGAAATATTTTCTACCCCCAATTTCATGTAGTTACTCTTCTATGCATTCTTTTGGAAGAGTTATTATTTTATCTTTCATATTTATAGCTAAAATCTGCCTGTAATTGATCATTTTTTCAGTATTAAGTAGGAAATAAACATGTCATACAGTGCTAGAACATTGGACAGAATGTTGAAACAAGTGTATGCTGTTGATTAATTAAAAATTCTACAAATTTTTAACAGTGAGATGTTATGTACGAAGGATGCTATTGATTTTATAAACAGAGTTTTTCATATTACTGAAGCTCTCTTTTATTTCTAGTTTTCTAGAAATTTAATTTGAATGGATGTTGATGCTAGATTCATACATAGAACTGTTATATTCTCCTGATAGATTGAGGAATCTGAAAATGTTATTCTGAAAAATCATTCCTTATTTCTGACAATATTTTACCTTTAAAATCTACTTTGCTTCACAACTACAGCAGCCTTATTTTGGTTAGTATTTATATGAAACAATTTTTCCATTGTTCATAGATCATCTTTTCTATGTTTTTAAGTTAGGCTTATCTCTTTGGCAGTACATTATCTCCCCTGAATATTCTATTGTTCAATTGAAGAATCTGGCTTAGTTTATACTATATAATTAAAACTTTTCAATTCTGTTTAAATTCCTGTTTCATTTCATGCTTCCTTCTGAATTAAATTGCCTTAATTTTAATTCTGTTTTTCAGGCATTTTCTCTCTATTAGATTTATTCTGTCATTTTTTTTTGAATTATACATGCTTTCTTTTTGACTGAGGTGCATGGCTTGTATGATCTTAGTTTCCAGACCAGGTATTAAAACCTGGTCTTCTGGACCATGTCATTGAAACCACCAAGTCTTAACCAATGGTCTGCCAGGGAATTCCCCAGTTAAATAATTTTAAAATACACTCTTTTACTTGCAGCTACCCTAACCTTACAAGACTCTTGATTAATTCAAGTATATACTTTCAGTTACTCTTTTTACAACCTCAAGATGATGTGAAGAAAGGAAAACTATTAACTTCTTACCTTTCATTCTATTGTTCTCTTATCTTTAGATTGCAGAAATGTTTAAACTCTATAAGTTATTTTATCACATCAATATTTGCTTAGACTTGATGGAGAGACAGACATGGGAAGTGGACACATGGACATTGTAGGGAAGTAACAGTGGGTGGGAGGTATAAAGGAAGTAACATGAAGGCCTGTACTATCATATGTGAAGAAAATAGCTATAGTCATTGCTGTGTGAGGAAAGGAGATCCTTCAGGGGTGCTGTGTGACGGTCTGGAGGGGTGGGATGGGGGGATATACACATGACTAATCTGGGAACATACATATCTGTAAACAACAAAACTCTGTAAAAGTTAAAAGTAAAATAAAAGTTAAAAAAAATTTTGCTTAGACTGATTTATTGTTTAACATTCTATATCACTCTCTATTCCTTCCTGAATTTCCATACTTCCACTCAAGATCATTATAATCATTCTTCTTGAACAATTCATTTTATTATTATGTGTTTAACGACAACTTCTTTCAATGTTGATGGAAAGAAGTCTTATCTTACTTTCAATTTTATGTACCTTTTCTCTGGCTACAGAATTCTAGTTCAGCAGGGATTTTTTCAGAACATGAAAAAAGTTCATTGAACCTGCCTTTCTCATTAATTCTGCTTAAGTGAGTTGTCGGTCTAATGGCTGATTTGTTGAAGCTCATGGCTTTTTGTCATCTTTTTATTTTTATTGTCATTATTATTTTTAAAGATTTATTTATTTAATTTGGGCGGGGGTCAGGTTGGGGAGAGAGGGGAGCAGGCGGGCCACTTCTATTGGTTTTCCATTTCTCTGTTTTTCATCCATCTTTGTTCTTTGGCCCCTGTGGGCCTCCCATCGCGGTGGTGTCTGTCGTTGCAGAGCGCCGGCTCTGAGCGCATGAGCTCCAGAGCTCCGGCTCAGTAATTGGACACATCGGTCCAGCCGCTCCGCAGCACGTGGGATCTTCCCAGGCCAGGGATCGAACCGGCGCCCCTTGCACTACAAGGTGGTGTCCTTACCCACTGAACCACCAGGGGAAGCCCTTGTCATCTTTTTTAAAAAACTTTTCTCTTTTCAGCAATTTTTACCGTTATTTCCCTAAGTGTACTTTTTTGTGTATTTTCTTGCCTTGGGTTTTTATAATTCTTCTAATACATGGCTTAATCTATGTAATTAATTTCAATATTTTTATCCATTGTCTTTGGGAAGTGGACACATGGACATTGTAGGGAAGTAACAGTGGGTGGGAGGTATAAAGGAAGTAACATGAAGGCCTGTACTATCATATGTGAAGAAAATAGCTATAGTCATTGCTGTGTGAGGAAAGGAGATCCTTCAGGGGTGCTGTGTGACGGTCTGGAGGGGTGGGATGGGGGGATATACACATGACTAATCTGGGAACATACATATCTGTAAACAACAAAACTCTGTAAAAGTTAAAAGTAAAATAAAAGTTAAAAAAAATTTTGCTTAGACTGATTTATTGTTTAACATTCTATATCACTCTCTATTCCTTCCTGAATTTCCATACTTCCACTCAAGATCATTATAATCATTCTTCTTGAACAATTCATTTTATTATTATGTGTTTAACGACAACTTCTTTCAATGTTGATGGAAAGAAGTCTTATCTTACTTTCAATTTTATGTACCTTTTCTCTGGCTACAGAATTCTAGTTCAGCAGGGATTTTTTCAGAACATGAAAAAAGTTCATTGAACCTGCCTTTCTCATTAATTCTGCTTAAGTGAGTTGTCGGTCTAATGGCTGATTTGTTGAAGCTCATGGCTTTTTGTCATCTTTTTATTTTTATTGTCATTATTATTTTTAAAGATTTATTTATTTAATTTGGGCGGGGGTCAGGTTGGGGAGAGAGGGGAGCAGGCGGGCCACTTCTATTGGTTTTCCATTTCTCTGTTTTTCATCCATCTTTGTTCTTTGGCCCCTGTGGGCCTCCCATCGCGGTGGTGTCTGTCGTTGCAGAGCGCCGGCTCTGAGCGCATGAGCTCCAGAGCTCCGGCTCAGTAATTGGACACATCGGTCCAGCCGCTCCGCAGCACGTGGGATCTTCCCAGGCCAGGGATCGAACCGGCGCCCCTTGCACTACAAGGTGGTGTCCTTACCCACTGAACCACCAGGGGAAGCCCTTGTCATCTTTTTTAAAAAACTTTTCTCTTTTCAGCAATTTTTACCGTTATTTCCCTAAGTGTACTTTTTTGTGTATTTTCTTGCCTTGGGTTTTTATAATTCTTCTAATACATGGCTTAATCTATGTAATTAATTTCAATATTTTTATCCATTGTCTTTTAAAATATTGCTTCTAATTCTCCCCCTCCTTTCTCTCCCACTTTCTCTTTCACTCTGTATCTCTTCATTGCTGAAGATACATAGAACTCAGATTTCTCATAAGTTTGATTTCTCCACTATATGACATGTCACTTATGTTAATTTTTGAAAAATTTCATTATTTTTTCAGCATATTTTAGTCAATATATTTTTCTGATCCTATCATCCAGTTTACTAATCATCTATTCGGTTATGATTAATTTGTTATTAAACCTGTTTACTAAGTTCTTAATCTGTAGTGGCATTTTTCATTATAATAATTTGATTCTTCATGTACAGTTTCATTTATCTTGTACTCTACTCCATGTACATATTAACTATCTGAAGAAACGCCAGAGACTTTGTCTCTATTGTGTGATTTTGCTTTCCTAGTTTCCAGTCAAGGGTTAATTTTCCTCTGCAATGCATGATAAAATTTTCATGTAAGCCATATTATGTACAAAAATTTTAAAGAAAATTTATAATCTGGATACCATCCAAAGAGGACCAGACAATAAATACAGTATATATAATGTGTGCATGCATACTCAGTTGCTTCCGTCGTGTATGACTGTTAGTACCACATGGACTCTGTCCACATGGAACCACATGGTTCCTCTGTCCATGGGATTTTCCAGACAAGAATACTGGAGTAGGTTGACATGCCTTCCTCAGGGGATTTCCCAACCCAGGGATCAAACGTGTGTCTCCTGCATCTAATGTACTGATGGCAGATTCTATGGTATATCTGGCATATCTATATATAGAATAGAGAGAGATTATACTTATATTCTGGAGCTTCCAAGATGGCAGTAGTAGTAGAGAGCCTACCTGTTAATGCAGGAGATGTAAGAGACATTGGTTCATTCCCAGTTGGGAAGATTCCCTGGAGGAGAGCATAGCAACCCACTCTAGTGTCCTTGCCTGGAGAATTGCATGGACAGAGGAGCCTGGAGGGTTACAGCCCATAGTGTTGCAAAGAGTTGGGCACAACTGAAAGGATGCAACACATAACACACACACACACACACACACACACACACTGATATTCTTATTAGATTTTTAAACTTATTCCTTATCAGACTATATAAACTTTTTAAATTTCATGTTATTATAAATTTATATGATACAAATGTACTACATAGAATTTTAGTGCATACTTTACTCAGCTTTTCCCAGTAAAGCATTTCCCTTTTACTAATCATCTATTCGGTTATGATTAATTTGTTATTAAACCTGTTTACTAAGTTCTTAATCTGTAGTGGCATTTTTCATTATAATAATTTGATTCTTCATGTACAGTTTCATTTATCTTGTACTCTACTCCATGTACATATTAACTATCTGAAGAAACGCCAGAGACTTTGTCTCTATTGTGTGATTTTGCTTTCCTAGTTTCCAGTCAAGGGTTAATTTTCCTCTGCAATGCATGATAAAATTTTCATGTAAGCCATATTATGTACAAAAATTTTAAAGAAAATTTATAATCTGGATACCATCCAAAGAGGACCAGACAATAAATACAGTATATATAATGTGTGCATGCATACTCAGTTGCTTCCGTGTGTATGACTGTTAGTACCACATGGACTCTGTCCACATGGAACCACATGGTTCCTCTGTCCATGGGATTTTCCAGACAAGAATACTGGAGTAGGTTGACATGCCTTCCTCAGGGGATTTCCCAACCCAGGGATCAAACGTGTGTCTCCTGCATCTAATGTACTGATGGCAGATTCTATGGTATATCTGGCATATCTATATATAGAATAGAGAGAGATTATACTTATATTCTGGAGCTTCCAAGATGGCAGTAGTAGTAGAGAGCCTACCTGTTAATGCAGGAGATGTAAGAGACATTGGTTCATTCCCAGTTGGGAAGATTCCCTGGAGGAGAGCATAGCAACCCACTCTAGTGTCCTTGCCTGGAGAATTGCATGGACAGAGGAGCCTGGAGGGTTACAGCCCATAGTGTTGCAAAGAGTTGGGCACAACTGAAAGGATGCAACACATAACACACACACACACACACACACACACACACTGATATTCTTATTAGATTTTTAAACTTATTCCTTATCAGACTATATAAACTTTTTAAATTTCATGTTATTATAAATTTATATGATACAAATGTACTACATAGAATTTTAGTGCATACTTTACTCAGCTTTTCCCAGTAAAAGCATCTTCCATAACCATTATTTGGACAAATATGTGGTCAAATCCACAAAGTCTCCTTGCCGCAATGCTACTAAGATTACAATTCATACTATATATGCAACTGTATATTTTATACAGTTTTGCAGTCTACCATAGCTTAGGTAACCAGTGTTATAATAGACAATCATGGTGCTTCTTGCTGTTTTTGCCATTGCAAACAATGTAGTTAAATTTATCTATACAGATTATCTGCAAAACTGATTGAAGATATTGCTTGGTTTAACATTTTTACTTTTCATACATATGGACAAAATGTTGTACAAAAATTCTATGGATTTTATAATTCCAGGAGTCAGACTCTCTTCAAAATGTTCTATTATCAAGCTTTGCCAATCTAAGGAAAAGGACAGTATATTGTTTTGTTATCTTGTGTTTCTTTTAATAATGTTAAATATATATATATATATTTTATGTTTCATGGTCTCTTGCATATTGTATTCCAGGAACTATCATATCTTTGGTTTCCTTTTTTTTATTTTGATGAATCATAAAAGCACTTTGTGTGGTTAAGAAATGAGCACTTTGTCATATGATATGAAACTATGTTACTGGTGAAAATTCACTTTTTGTAGCACCTTATATACTTTTCTAAAAAGAATGTGTTTTATTTAAATGTACTAATCTTGCTCTTTACATCTTCTTTATGTCTTCATTCTGTCTTTATTAAGTTTTAAATATATTTCCACTTATGTCCAATGCATATTTTAGTAAATTTGTTCATGTGTCTTACATTTTTCTAATAAAATTGGGATTTTTTGCCTTTTCCAATTTTTATATGGTTTTAAAATATTAAAAATCAATTTATTTTACATAATAACATTTTTACTCAAATTTTCATTGAATTTCCATATTTTAAGAAACTTGTTCATTGTTTATCTTCAACTTTTCAGTTATTCAATTGTATGAAAAATGTTAATTTTGCTTTTCCTGTGCAATATTTATATACCATATTTACTTTCCACATCAAAATGTCTTGCCAGTACTTCCAGAGTAAAGTTAAATAATAGAGATCAGCAGATATATCCTTGTACTGCCCTAGACTTCAATAGGAAAAGCTTAGTGATTCTCCATTTAGAATGCAGCTGACTTTTGAATATTTATATATCTATATCCATATAATATATCTATGTATATCCATGTACTAAATAAGAATCCATCTGCTCTTGTTTCATTAAATGAAAGTCAGCATTGACTCCTAATTAAACATCAAAAACTTTTTATCATTTATGGAGTTCGTTGAGTTTTTATTTTTTGATTTCTTTCTTTTATATTATATTTTATTTTTGATTCATTTTCTTTCTGATACATATGTATTCCTAATAGTAACATTTAATATATATATATATGTATGTATATATACATATATATATATATATGATGGCTTCAAATTGTCACTTTTAGTAAGGCTTTTATGTGATATTTACTAATAAGTCTATAATGTTAGTATTTGTGTTCTAACTGTGCTGTTGTCGATGTTCAGTTGCTAAACTGTCTCTGACAATTTGCAATCCCATGAACTGCAGCACTCCACTCTCCTCTGTTCCCACTATTCTCCCAGAGTTCGCTCAAATTCAGGTTCATTGAGTCAGTGATGCTATCTAACCATTTATTCCTCTGCTGCCTCCTCATTTTGCCTTCAGTCTTTCCCAACATAAGAGTCTTTTCAGGTGACCAAAGTATCGGAGCTTCAGCATCAGTCCTTCCAATGAATCTTCAGGGTTGATTTCCTTTATGTTTGACTGGTTTGATCTCTTTGCAGTCCAAGGGACTCTCAAAATCTCCAGCAGTACAATTTGAAAGCATCAGTTCTTCAGTTCTCAGACTTGATGGTCCAATTCTCACACATGACTTTCCATATATAAATATTGGAAAAATCATAGCTTTGCCTATCTGAAACTTTATCGGCCAAGTGATATATCTGCTTTACAATATGTTGTCTAGGTTTATCATAGCTTTCCTTCCAAGGGGCAAATATCTTTAAATTTCAAAGCTGCAGTCACCATCCACAGTGATTTTGAGCCCAGGAAAGTAAAATCTGTCAATGTTTCCACTTTTCCCTCTTCTACTAATTGTGCTACATTTTTTTAAATATAAATTTGGGGGTTTATATAAAAGCTTACACTAAAAAATTAACTAGAATCTCTTGATGTTTTTGTGCTCTAGAATATTTTCAATAGTATCAAAATTATTTATTAAAATTTGAGAAAATTTACCCAGAAAACAAAAGTTTAAAATTTTTTCTAGTAAATTTTGTTTTTTCTCAATTTTTCTGTTACTATTCAAAATTTTTCATATCTTGTTTAGTCATTTTCTTTAATTACATGAAAAAAAAATCATGCTTTCAAACAAGTTTGAGTATAGGCAATTGTACTTTTAAATATGACTTAAGCTTTGGCACATCTCCTGAACTTCAGCCTTACACATTCCTTTATACAATCAATGGCTCCTCTTGAATGTTTAACACACTTCAAACCAATTCAAGTTCAAATTCAATCTCTTGCTATTTTCCCCCAAACTAATTTAACTTACTGACTGCTATGTCAGTAAATAACAAATCTAAACTCTGAAGTTTTTAAGGTGTTAAAATGCTTTGTGTCATCTTGAACTCTTCTTTTCCTTTCAAAGACCATCAACTATTCCTGTTGGCTTAATATTCAAAACATATCCAGAAACCAGACCCTACTTACTTTTCTGTCAATCACACTAAGACATCATCATGCCTCTTCTAAAAGGCGATATTTGACTTCTGAAGGTCATCCTCACTTTGATCTTAGATTCTCCACTGCATGGCAAATGTCATCTTTGAACATGGGAGATCATATCAAAAACCTTGCTCCAGACTTTACCATGTCTGTTCCTCCCCATGTGCCTCTTTCTTTCCATTTAATCTTTTACCCATTTCGCTTTTCTTCTAGAAACTTGAAATACAAGAGTCATTATATAGGGCAGCAGGCCTCACAGTTTTGTTTTCCAACAAACAGCAAGAGGAGATTCTGTAGTGGTCCTGAGGATATTGTTGGAAATTAAATGGAAATAGCCTACAAAGTGGCACATTGGCTGGCTGGTGAGGAATGTTTTGCCATGAGTAGAGTTTGGAGGCACAGGATGAGGGAAGTTCGACAGTCTGATAATAGGGTTGGATGGGGAGTTTTGGGTGGGGAATAAGCAATGTTGAGTGAGGAGGATATCCAAAGTGGGTTAAGAAGGCTTGGTGCAGGTAGTGGCCTGGGAAGTGTAGGTCCAAGCCTGAATTGAGTAAAAGGGTCTCTGTAGAGGGGTCAGGAAGCAGTTGTGATAAGAACGAAGGCAATGACCAAACCATATTTAAAGCCTTTACTACTGTCTCCCTACCTAGCAACTCAATTTAAAGCAAATCTCATAGCCAAAGCCAAAGTCCTTTAGAGTTAGAGGTAGGTACTCTGTCCACTCTCTTTCTGTTTTAAATCACAGAGCAAAATGTGTGTGTGTGTGTGTGTGTGTATTTACACATGCATATATTCTATTGCATATTCAGAGTGAAGAATCTAGAACACTAATGCATTCTTTCCTCATCCACCCATGCCATTAAAGTTATTTTCCTCCACTAATAGTTTACTTTATAATTTTTAAGATTATACAATTTACTTTTATAGAAATAGGTGTGTTATATAAAATCTAAAAAAGTAACTATAAGATCTCTGTATCTTTTCACTGTACATGAGCCCTATAAATTATAATATGCAGTTTATAATCTGGAGTTTGGGTTTTTGTACCTAGTCTTATGAAAAATGGTTTTTCCTATTAATCAGTGTCTTTATTTAAAATAATTTTTTATGATTTTAAGGAAATGTAATAAAAATCTCTTTACCACATCACTTTTTGCCTAAAATTTTTAATTTTTAAGCTTCACCCTATTACCAGTGTGACAAATGCATTAAATCCTTAGCTATGTAATTAGATCAAAATACTTCACTCTTTTAGACCATGTTACAACTAGGTCTTTATTTATTTATTTTTTTTTCTGATACAACTGGTTTTGAAACCATTTACTCTGATTAGCACCAAGTTTATTGCATCTTCTTCCATTAAGTGAATTTCTTTCACTTAATGTAGCTCTTTTAGTGAGTACATGTATATTACTATTTTAAACTGAAGTTTGAGGCATGTACTCAGTAACAGAAGAGAAAAAAAACAAAAAAAGAACAGGTTTACGGATATTTTCAAGGGTATTAATTTTACCTTTCAGTGTATCTATGGCCATATTCAGAGACTGTCTGACAAGGACACAGATAAACTGTACATTACCAATTAAATTAATACTGGCTCACATGATTTATTTAAATGCACTAGGGCCATTGAAAGATAATGAACTTGTAATCAAGAAACCTGAATTCTACCCTTGATACTACCAGTTATTTATGTCTATGCACAAATCCCTTAACCTTTGTTTAACAGGTTTTTGACTGTTCTGGGTTCTAGGTGAACTCCATCCCTAAATCTCTAATAGATTTTTTATTTTGCCATTGAAAATAGAATATTTTAAAATGAATTCATCAGGAATTTTAAGAATCTTACAATTGCATGTGTGATTCCCAGACATGTCTGTTCCAATATCCTAAGCTCATGTTCAGACTTCGGGTGAGGCATAATTTCATATTGCTCCCTTAACATTTAACAGGATTAACTTTTACAATGTTTTTAATTTTATATTGGACTGTAGCTGATGTACAATATTTTATTAATTTCAGATGAATAAGAAAATGATTCAATTATACACATACATATATGCATTCTTTATCAAAATATTTTAACTGTATGGAACAATTATCTTGAATCAGATCTAATATCTCTGACCTCAAGATCATCATATCATAATAATAATTCTAGCACTTCAGATAATTGTTCTGGGCACTAACCGACTTAAAATAAAAATGATAGCATACTTAGACTATTAGTCAACAATAAACATTTTCATGTTAAATATTACTACCAACATTGTTAGTATCATTTAATAACAACAAAATCCTCCTCCAGCGGAAATAAAAGACTGATTTGCTCATTTCCATGATCTGAATGTCCTTCTTTTCCCCACCTCTAGGAGACTGATTTAAAGGTCTCAAAGTGACTTTACTGACTTGAGTTGGGAAAACATCCATAAAATAGATGTGATTTGGAGCTAGCACAGGGCTATCTAAAACCATCATTTTTTTTAAGCAGGGGAATTTCATTTGTTGTAAAATACATGATGATAACTTACTTTGTATGTGATTTGGATATAGGCAGGAAACAAATGATAAAAGAGAGCAACCAAAATCTTTGTAGGAAAAAAAATCAAATTTGTGTTTGTTTCTCAATGGGAAAATGAGGTAAGAAGGAAATAATAGAAAAAGAGGATAATGGTGAGTGAAGAGAGCACCCAGCGAATTGCTAGTGGCTGGGAGACAAAAAATTAACTTCACAGTAAATGTTGGCAGAAGAGTTGTATAAATAAGGTCGCTGATTTTTTTTTTAATGATTTTATGTAAAATATTCAAACACTTTATAATTCAGTCTAGTTGATTTAAAATTCTTGGAACCATTTGCTGCGTACCTGGAGATACAGTTTCCCTACAATGTCTAAAAAATGCACTGTAGCTAATGTTTTGTAAAAATTTTAAAGTGATGACATTTAAAGAAACATATCTTTAGAATTGTTCAAAAAATTGCAATTATTCACATTATATTTGGACACTGTATTTGGACGTCTGTTCCAATATCCTAAGCTCATGTTCAGACTTGGTGAGGCATAATTTCATATTGCTCCCTTAACATTTAACAGGATTAACTTTTACAATGTTTTTAATTTTATATTGGACTGTAGCTGATGTACAATATTTTATTAATTTCAGATGAATAAGAAAATGATTCAATTATACACATACATATATGCATTCTTTATCAAAATATTTTAACTGTATGGAACAATTATCTTGAATCAGATCTAATATCTCTGACCTCAAGATCATCATATCATAATAATAATTCTAGCACTTCAGATAATTGTTCTGGGCACTAACCGACTTAAAATAAAAATGATAGCATACTTAGACTATTAGTCAACAATAAACATTTTCATGTTAAATATTACTACCAACATTGTTAGTATCATTTAATAACAACAAAATCCTCCTCCAGCGGAAATAAAAGACTGATTTGCTCATTTCCATGATCTGAATGTCCTTCTTTTCCCCACCTCTAGGAGACTGATTTAAAGGTCTCAAAGTGACTTTACTGACTTGAGTTGGGAAAACATCCATAAAATAGATGTGATTTGGAGCTAGCACAGGGCTATCTAAAACCATCATTTTTTTTAAGCAGGGGAATTTCATTTGTTGTAAAATACATGATGATAACTTACTTTGTATGTGATTTGGATATAGGCAGGAAACAAATGATAAAAGAGAGCAACCAAAATCTTTGTAGGGAAAAAAAAAATCAAATTTGTGTTTGTTTCTCAATGGGAAAATGAGGTAAGAAGGAAATAATAGAAAAAGAGGATAATGGTGAGTGAAGAGAGCACCCAGCGAATTGCTAGTGGCTGGGAGACAAAAAATTAACTTCACAGTAAATGTTGGCAGAAGAGTTGTATAAATAAGGTCGCTGATTTTTTTTTTAATGATTTTATGTAAAATATTCAAACACTTTATAATTCAGTCTAGTTGATTTAAAATTCTTGGAACCATTTGCTGCGTACCTGGAGATACAGTTTCCCTACAATGTCTAAAAAATGCACTGTAGCTAATGTTTTGTAAAAATTTTAAAGTGATGACATTTAAAGAAACATATCTTTAGAATTGTTCAAAAAATTGCAATTATTCACATTATATTTGGACACTGTATTTGGACTTCTTTTACAGAGTTCCTACATTGTTATTTTACTGATGTCAATATATTGGCAGGATTCCACTATGAGAGAACAAATGAGCCTTCTAGTGACTTTGTTTAATCATCCTACTGATCCTATTATTACTTTAGCCTGAATATATTTATCATCAGTAAATTTGTTGCTTGTAATTTTAAAGCATTTAGCACCCCATTCCACTTAATTTGCATCCTTATTTTATTTATTTGTCTTATTAAGAAGGAGGGTATATACAACTACTGTTGAAGTATTGATAATAATTGAAATATTAAATATCCCTATATAAAATAGACTTGTTAATATTATTTTTCCTCCTTTATGCTCTTATCTATTGTATTTTTTTTATGTCAATCAATTTAGTTCTTTAGGCAAAGCAAAAATTCAATATCTGTTTCTAAATTAAATAATATAATTTTAAAATAAATTCATACTTTCAGAAGAACTATTGCTAGCACAGCTTCAAAAAATCCATATTTCAGAGTAATTTAACTCTACATGATTCTACAAAATAATTTTTTAGAATTGTTGTTAGAATTTTACCCATCCTCAGAAATGGTATGTCAAAGGATCATTTTTCAGAATTTAGATGGGCAACTCTTCTTCCTCAGAAGTCTAAATTTCAGCTCCTTGGGCAGTCTGTTAGTCTGCCAGGCTATAACAAAATATCATAAACTGTGGTGGTTTAAACACAGTTGTATATTTGCTCACAGTTCTGGAAACTGGAGGCCCAACATCAAGGTGCTTAAAGAGTGGGCTTCTTTTTTAGACTTTTCTCCTTGTCTTATACACCTTTTCACTGTGTCCTTACATGATCTTTCCTCTTTGAACATGTATTTTGGTGTCTTCTTGACCTCTTATAAGGACATCAGACTTAACAGAATTAGAATACCGTCCTTACAGCTTTATCTTTTATGATTACCTACTTGAAGGCCCTGTCTCCAAGTATAGTCACATTGAGGGTCAGGCTTCATCCAATCCATTTGTTGAGAACACAATTCAGTCCATATCAGGGTTCCTTAGCTATGTTTATAGATTTGATTATTTGAAACTACTATCTTTGTTCTCTTCAGCATTAGTAGGATAGCTTTCTGTTACCTAGTTAATACCTTTTTTCATCATCAAGTCTTTATTAAATCATCTTTGAATAAGTAGTGTGGATTCTGACTCCTGACTAAACCTGACACCTACATCAGCCTACTAATTTTGACCTTGGCTATTTGACTTTCCTTAGTTATTGTGACGCTGACTCACCTGGTAAAGTTGTAATTGTATTTGTCCTTGAGATGTGGACAATTATTACAAGAACTTAGAAGTTTCATTAGGTAGCTGTTGGCTCTTTAGTCTAGCCCCAAAATAAAGGCTTATGGAGCCCGAGTCTCTGCAGCCCAAAGCAGAGTTGCCAGATGAGACCAACATAGGTCTAGGAGAATATATATGAATTACTGAAATTCAGGATGGTGTTTACTTAACTTCATTTGACAGTAGTCTGATGAAAAAATACTCTTCCACTTGTTCTTCCCTGTATTTCTACAGGCTAGTTCTTCAATCAAATAGTTGGCATTACTGAGTCCAAGCTTGTTCTCCTCACTGCACAACAGGGCAATAAAGCTGAGAGATACGATGTTAATGCAAAAATAAATAAATAAATAAAAGAATTTATTTAGAAAGCAGCTGACTGAGAAGATGGCAGCCTCGTGCCTCAAAATAACCATCTTATCAGGGTCTGGGTGCCAGGTTCTTTTATAGATCAGAGAGAAAGAAACAATGAGGAATTAAAGTCAAAAGGCAGAATAGAGAGTGAGAGGCAGTGGGGCAGTGGGACATTGAAAACATCTTCAGTCTTGTAAAACATCTCCAAAGAAATGACCAGCCTTTGAAAAAATGTGTTAATATTTTCTGTTCACAGGTGGGCAGAATCAGATTACCTCTCCATAAACTGAACAAAGGAACTTTATTTTACAGTCAAGCAGAAAGGCAGGGTCTTCTGAGGCAAGCTATTAAACACAATTATAATGATAAAAGCAATGAAAAACAAGAAAGAAACAGTTTCATCTTGGGGTCAGAATCTGGTTCCTCCCTGCAACAGTAGCACAATCACAACAAAATTACAATAAAAGTTAAATCAGTGTCTCTCAAGTTGTGGTCAGTAGATTATTCAGACTGCCATTTATTATTAATAATGTTCAATCATGAACTAGCTATTATTGTTGTCTAGATTAACATCTGTTAACCACGCAGATTACTGAATTCCATCTACTCTTTCAAAATCTTTAGGATTAGGCCCAGAAATTTGCATTTTAACAAGCTGTATAGTTAATTCCAAATGACTTCAATAAGTGATTATTGACTCGTTCTAGGAGTAATTTCTGATGTTAACATACCATTTCAGTAGATTTGGTTATTCACTTTTCTAGTGTCCAAAAGTACTTAGTACTTACAAATCAATAAGATATTGTTCTTGTTGAATGTGTATCTTATTAGCCACAGTTTTTCTAGGTAGGAGTTATGTTTTATTCATCACTAGAAAAATGGTCAAAAAACTGAAATTCAGGATGGTGTTTACTTAACTTCATTTGACAGTAGTCTGATGAAAAAATACTCTTCCACTTGTTCTTCCCTGTATTTCTACAGGCTAGTTCTTCAATCAAATAGTTGGCATTACTGAGTCCAAGCTTGTTCTCCTCACTGCACAACAGGGCAATAAAGCTGAGAGATACGATGTTAATGCAAAAATAAATAAATAAATAAAAGAATTTATTTAGAAAGCAGCTGACTGAGAAGATGGCAGCCTCGTGCCTCAAAATAACCATCTTATCAGGGTCTGGGTGCCAGGTTCTTTTATAGATCAGAGAGAAAGAAACAATGAGGAATTAAAGTCAAAAGGCAGAATAGAGAGTGAGAGGCAGTGGGGCAGTGGGACATTGAAAACATCTTCAGTCTTGTAAAACATCTCCAAAGAAATGACCAGCCTTTGAAAAAATGTGTTAATATTTTCTGTTCACAGGTGGGCAGAATCAGATTACCTCTCCATAAACTGAACAAAGGAACTTTATTTTACAGTCAAGCAGAAAGGCAGGGTCTTCTGAGGCAAGCTATTAAACACAATTATAATGATAAAAGCAATGAAAAACAAGAAAGAAACAGTTTCATCTTGGGGTCAGAATCTGGTTCCTCCCTGCAACAGTAGCACAATCACAACAAAATTACAATAAAAGTTAAATCAGTGTCTCTCAAGTTGTGGTCAGTAGATTATTCAGACTGCCATTTATTATTAATAATGTTCAATCATGAACTAGCTATTATTGTTGTCTAGATTAACATCTGTTAACCACGCAGATTACTGAATTCCATCTACTCTTTCAAAATCTTTAGGATTAGGCCCAGAAATTTGCATTTTAACAAGCTGTATAGTTAATTCCAAATGACTTCAATAAGTGATTATTGACTCGTTCTAGGAGTAATTTCTGATGTTAACATACCATTTCAGTAGATTTGGTTATTCACTTTTCTAGTGTCCAAAAGTACTTAGTACTTACAAATCAATAAGATATTGTTCTTGTTGAATGTGTATCTTATTAGCCACAGTTTTTCTAGGTAGGAGTTATGTTTTATTCATCATTTTTTTAATATGTAGAAATTACCCCAGCAGGTTTAATCTTTGCAGAAAGACACAGATGGGGAAAAGGAAGTAAATAAGAGAATGTGAAGATAGATAATATGGAACTGGACATGGGAACGGGGAAAGGGATGCCCTGACTGAAGAGCATTAAAGGTAGCAGTTTTATAGGGAGAAGTGTCACAAATTTGGTTAAACATTGACAGTCAGGCCTGGTTGATTAGCACTGACAAGTCAGGCTTCTGACAAGTATGCCATTTTGTAGGCATACTTGTCTGTAGGAATTTCCACTTTCTACACTTGGAGAATCTGAATTGAACTACCTATGAGAACAGATAGGGCTTTTCTGGTGACTCAGTTGATAAAGAATCTGCCTGCAATGCTGGAGATTGCCTGTAATGCAGGAACCAGGGTTCAATCCTTGGGTCGGGATGATCCCCTGGGGAAGGAAATGACAACCCACTCCAGTATTTTTGCCTGGAAACACCCATGAACAGAGCGGCCTGGCAGGCTATAGACCATGGGGTTTCATGAGCTGGACATGACTTAGCAATTAAATCATCACCACAAGATAATAGATGAGAATTCACTAAAGAAGCTCAGAGATAACATAATTTAACATTTCATATTGTTTCAGGAAATATTTTGATCACAGTGTCTTATGTTTAAGAATTTTGAATTCTCTATATATGTATATATACACATATAAATATTTATAAAATATATGTGCATAAGTGTTTTTTAAACAAAACTGTATACCTCATTTTTTATTGAATTCCCAAAAGGTGGATAAATCTTTCCACATTTTTATTCCTGGATTCATATCTGGAATAATGATATTATCTCTCTCAACATTTATACAATGTCTTACTGTGCTCCACCATCATAAGGCAGCTGTGAAGCATTATTCAATGTGTAAAGACATTATTAAGTCACATCTCAGTTGTATGAAGGTGAAAGGGAGCTGTGAAAGCAGAGGGCTTGACCTAAGACTTTAGCATACAGCCTTCTTCCTTTTTGATAAATAAGCTTAAACCTAAAGAGATTAATTCAGCCTATTCCACTGTGGCCTGCAGCCTTGAAAATGTACAGAAGATGCCAAAGGCTTCACAATCAGACAAAAACATGCTCTTGTTATTTTCTATAGTGGAGCAATAGAGTGGCAATGCTATTTGTAAGGAAATCCCTGACCTACTTGAATGCTTACCTTTTTTTATCCCACTGAGAGCATTATTCAGCCTACAGAAATGGATACCCAGAAACCAGCAGGAAGTTATTTGGTTTTATAGCTTGATATCACATAACAGACTTGGAAGGCTTAAAAAAAATCAGGGAGACTTCATTAGAATATTATAATTAATCCCACCATAAAAACACTAAGAAGAAAGGAAATTGGAGGATTTACAACTTAAAGTAAAAGATATGCCAAGTATGTGGGAGAATGAGGGAATTTCTTTTGGCCAAGAAATGTGGTTAGGAATTTAATTGACTGGACTGACTTCTCTCAGTGGGGATTAGGACAAAAGAGGCTAAACATATAAAAAGAATATCTTCTTAGTTCGGGCTGCTTTTACAAACTACCATAGCCTTGGTAGCTTATAAGAGCTTCCCATGTGGCTCAGAGGTAAAGAATCTGCCTCCCTATCAGGAGATGTGGCTCTGATCCCTGGGTTGGGAAGACCCCCTGGGAAACAGTAACAATTTTTTTCTCACAGTTCTGGAGGCTGGAGTCTGAGATCAAGGTGGCAGCATGGTTAGACTCTGGTGAGAGCACTCTTCCTGGTGCACACTGAGAACATCTTGGATACTCTCATGGCAGAGAGCAGAGATGGGAAACAAATATGACACTGTGACACTTACAAGGGCACTAATAGGGTTCTGTTCTTGAAACTTCCACCCACATGATCTCATCTGATGCTAATTGTTGAGGTCCATGCATGGGTTGGAAAAGAATTTCCAGACACGAGGCCGAGTGAGAGGAAAGTAAAGTTTATTAGAGTAGGGGAAGGGAGAGTCACTGCCAGTACAGTGTTGTGGTTTAAGGGAGAATCAGCATGGAAGAGGCTGCTAGAACAGCAGGTCGGCTCAAAGAGAACCAACGTTAATCGGGGGTCTTTGATTCCTTTTATAGCTAGAGTCTAAGGAGTGGCACCGGGGATCTTAAGGATTGGGCGGTGTACTATAGCCCCGGGGAGGGGAAGGATGATAAAGGTCTTTCATTCCAAGACCCTCCTAGTTTGCCTTATTTTTTATTTCCTTGGGCACCACACTAGTGACCCACCGAAGACCCATTTCCTAATATCAGCATGTTGAAGGCAGAATTTCAGTGTTAGAATTTTGGAATGATACAAATACTCAGTTCATGACAGGGTAAAATAGATATGGAATGCTGATGAGAAATAAAAATTAAAGAAATTATCACAAAAAAGCTTAGTTTGAGTATTTTACTTTTTGAAGTATTTTAAATTCAAGGAATTATTTTATAAATATAGATCAGATGACATGTTCTGAATTAAACTGATACTGTGCAGGACTCTGCATTTCTTTGTCCCAGTTTATTGATTATAGGAAATAGACTTTATTCATGACTTTCCTTAGTTCAAAGGAAGAGGTTCAGTGACTAGGAAAGGGAGTGGATGCAGAGACAAGGGAGGAACAGTCTAGAGAAACAATAGTGCAACCTTGAGGTAAAGAATCTGCCTCCCTATCAGGAGATGTGGCTCTGATCCCTGGGTTGGGAAGACCCCCTGGGAAACAGTAACAATTTTTTTCTCACAGTTCTGGAGGCTGGAGTCTGAGATCAAGGTGGCAGCATGGTTAGACTCTGGTGAGAGCACTCTTCCTGGTGCACACTGAGAACATCTTGGATACTCTCATGGCAGAGAGCAGAGATGGGAAACAAATATGACACTGTGACACTTACAAGGGCACTAATAGGGTTCTGTTCTTGAAACTTCCACCCACATGATCTCATCTGATGCTAATTGTTGAGGTCCATGCATGGGTTGGAAAAGAATTTCCAGACACGAGGCCGAGTGAGAGGAAAGTAAAGTTTATTAGAGTAGGGGAAGGGAGAGTCACTGCCAGTACAGTGTTGTGGTTTAAGGGAGAATCAGCATGGAAGAGGCTGCTAGAACAGCAGGTCGGCTCAAAGAGAACCAACGTTAATCGGGGGTCTTTGATTCCTTTTATAGCTAGAGTCTAAGGAGTGGCACCGGGGATCTTAAGGATTGGGCGGTGTACTATAGCCCCGGGGAGGGGAAGGATGATAAAGGTCTTTCATTCCAAGACCCTCCTAGTTTGCCTTATTTTTTATTTCCTTGGGCACCACACTAGTGACCCACCGAAGACCCATTTCCTAATATCAGCATGTTGAAGGCAGAATTTCAGTGTTAGAATTTTGGAATGATACAAATACTCAGTTCATGACAGGGTAAAATAGATATGGAATGCTGATGAGAAATAAAAATTAAAGAAATTATCACAAAAAAGCTTAGTTTGAGTATTTTACTTTTTGAAGTATTTTAAATTCAAGGAATTATTTTATAAATATAGATCAGATGACATGTTCTGAATTAAACTGATACTGTGCAGGACTCTGCATTTCTTTGTCCCAGTTTATTGATTATAGGAAATAGACTTTATTCATGACTTTCCTTAGTTCAAAGGAAGAGGTTCAGTGACTAGGAAAGGGAGTGGATGCAGAGACAAGGGAGGAACAGTCTAGAGAAACAATAGTGCAACCTTGAGGTAAGATCCTGGTTCCCCTCAAGGGATACACTTAGCATTATCTTTTAACTGTTTTGCAGATACCAAAATGTCCAGGTGGGAGAAATTAACATATTCTGCCCACAAGGATCTAAACCCCAGGCTAACTAGAACTAGACCAAGAAGGTTAATGATGCTGACTCCCACTTACATCACCACCAGCTAATCAGAATGTCTATGAGCTGATAATACTCTCTTTGAACCATTAGTATAAAATTTATCACTACCCACTCCAAGTTGGGACAGAGGTTTTTGACGGCATCAGCTCAATGTGTCCCCCTTTGCCTGGCAAAGTGACATAAAGCTATTCTTTTCTATTTCACTCAACCCTGTTCTGAAAGTTGATTTGGTGTCAGAGTACAGAGGCCTTATTCTGCTTTGTGGACTAAAAAAGGTTAACAACTTGAGAATTGTGGGTTAAGCTTTATTTGGGGCATAATTAGGACTGCAGCCCAGGAGGCAGCACCCCAGATAGCTCTGAGAGACTGTTCCAAAGAGGCAGCAGGAAGAGGGTCAATATTTAAGGATTTTGGTGAGGGGGGAATTTAATATCATTAAACACTCATTTTACAGAGGGTCCCCATTTGGTCACGAGGATCTGATGTCACCATGAAGAGATTTACTGCTTTTCTAAATATGAGGAGATGCAAAGATTGAGAAAATAAAATCTGTTCCTAAAAGCATCCACCTATCTAAAGACCTGCCCCACCAGGTTCCTTGGAGCACAGAGTGCCTCTACCCTACCCTGATCTTCATCAGGGGGTATTGAACCTCAACAGCTCTCAACAGCACCAGGTGTCAACCTCACCCTAATCTCCTTCAGAGGGTATTGTAGGTCAGCAGCTCTCAACAGCACAGAGTCTGGTCTTTGTGGAGGCAGAGGGCAAATGTCCTTGTTGTCCAGACATTGGCAATGTAATTGGTAAATGCCAGTTTGTAGTTGACAGCCTCATAACCAAAATTACATTTTCTCCATGTTACAATTTCAGTATTAACAATCAGCTGTGGACATTTTTGTCTTCAATATTTGTCAAAGAGCAATTCACTCATTTTTTGTTATTGCCAACTTAAAAAGCTTTCTTCTTGCTATTTTCTTCTTTTGTCTTCTCTCACACTTTTTAAATTGAGAGTTGTTTTGACTGATAGTGAAACTTACAATGTAATTTTCTTCATCAAACACTATTTCTTTCAGCACTAATAAGCTGCAATGAACCCCAGGCTAACTAGAACTAGACCAAGAAGGTTAATGATGCTGACTCCACTTACATCACCACCAGCTAATCAGAATGTCTATGAGCTGATAATACTCTCTTTGAACCATTAGTATAAAATTTATCACTACCCACTCCAAGTTGGGACAGAGGTTTTTGACGGCATCAGCTCAATGTGTCCCCCTTTGCCTGGCAAAGTGACATAAAGCTATTCTTTTCTATTTCACTCAACCCTGTTCTGAAAGTTGATTTGGTGTCAGAGTACAGAGGCCTTATTCTGCTTTGTGGACTAAAAAAGGTTAACAACTTGAGAATTGTGGGTTAAGCTTTATTTGGGGCATAATTAGGACTGCAGCCCAGGAGGCAGCACCCCAGATAGCTCTGAGAGACTGTTCCAAAGAGGCAGCAGGAAGAGGGTCAATATTTAAGGATTTTGGTGAGGGGGGAATTTAATATCATTAAACACTCATTTTACAGAGGGTCCCCATTTGGTCACGAGGATCTGATGTCACCATGAAGAGATTTACTGCTTTTCTAAATATGAGGAGATGCAAAGATTGAGAAAATAAAATCTGTTCCTAAAAGCATCCACCTATCTAAAGACCTGCCCCACCAGGTTCCTTGGAGCACAGAGTGCCTCTACCCTACCCTGATCTTCATCAGGGGGTATTGAACCTCAACAGCTCTCAACAGCACCAGGTGTCAACCTCACCCTAATCTCCTTCAGAGGGTATTGTAGGTCAGCAGCTCTCAACAGCACAGAGTCTGGTCTTTGTGGAGGCAGAGGGCAAATGTCCTTGTTGTCCAGACATTGGCAATGTAATTGGTAAATGCCAGTTTGTAGTTGACAGCCTCATAACCAAAATTACATTTTCTCCATGTTACAATTTCAGTATTAACAATCAGCTGTGGACATTTTTGTCTTCAATATTTGTCAAAGAGCAATTCACTCATTTTTTGTTATTGCCAACTTAAAAAGCTTTCTTCTTGCTATTTTCTTCTTTTGTCTTCTCTCACACTTTTTTTTTTAAATTGAGAGTTGTTTTGACTGATAGTGAAACTTACAATGTAATTTTCTTATCACATGACAATAATTGCTACTATTTCTTTCAGCACTAATAAGCTGCAATGACAATTTCCTTTCCATATGTGTTTAATTGTATGTTACAATTAGAAGCCAGTGTGCTTTCAATCACCATTTTAAGGCCTACAAAACAAGCCTATCCAAATTTCTATTAAAAAATACATTTGTAAACCCAGCTATTCCTGATCCAGAGCAATCTCTTTATTAAAGATCATCTATTATTGTGGAATCACTAATTTTTCACCAGGTAAGACCTTACAAAGCTTTCACTAAGTTCAGGATGTTTCTACCGGTGAATTACTTAATTGCTAATTTGATTTCTCCTAAAGGAAATGAAGCATCCACACCCAATCAATCTACTGAAGTAAGCATGGAATGAATGCCTTTTTTTACAGAAATCAAGAGAGCATATCCTCCTCCAGTATTTCTGATGAAGGACATGAGACTTTATAATAGAATTGGAATACTTAGTTAATTGCCATTGCTTGCATAAGTGAGTGCTATCATATGTCTGCTTAGTAGGACAAAGCTATTTCAGTGAGTTTGCATATAAATGTTCAAGAGTTTATGCATACTCCTTAATATAATTTGCATTAATTATAATGATCATTGTCTAGGTTATTGATATAATAATAGCAGGCATTTACCAAAACTTTATGCTGAATTCTTATATACATTAACCCTTTCATCCTTTCATTAATTAATCAATGACCTTTCTCAATAAGGAAGGAAAACTTTCTTTTAGAAAGGTGATACGGATAAAGGTCATACAGAAGAGAGTTAGAAATGGCAGCAAGAAGTCCACCTGAATCCGAAACTGATTTCCCTAAGCACTTTAAATTATTTTTCATAATATCTGCCTCCTACTCTAGAACCAGAGTACCTGTTTCCTTAGCTCAAAAGATTCGAAAAAACATATCATAGGCTCTTTTTTTCTTTAACAGTGTTTGAGGTAAAAATTTCTAACAACATATTTCTGTCCTGCTTTTACAAATTATAGTAATTTTAGTGGATTAGTTGCAAATAAAGAATGGATCTGGAACACTATTGATTTAAAAGGTTCTCTTAAAAATTAAAAGGTATCCCTTTTGCTAAAACACATTGCTAAACTTAGGTCAAACGAAAGTAAAGATTATCCTAGAAATACAAATAACCATAGACATTTATTGAGAGTGTCAACTATAAACTGGCATTTACCAATTACATTGCCAATGACTGGACAACAAGGACATTTGCCCTTTGCCTCCACAGAGACCAGACACTGTGCTGTTGAGAACTGCTGACTTTCAATACCCCCTGAAGGAGATCAGGGTGAGGTTGAGACCTGGTGCTGTTGAGAGCTGCTGACCTTCAATACACCCTAATGGAGATCAGGGTTGGGTAGAGGCACTCTGTGTTCCAAAGAATCTAGTGGGGCAGGTCTTTAGATAGGTAGTTGCTTTTAGTTTTTTTTTTTTTTTTTTTTTTTTGTCCACTTCTATTGATCTGTCATTTATTTACCTTTGTTCTTTGGCCTCTGTGGGCCTCCCATCTCAGTGGCCTCTCTCGTTGCAGAGCACCAGCTCTAGGCGCATGTGCTCCAGGGCTCCAGCTTAGAGTTGGACACATCCGTCCAACCGCTCCATGGCACATGGGATCTTCCCAGGCCAGGGATCAAACCAGCACCCCTTGCACTGCAAGGCGATGTCGTTACCCACTGGACCACCAGAGAAGCCCAGGTAGATGCTTTTAGGAACAGATTTTATTATCTCAATTTTTGCATCTCCTCATATTTAGAAAAGCAGTAAATCTCTTCATGGTGATATCAGATCCTCGTGACTAACTGGGGACCCTCTGTAAAATGAGTGTTTAATGATATTAAACTCCCCCCTCACAAAAATCCTTAAATATTGACCCTCTTCCTGATGCCTCTGGAACAGTCTCTCAGAGCTACCTGGGCTGCAGTCCTAATTATGCCCCAAATAAAACTTGACCCACAACTCTCAAGTTGTTTTATCTTTTCCAGTTGAGATAAGCATTTATCATGGATTTTTTTATTCAAATTTTAAACTAAACTGTACAGTGTGTGTGTGTTTGTGTGTATGTGTGTGTGTGTGCTAAGTCACTTCAGTTATGTCTGACTCTTTGCGATCCTATGGACTGTAGTCTGCCAGGTTCCTCTGTGCATGGGATTCTGTAGGGAAGAATACTAGAGCGGGTTGCCCTCCTCCAGGGTATCTTCCCTACCCAGGAATTGAACCGTGTCTCTTGAGTCTCCCCACTGAGACAGACTCTTTACTACTGAGTCTTCAGAGTTTACTATGAAATGCCAAAGAGTTCTCAAAAGTGTTTGTACCACTTACATTTCTACAGAGATTTTCTTTAATGGTTTGTGCTTTTTTGTGTGCCACACCCCCCCGCAAGAAAACTTTACTCCAAAGTGAGGGAGATTTTCTCTTATATTTTCTTCTAGAAGCTTTATGGTTTTAGGTTTTACATTTGGTTTTATGATCCATCTCCAATTTGCCAGGCAGGTTCTTTATCACTACTACCAGATGTATATACTGGGAGAGAAAAATGTTGACTTCAACTCAGCCTAGTAACATCTTTGCACTGTACAGATTTTGGCCTTTCCCAGGCATTTGCATTTCCACATATTTAAATTCTTCTCTAGAAAGGAGAAAATAGAAAGCATAAATGCTCACACTTTTTCTGTTATATTCCCCACAGTTTATATAAAGATATTTTGCACTTTAATTAGATTCTCAAAAATAATTGTTGCACTGGATTTAAATTTTATAGTTAATGTCTTGGCAAAATACCTATATTCATATTTTTATCTTAATCAACAAATCTATAAGAACATATTCTAAGACATGTGTGCACATGCATTGGTAAAGAATGTGTTCCTCGCCTTCAAGAAACACTAAGTCTAACCAAAGACATCTTCTGTATTATTTGCTGAAAGACAACACACATAATCCAGTGAGTTTGAGACATAAATAATGCATCTATAAATCATACTTTGAAAATTGTCAACACATTTGGTGTGTTAATTTCTGGAACTATCAGTTACTGTCAGTTTCTCTTCTCCCATTCTTTACTTATTTTTGACCACACATCTTGTGGGATCTTAGTTCCCTAAGGAGGGAATGAACCCAAGCTACTGTAATGAAAGCACTCAGTCCTAACCACTGGACAATCAAGGCATTCCCTCTCTTCTCTCATTCTTATCTGTCATTAGAAACCTAATACTTTAGATAAATATGTGTTCAATAAGAATAAGTCAATATGTTTCCTAGCTCGTTTTGCATTATGGTGGGCTAATGTGACAAATTTTGCCAACAGAATATCATCCCAAGGTCTTCTGTGTAACTTGAAGAAATATCTTTAAGGGAGTGAGAACATGCCTTTTTGACCCATGCATTGCTTCTTTCCATTGGGTACTATTCACAAGTGACAACACTTTTTTTTTTTTTTTTTAATTTTGATTTTACTTTTTACTTTTAGAGAGTTTTCTTGTTTACAGATATGTATGATCCCAGATTAGTCATATGTACACCCATCCCACTCCTCCAGGCCATCGCACAGCACCCCTGCAGGATCCCTTTTTGTCATAGTGCAATGACAATAGCTATTTTTTTCACATATGATAGTATAGGTTTTCATGCTACTTCCTTTATGCCTCCCACCCACTGTTCATTCCCCACAATGTCCATATGTTTACTGTCCATGTCTGTTTTTCCATCGCTTCACTGCATGTGTCATCATAATCACCCTACTAGATTCCAGATATATGTGTTAGTATATTGTACTTGTCCTTCTCTTTTTGACTTGCTTCATTTTTTATGATAGGTTCTAGATCCAGCCACCCTCATTAGGACTGATTCTTCTGCATTTCTTTTTACAGCTGTGTAGTATTCCATTGTATATATGTACCAGGGATTTTGTATCCATTTGTTCGTCGATAGGCATCTAGGTTGCTTCCATGTTCTAGCTATTGTATAGAGAGTTGCAATGAACATTGGGGTGCAGGTGCTTCCTTCAGTTTTGATTTCATCAGGGTATAAGCCTAAGAGTGGGATTGCTGGGTCATATGGTGATTCTATTTTTAGTTTTCAAGGAATCTCCATACTGTCATCCATAGTGGCTATATCAATTTACATTCTCACCAGCAATGCAAGAGTGTTCCTTTTCTCCGCACCCTCTCCAGCATTTATTGTCTGTTTTGGAAGCCTGAACCCAAGCTACTGTAATGAAAGCACTCAGTCCTAACCACTGGACAATCAAGGCATTCCCTCTCTTCTCTCATTCTTATCTGTCATTAGAAACCTAATACTTTAGATAAATATGTGTTCAATAAGAATAAGTCAATATGTTTCCTAGCTCGTTTTGCATTATGGTGGGCTAATGTGACAAATTTTGCCAACAGAATATCATCCCAAGGTCTTCTGTGTAACTTGAAGAAATATCTTTAAGGGAGTGAGAACATGCCTTTTTGACCCATGCATTGCTTCTTTCCATTGGGTACTATTCACAAGTGACAACACTTTTTTTTTTTTTTTTTAATTTTGATTTTACTTTTTACTTTTAGAGAGTTTTCTTGTTTACAGATATGTATGATCCCAGATTAGTCATATGTACACCCATCCCACTCCTCCAGGCCATCGCACAGCACCCTGCAGGATCCCTTTTTGTCATAGTGCAATGACAATAGCTATTTTTTTCACATATGATAGTATAGGTTTTCATGCTACTTCCTTTATGCCTCCCACCCACTGTTCATTCCCCACAATGTCCATATGTTTACTGTCCATGTCTGTTTTTCCATCGCTTCACTGCATGTGTCATCATAATCACCCTACTAGATTCCAGATATATGTGTTAGTATATTGTACTTGTCCTTCTCTTTTTGACTTGCTTCATTTTTTATGATAGGTTCTAGATCCAGCCACCCTCATTAGGACTGATTCTTCTGCATTTCTTTTTACAGCTGTGTAGTATTCCATTGTATATATGTACCAGGGATTTTGTATCCATTTGTTCGTCGATAGGCATCTAGGTTGCTTCCATGTTCTAGCTATTGTATAGAGAGTTGCAATGAACATTGGGGTGCAGGTGCTTCCTTCAGTTTTGATTTCATCAGGGTATAAGCCTAAGAGTGGGATTGCTGGGTCATATGGTGATTCTATTTTTAGTTTTTCAAGGAATCTCCATACTGTCATCCATAGTGGCTATATCAATTTACATTCTCACCAGCAATGCAAGAGTGTTCCCTTTTCTCCGCACCCTCTCCAGCATTTATTGTCTGTTTTGATGATGGCCATTCTGACGGGTGTGAGATGATATCTCATTGTAGTTTTGATTTGCATTTCTCTAATAATAAGCGAGGTTGAGCATGGATTCATGTATTTTTTGGCCGTCTGTATGTCCTCTTTGGCGAGGTGCCTGTTTAGGTCCTTTTCCCATTTTTTGATTGGGCTGTTCATTTTTCCAATGTTGAGTTGTCTGAGTTGCTTGTAGATTTTGGAGATTAATTCTTTCTCTGTTATTTCATTTGCTATGATCTTCTCCTATTCTGTGGGCTGTCTGTTCAGCATTTTTGTAGTTTTTTTTTTTTTTTCTTTGCTGTACAAAAGCTTTTAAGTTTCATTACATCCCACATGTTAATTTTTGTTTTTAGTTCTGCTATTTATTAGGTGGGTTATGGAAGATCTTGCTTTGATTTATGTCCTTGAGAGTTTTGCCTATATTCTGCTCTAAGAGTTTGATGGTTTCTGGTCTTACATTTAGGTCTTTAATCCATTTTGAATTGAGCTTTGTGTATGGTGTCAGAAAATGTTCCAACTTCATTTTTTTGCATGCAGCTGTCCAATTTTCCCAACACCATTTGTTGAAGAGGCTGTCTTTGTCCCATTTTATATTTTCACCTCCTTTGTCAAAGATAAGGTACCCATAGGTGCGTGGGCTTATCTCTGGGTTCTCTATCTTGTTCCATTGGTCTATAGTTCTGTTTTTGTGCCAGTACCATACTGTCTTGACTGTTGCTTTGTAGTAGTGTAGTATTCCATTGTATATATGTACCAGGGATTTTGTATCCATTTGTTCGTCGATAGGCATCTAGGTTGCTTCCATGTTCTAGCTATTGTATAGAGAGTTGCAATGAACATTGGGGTGCAGGTGCTTCCTTCAGTTTTGATTTCATCAGGGTATAAGCCTAAGAGTGGGATTGCTGGGTCATATGGTGATTCTATTTTTAGTTTTTCAAGGAATCTCCATACTGTCATCCATAGTGGCTATATCAATTTACATTCTCACCAGCAATGCAAGAGTGTTCCCTTTTCTCCGCACCCTCTCCAGCATTTATTGTCTGTTTTGATGATGGCCATTCTGACGGGTGTGAGATGATATCTCATTGTAGTTTTGATTTGCATTTCTCTAATAATAAGCGAGGTTGAGCATGGATTCATGTATTTTTTGGCCGTCTGTATGTCCTCTTTGGCGAGGTGCCTGTTTAGGTCCTTTTCCCATTTTTTGATTGGGCTGTTCATTTTTCCAATGTTGAGTTGTCTGAGTTGCTTGTAGATTTTGGAGATTAATTCTTTCTCTGTTATTTCATTTGCTATGATCTTCTCCTATTCTGTGGGCTGTCTGTTCAGCATTTTTGTAGTTTTTTTTTTTTTTTCTTTGCTGTACAAAAGCTTTTAAGTTTCATTACATCCCACATGTTAATTTTTGTTTTTAGTTCTGCTATTTATTAGGTGGGTTATGGAAGATCTTGCTTTGATTTATGTCCTTGAGAGTTTTGCCTATATTCTGCTCTAAGAGTTTGATGGTTTCTGGTCTTACATTTAGGTCTTTAATCCATTTTGAATTGAGCTTTGTGTATGGTGTCAGAAAATGTTCCAACTTCATTTTTTTGCATGCAGCTGTCCAATTTTCCCAACACCATTTGTTGAAGAGGCTGTCTTTGTCCCATTTTATATTTTCACCTCCTTTGTCAAAGATAAGGTACCCATAGGTGCGTGGGCTTATCTCTGGGTTCTCTATCTTGTTCCATTGGTCTATAGTTCTGTTTTTGTGCCAGTACCATACTGTCTTGACTGTTGCTTTGTAGTAGAGTCTGAAGTTAGGGAGGCTGATTCCTCCAGCTCCATTCTTCTTTCTCAGGATTGCTTTGGCTATCTGAGGTCTTTTGTGTTTCCATATGAACTGTGTTATTCTTTGGTCTAATTCTCTGAAGAATGTCATTGGTAGTTTGATAGGGATCACATTGAATCTGTAGGTGATATTTGGTAGAATGGTCATTTTCATAATATTGATTCTTCTGACCCAGGTACATGGACTGTATCTCCATCTGTTTAAGTCTTCTTTAATTTCTTTCATGAGTGTCTTGTAATTTTCTGTGTACAATTCTTTTATTTCTTTGGGTAGGTTTATTCCTAGATATTTTGTTCTTTTGGTGTCAATGGTGACGGAGATTGCATCTTTGATTTCATCTTCTGATTTTTCATTGTTTGTGTATAGGAATGCCAGTGATTTCTGTGTATTGATTGTATCACATGACATTGCTGAATTCGTTGATTAGCTCTAGTAGTTTTGTAATAGTGTCTTTGGGATTTTCTATGTATAATATCATGTGGTCTGCAAAGAGAGTTTCACTTCTTCTTTTCCAATCTGGATTCCTTTTGTTTTTCTTCTCTTGTTGCTCTTGCTAGAACTTCCAGGACTATGCTGAATAATAGTGGTGAAAGTGGATGCCCTTGTCTTATTCCTTATCTTAGAGGGAATGTTTTGAGTTTTTCACCACTGAGGATAATGTTCACTGTGGGCTTCTCATATATGGCTTTCACTATGTTGAGATAGGTTCCTTCTCTGCCCATTTTTTGAAGAGTTTTCATCATAAATGGGTGTTGGATTTTGTCAAAGGCTTTTTCTGCATCTATTGAGGTTATCATGTGGTTTTTGTCTCTCAATTTGTTGATATGCTGTGTCACATTGATTGATTTGCAGATACTGAAGAATCCTTACATGTGTGGGATGAAACTGACTTGATCATGATGTATGAGTTTTTTGATGTGTTGTTGAATTCTGTTTGCTGGGATTTTGCTGAGGATTTTGGCATTTAAATTCATCAGTGAAATTGGCTTATAATTTTCTTTTGTTGTGTTGTCTTTGCCTGGCTTTGGTATCAGGGTGATGGCAGCCTCGTAGAATGTGTTTGGAAGTGTTCCTTCCTGTGCAATTTTTGGGAAGAGTTTTAGAAGGACAAGCATTAGCTTTTCTTTAAATGTTTGGTAGAATTCACCTGTGAAGCCGTCTGGCCCTGGACTTTTACTTGGGGGTAGGTTTTTGATCACAAATTCAATTTCTGAGCTTGTGATTGGGCTGTTCATAGTTTCTATTTTTTCCTGGTTCAGTCTTGGAAAATTAACCTTTTCCAAGAAACTGCCCATTTCTTCCAGGTTGTCCAATTTGTTGCCATAAAGCTGTTCATAATAGTCTCTTATAATCCTTTGGATTTCTGCATTATCTGTTGTAATCTCCCCTTTTCATTTTTGATTTTGTTCATCTGTTTCTTCTCTCTTTTTTTCTTGATGAGCACAATGAGAACAGTTTTATCCATTATTATGGACTAGATGAAGCTCAGTCTGGGATCAACATTGCCAGGAGAAATATCAGTAACCTCAGGTATGCAGATGATACCACCCTTAGAGTGGAAAGCTAAGAGGAACTGAAGAGACTTCTGATGAAGGTGAAAGATGAGAGCGCAAAACCTTGCTTAAAACTCAACATTCAAAAAACAAAGATCATGATATCTGGTCCCATCACTTCATGGTGAATAGATGGGAAAAACATGGAAAGAATGATGGACATTATTTTCGTGGGCTCCAGAATCACTGCAGTTGGTGACTGCAGCCATGAAATTTAAAGACCCTTGTTCCTTTGAAGAAAAGCTGTTATAAACCTAGATAGCATATTAAAAACAGAGACATCATTTTGCCAACAAAATTTAGTCAAAGCTATGGTTTTTCCAGTAGTTATGTATGGATGTGGGTGTTAAAAAAGACTGAGAGCTAAAGAATTGATTCTTTTGAACTGTGGTACTGGAGAAGATTCTTGAGAGTCTCTTGGACAGCAAGATCAAACCAGCCAAGTCTTAAGAAAATCAGCCCTGAGTATTCATTAGGAGGACTATTGCTGAAACTCAAATACTTTTGCCATTTGATGTGAAGAGCTGACTCATTAAAAAAAGACCCTAATGAGAGCAGTAGATGCAGGTGACAGAGGTTGAGATGGTTGAATGAATCTTCGATTCAGTGGACATAAATTTAAACAAACTCTGTGAGATATTGAAAGACATGGAAGTTTGGCATGTTGTAGTCCATGGGGTAGCAAAGGGTGGGACACAACTGAGCAACTGTACAACAAATGGGCAGAGTTGGCATATAATTTATTGTTTAATCTGGAATATTAAAAATTAAAATGAGATTTTTATTAATAGAGAAAAATAGGTATAAAGTATAAATATACCAGGAAAATCAATATTACTGACATTCTAAAGTTGGGTTTGTAAGAATGCTGTTAAAACTTCCATACCTGATACTGCCCATTTCTTCCAGGTTGTCCAATTTGTTGCCATAAAGCTGTTCATAATAGTCTCTTATAATCCTTTGGATTTCTGCATTATCTGTTGTAATCTCCCCTTTTCATTTTTGATTTTGTTCATCTGTTTCTTCTCTCTTTTTTTCTTGATGAGCACAATGAGAACAGTTTTATCCATTATTATGGACTAGATGAAGCTCAGTCTGGGATCAACATTGCCAGGAGAAATATCAGTAACCTCAGGTATGCAGATGATACCACCCTTAGAGTGGAAAGCTAAGAGGAACTGAAGAGACTTCTGATGAAGGTGAAAGATGAGAGCGCAAAACCTTGCTTAAAACTCAACATTCAAAAAACAAAGATCATGATATCTGGTCCCATCACTTCATGGTGAATAGATGGGAAAAACATGGAAAGAATGATGGACATTATTTTCGTGGGCTCCAGAATCACTGCAGTTGGTGACTGCAGCCATGAAATTTAAAGACCCTTGTTCCTTTGAAGAAAAGCTGTTATAAACCTAGATAGCATATTAAAAACAGAGACATCATTTTGCCAACAAAATTTAGTCAAAGCTATGGTTTTTCCAGTAGTTATGTATGGATGTGGGTGTTAAAAAAGACTGAGAGCTAAAGAATTGATTCTTTTGAACTGTGGTACTGGAGAAGATTCTTGAGAGTCTCTTGGACAGCAAGATCAAACCAGCCAAGTCTTAAGAAAATCAGCCCTGAGTATTCATTAGGAGGACTATTGCTGAAACTCAAATACTTTTGCCATTTGATGTGAAGAGCTGACTCATTAAAAAAAGACCCTAATGAGAGCAGTAGATGCAGGTGACAGAGGTTGAGATGGTTGAATGAATCTTCGATTCAGTGGACATAAATTTAAACAAACTCTGTGAGATATTGAAAGACATGGAAGTTTGGCATGTTGTAGTCCATGGGGTAGCAAAGGGTGGGACACAACTGAGCAACTGTACAACAAATGGGCAGAGTTGGCATATAATTTATTGTTTAATCTGGAATATTAAAAATTAAAATGAGATTTTTATTAATAGAGAAAAATAGGTATAAAGTATAAATATACCAGGAAAATCAATATTACTGACATTCTAAAGTTGGGTTTGTAAGAATGCTGTTAAAACTTCCATACCTGATACCAGGAAGTCTCAATATAAGATTTTAATTACCTTGTAGGCATCTTTTCTGTGAAAGCATAGTACATTTCAATCTTTTTATAGCTATTATTTGATAGTTTCTGTCACATGTGACAGACCTTAAACTTAACCAGGGCAGCATTTGTAGTAAGTACTTTGACTACTTAAGACAGCATCTAAAATATTTTCATTGTCTATTGTTTAGAAGAGAGTGAGTAAAGATATAAATACCATAGTTAAGGGAGCTGGGAAACTTTTAAAACCTTGGCAAAATACTTGATTAAATTGTTCACAACTTTTTCGATAAGGTTAAACTAAATCATGGTACATAAGTAAAAACTTCAAAATCTCAGTGAATCAACAGAATAAACATTTATCACTGTAACAAAGTTCACATGTGGTTCTAAGTAGTTTTATCCATGTTTCATAGTACATAAATCAGGGGTAATTTCATCTTAACTCAGTGTAGGAGAGGAGACAGGAATATTTTTCAATGGTTCTCCTAGCTATGTGACTGAAATCAAGCCCACTTAATTTTCATTAAAATGGAAAATTGCATGATTATGTTTAATATCTGGGGATGGGATATGCAATCATTCTATATAAACCAGAAAGGAAAGATACCACAAATATTGGTAAACACTAGTGAATGCTGCCATATCTACTAGCAAACAAAGGCAAATGTTAGGAAAAATTTAGAATGTTGGAATTTGCTATTTTTCTCTTGCATTTTAAAAGTAAATTCTCATAAGAGAGAGATAAAATTAGGCTGAAATATATCTGTGAGCAGAAATAAATGGATGCAAATTTAGATTTTCTAAAGAAGGTATTCTTGTATTTTATAGTACTAATTTATTCTCATATTTTGGAACTTTGCAAAGGGTGGGACACAACTGAGCAACTGTACAACAAATGGGCAGAGTTGGCATATAATTTATTGTTTAATCTGGAATATTAAAAATTAAAATGAGATTTTTATTAATAGAGAAAATAGGTATAAAGTATAAATATACCAGGAAAATCAATATTACTGACATTCTAAAGTTGGGTTTGTAAGAATGCTGTTAAAACTTCCATACCTGATACCAGGAAGTCTCAATATAAGATTTTAATTACCTTGTAGGCATCTTTTCTGTGAAAGCATAGTACATTTCAATCTTTTTATAGCTATTATTTGATAGTTTCTGTCACATGTGACAGACCTTAAACTTAACCAGGGCAGCATTTGTAGTAAGTACTTTGACTACTTAAGACAGCATCTAAAATATTTTCATTGTCTATTGTTTAGAAGAGAGTGAGTAAAGATATAAATACCATAGTTAAGGGAGCTGGGAAACTTTTAAAACCTTGGCAAAATACTTGATTAAATTGTTCACAACTTTTTCGATAAGGTTAAACTAAATCATGGTACATAAGTAAAAACTTCAAAATCTCAGTGAATCAACAGAATAAACATTTATCACTGTAACAAAGTTCACATGTGGTTCTAAGTAGTTTTATCCATGTTTCATAGTACATAAATCAGGGGTAATTTCATCTTAACTCAGTGTAGGAGAGGAGACAGGAATATTTTTCAATGGTTCTCCTAGCTATGTGACTGAAATCAAGCCCACTTAATTTTCATTAAAATGGAAAATTGCATGATTATGTTTAATATCTGGGGATGGGATATGCAATCATTCTATATAAACCAGAAAGGAAAGATACCACAAATATTGGTAAACACTAGTGAATGCTGCCATATCTACTAGCAAACAAAGGCAAATGTTAGGAAAAATTTAGAATGTTGGAATTTGCTATTTTTCTCTTGCATTTTAAAAGTAAATTCTCATAAGAGAGAGATAAAATTAGGCTGAAATATATCTGTGAGCAGAAATAAATGGATGCAAATTTAGATTTTCTAAAGAAGGTATTCTTGTATTTTATAGTACTAATTTATTCTCATATTTTGGAACTTTGAAAGAATGTTAAAAAAGAAAAAGAAAGAAAAAGGAAAGAAGAAAAGCCAAAAACCTAAGATCAGAAATTGGATAGTTAAGATATATTAGCCTTCACACCAAAACTTACGTTGAGTTGGAGGAAGCAATTATTCTAAGATAGAGTCCGGTGAGTAATAGGCTTTAATTACCATGCTTGTGACAATGACAAGAGAACATTGACTTTATTTATACATGCTAAGTCACTATAGTCGTGCCTGACTCTGTGACCCTAGAGACTATAGCCCACCAGACTCCACTGTCCATGAGATTCTCCAGGCAAGAAAACTGGAGTGGATTACATTTTCCCTTCCAGGGAATCTTCCCAACCCAGGAATCCAGACTGTATCTCTCAAGCCTCCTGCATAGCAGGTGGGTTCTTTATCACCTTGAAGCCCACATTTATACATGGAATTGAGCAAAAGCTAACTAGGCAAGGTTTCTGACATCTTGGAGCTAGAATTCTCATGGAAAATACACATAATAAGCTATAAATATTTATAATATTTCTAAGGATAAGTACTTTATGAGGAAAAAAAAACAGAAAATGTGGTCAAAGATAAGGGAACTTTAGTAGCATTGGAGCAAGGTAAATTTTAAAAATAAACTGAAAAGATTAGACATCTATAAAAAACTGACATTTGAGGAAAAAAATAAAAGCAAAGAATTACTAAAACTTGTAATTGTCAAGGAGAAGAATGTCTTGGCAATGTGTAGCAGCTAAAGTAAAAGTATACCCATTGTTTTCAATACATTTTACAACAAGGAAAACAGTTTACCTAGAAGCGTTAACTGCTTCTGAGATATGAGAGCAAATATTGGAGCATATCTTTCAACAGCTATTGGTTTTTGTAAGGATTTGACTTTTTCCTCAGTGAAATGGGAGGCTATTGGTGAGTTTTGGGCAAAGGAGGGGCATGATCTGATTTGTCTTTTAAGAGAATCACTGTGGCTCTATTCATTAGCTTAGACTATATGCAGTTAAGGAAAGTATCAGTGGAAATAGAATGTTTTTACAGTAATTTAAGAAATAAATGATGACTTAGTAGTATTGAAAGTAGCAAAAGAAGAAATGGATCCTGAATATATTTTGAGACTAAAGTCTTCACTGATGGTTTTCACATGAAAAAAATGAGAAAATCTGAGCATAAGCCTATATTCCATGTTTGACTGGAGTAATTCAAAGGGTGACTTCCTATTTGCTTAGATGAAGATCACAGGTAAATATTTTGGTGATGGGGATAGAAAAGGACTCTTAAATAGATACTTGTAGAAGTCTCAGTAGAGAATTATATATATAGAGAGGAAAATCTCCAGAACTTTAGGAGTTCACTGTAAGTTAATGATCCCTCAAGAAAGATATTGGAATGTTGTGGAACAATCCAGGCTTATTTAACTGTAAAGTTATTTAAAAAGCACAGCATATGCCTAATCATTAAGTGAAAGAAAAAAAAAAAAAGAGATCTGCATTCTGCTGGTTGAGTTCAGCAAGATGATGATCCTTATGAAGGAGGATAGGGATTGAAAGGAAAGGTGGCATTCAAAAGTACGAGACCCTCATTATATGGAAACACGAGATGATTCAACATATTTTAGAATACATTACTACCCTTCTTCTGATTTGAATAAGCACTGTAACAGTCCTCATTTGATCTCACAGGGTCAAACACTCTCCTGCCCACTATGAAGGAGTTAGTGACGTAAGCCTGATTTCTACTTGAAGAATGAGGAAGAAAGTCATCTTTCCTTCCACCCTGACTTTCCTTTCATTATAAAAATGTAGTCTGCTTAATTTTTGGTGCTGAGGCCCCTCATCTGAATGCTTGCATCCCTCTCAAGCTTCCTATATAAATAAATCTACTTCTTGCCTATCATTTTGCCTCTTGCTAAATTCCATCTTCACTGAGACACAAAGAACCTGATGTCACAAAATGAGTGACTAATTGAAAGACCTCAAGTTCAAGTCCCAATGTGTGTTTAGGTTAGGTTCCAGTCCCAGCACATGGGTTCAAGTCCCATTCAGAGGTGTACATACTCACTGGGGGCTGGAGTGTAGGTAGAGAAGAAAATATCTGGACAATGTAGGTTTTGAAAATCTGCCAGATGTCTAGGTGGATGTGTTAGCTAAGCATTGGATACATTAGTCTAGGTTTGAGGAGAGAAGATAAGCTGAAGATATATATTTAGCAGCTTGGCAAAGTGATGTTAGGTTCTGAGACTAGATGGCATCAGAATAAAGTTAATATAGATAAAAAGAAAGAAAGAGAAAAATTAGTCCTAAGCACTACAGTAGTAAAATATAACGGAGAGGACCAAAAAAGTTGAAAAATGAGGCTGTAATGAAATGTACAATGGAAGTAGGAGGAAAATCATTAAATTATGATGTCCTGGATGTAAAGTGAAGAAAGCATTGTTAAAAAGGAGTACCCAGGGCCGCAGGGAAGAGTCACCAAAGAATGTTCACAACTGGCACGAACTGTAAATTCAGAGTGTTCCCCAAAGCACCGTCAGATATAATAATTCACTAGAAAGATTCACAGAACTCACTGAATTACATTCACCATCATGATTTATTTCAGGAAAGTTATATAATATTAGCTAAGAGAAGAAATAAAGTGGACAGAGTCCAGAAGGATTCCAGATGTGAAATTTCTGTGATCCTCAGGACATGTTGCTCCAAGCATTGATGTCTGAAAATCTGAGGGAGCTCATCAAGCTTCAGTGTACAATTTTTTTAATTGGGGAATCACTGTAGTAAGAATGATTGATTGTTTGATTTTCCACATGGTTAATCTCAGTCTCCAGACTCCCATTCCCTGGAGATTGAGCTGAGATTATGGGCCCACCACAAATTACCTTCTTAGCATAAATTATCAGGTGTGGTCCCAGAGGCCCATCAAGAGTAACAAAGACATTCTTCTCAGTCAGGAAATTCCAAGCCTTTAGATCTATTGCTTAGGAGCAAGGGTCAAAGGTCAGACATCTCTCTGGAAAAGTACCAATTCTTTTATACACACATGGAGTGAATGATTATAGCATATGCTACTGAAAGGTCACAAAACTATTGAAGAAATATAGCATTTTATATGTTGGTGTTAATGAACTGGGAGGTAAATGTTGATGATGTATAAGAAAGAGGGAAGAAACTCAGATGTAAAGTTTTGAGTATACAGGATCAAATGTGATCTGACCCCCATGAAGAAAGACTGACAATATATTGATTTATTTATGTTGTGGCAAAAGATGGGGTAGGTGGATGCAAATACTGGAAGACAGATGATGTGGAAGAAGTATGTGGAAATTCTGTTCTAATTACTGCACAACCGCACAAGAGTGTGGGATTGTCAGTTTATAGGGAGAGAAATTTCATGATTGGGAGGATATTTTAACTATTTTGGAAAAAGAGTAGAAATTTCCAGGAATTGGGCCACTGCCTACTTTTTGACCTTGATAGACCTTGATAGTCTTGAAACTATCATGGCACCTATAGGTGATAATTTAGCATGCTGATGTGTTATAATGGTAATCGACTCATGCACCATCTTAGACCTATTTGGTTCTAATCAGTTAATGTCTTGTCCTTGCGCTATACCATTCTTTTTTAAAGCCTGTGCCTGTCCCCTTCCTGTCTCACAGGGACTATAATAATTGACCCCAGAATATATTAAGTATTTTTTATATTTCTATTATGACTACAGATTTTGAATCAGAAAGGAATGTTTGAAACAATATATTAGCATGCTATTAACTTGACCTTGTAACAAATGAGTCCATTAAGATTCAGATTGTTTGGTTTATTTCTTCAGTCCAGACATTCGAGATGGCTGAATTTGGGCACCACAAATTACCTTCTTAGCATAAATTTTTTTTTTTTCCACATGGTTAATCTCAGTCTCCAGACTCCCATTCCCTGGAGATTGAGCTGAGATTATGGGCCCACCACAAATTACCTTCTTAGCATAAATTATCAGGTGTGGTCCCAGAGGCCCATCAAGAGTAACAAAGACATTCTTCTCAGTCAGGAAATTCCAAGCCTTTAGATCTATTGCTTAGGAGCAAGGGTCAAAGGTCAGACATCTCTCTGGAAAAGTACCAATTCTTTTATACACACATGGAGTGAATGATTATAGCATATGCTACTGAAAGGTCACAAAACTATTGAAGAAATATAGCATTTTATATGTTGGTGTTAATGAACTGGGAGGTAAATGTTGATGATGTATAAGAAAGAGGGAAGAAACTCAGATGTAAAGTTTTGAGTATACAGGATCAAATGTGATCTGACCCCCATGAAGAAAGACTGACAATATATTGATTTATTTATGTTGTGGCAAAAGATGGGGTAGGTGGATGCAAATACTGGAAGACAGATGATGTGGAAGAAGTATGTGGAAATTCTGTTCTAATTACTGCACAACCGCACAAGAGTGTGGGATTGTCAGTTTTATAGGGGAGAGAAATTTCATGATTGGGAGGATATTTTAACTATTTTGGAAAAAGAGTAGAAATTTCCAGGAATTGGGCCACTGCCTACTTTTTGACCTTGATAGACCTTGATAGTCTTGAAACTATCATGGCACCTATAGGTGATAATTTAGCATGCTGATGTGTTATAATGGTAATCGACTCATGCACCATCTTAGACCTATTTGGTTCTAATCAGTTAATGTCTTGTCCTTGCGCTATACCATTCTTTTTTAAAGCCTGTGCCTGTCCCCTTCCTGTCTCACAGGGACTATAATAATTGACCCCAGAATATATTAAGTATTTTTTATATTTCTATTATGACTACAGATTTTGAATCAGAAAGGAATGTTTGAAACAATATATTAGCATGCTATTAACTTGACCTTGTAACAAATGAGTCCATTAAGATTCAGATTGTTTGGTTTATTTCTTCGTTTTTTTTTTTTTTTTCATTGTTGTTAATTTTTCATTTGCTAAAGTTTTCAAACTAGGTAAATGACAGAAATAGGAGTAAAACTAGTGTCTGGTAATTCTTAGTTCAAGGTGTGTATTTAATGTATGTTTAAGGATCTCCTGCTTCTTTATAAAAGAACAGAGACATGTTACGCTAGTTACTGCTGTTGCAAGAATGCTAGAGTGAGTAGCCATTCCTTATGACAGGGGATCTTTCTGATCCAGGGATCGAACCCAGGTCTCCCACAATGTAGGCAGATTCTTTACCATCTGAGGAACCAGGGAAGCCCAGTTATAGCTGTGGAGTAGTAAAGTGTTCATACCAAGTGACTATCATGTAGTAATGAGGAGATCAGGGTTAATTCAGTTTATTTGGGACCCTTTTTAAACAGTAGATTTACACTCAATATTTTCACAGTATTTATGTGTGTGCTTTTTTAGTTCTGGACAAATGGGTCAACACATTCTCAAGGTTGCTGAATTTATACCTAAATCTTAGAGATAAAAAAATTGAAAGCATATCTGAAGTCACAAGTTCATAAATCATTTTTGACATCTTGACTCACTATTAAGAAGCTACTTCAAAACTTCAATCCATATCTCTACATTTTTTCATCTAAAATTCTTTTGCCTAGTATTAAGAACTTAAAAGTAATCCCTTTCTGATTTTAAACTGAGTTACTACAGTTGTAAATTCAGTTGTTTCTTAAATACCTTTGGGACTGAGCTACCTTTACAGTAAATTTTTGTTGAATATTTATTTTTCTTTCTCTTCAGGTTTCACATGACCTATTGAATTGTCACAGAAAGGGATTTTATGTATAGAATTCTTATTTATGTCAGATAAAAGAGAGTATTCAAACAGGCAAAAGAAATAAATATTGCCTGATGAGCTCTAACTACCAACTATGTCTCATTTAGTGGTCTCACCATGTCCTACAAAAATAAAAATGATTGTATAAGCTAGTTTATATATTACTGTACTGCTTCTATCCATTGCTGCTGAACTATGCAAAGGACTGAAATAAATGCACATTAGTAGAACACAAAATGTAAATGAACCTAATTTGAAGCTAGGAGAAACAAAATTGTAGAGAGTTAATTGCTTTGTTTGTATAGGGTGATTAGAATAGGACTTCTTGCTCAAAGGCACACCATAGCTTAGGACTTTTATATGCTTTTTTAAAATCTCTGCACTGTAGTTTTAATAGGAGTAGAGCAATTTGGGTGCCTTTGAGGACACTCTGGCTTGCTGATTAAACAACAAGGACTCACAATATGGGTAGCATCTTGATGAATTCATCATATTTCATGGTTTGGACTTCAATGTTTTCTGCCTATGTCATCTTTTCATTTATTCAGAGTTGATAAGACCTAAAGAAAATGAAAGAATAACTCTCTTTATAAGAGATTAAGAAAAGGAAAAAAAAAAAAAAGTACTGTTTTTAGGCTGAATTTTATCCCCTTGAGTTCATTTGTTGAAGCCCTAATTCCCCACACTTCAGAATACAACTATTTTAGGAGATAGTCTTTAACGAAGTGATTAAGTTAGAGTGAGGCTATTAGGATCGGACCTAGTCTAATAGCACTGGTTTTCTTATAAGGAGAAAAGACTTCAGGGTACTTATGCATAGAGAAAGTTCATGTGAGGACACAGAGAGAAACTGGCCATCTGCAAGCCAAGAAGAGAGACCTCAGAGGAAACCAAACCTGCAGATATCTTGAGAGTTTAGCCTTCTGATAGTCAGAAAATAAATGTCTGTTGTTTAAGCCACTCATTTTCTGGTACTTTGTTATGGCAATGCTAGCAAACTAATACATGTTTTATTACAAAATAAGATATATAAATATGAAATGAACCAGATACTATATTATCTGACAAGCACTATTTTTCCATAAGAGAAACTTACACAGTTAAAAAGGCAGTAAGTGGAAAATAGATTCCTGGTTGTATAGTTAGTTAGGATTTGCACACCAGGAGAGTCCAGTCTGGGACACACAAACCCAGGTCCAGTAACGTAAGCTAGTAATAATCTCTGGAGAAATGAAAATTTTGAAGATTTTAGAACAGATTTTTTACTAAATATACTCAAATAATTGCACTATCATTTTAATATTGTTTTGGCTTTTTATTTAGTGTGTACTTTTTGTAGATTTGAGTTCGAATGTGTATAAAAATTTGTTCTGGTAGATTTCCTAATCTTTTTTTTTTTTTTTTAAAGATTTATTTCTTTATTTATTTGAGGGGGATGGGGTGGGGAGGGAGGGGAGCAGGCAGACCACTTCCATTGGTCTTTCCCTTGTCCATTTTCATCCATCTTCGTTCTTTGGCCGTGTGGGCCTCCCATCGCGGCGGCCTCCGCTGTCGCAGAGCACTGGCTCTGGGCGCATGCGCCCCAGAGCTCCGGCTCAGTAATCGGACACATTGGTCCAGCCGCTCTGTGGCACGTGGAATCTTCCCAGGCCAGGGATCGATCCGGCTCCCCTTGCCCTGCAAGGTGGTGTCCCTACCCACTGGACCACCAGTGAAACCCGATTTCCTAATCTTTTAATGACAAAATAAAAATAGAAAAAACTTTCTCTCTCCATTATTTACTTTTTTCTTGTGTATTAGGATTTCCTTTAGATCTGATTTTCTTCTATAACAGATGCTCAAAGGTAGCAGCAACAAAATAGGTCTTTTCTCTTTCCCTTCTTTTTCATCCAAAACAGGTAAACCCTCAAATAATTCTAATATGATTCATTTCCTTTTTAGATACACAAAAATTAGGAAAGGCAAAAGGCAAAAATTAAGGCAAGCCTTAATGGCAAAAGACTTTTTAGTAGGATTATTATTATTATTTTTTTAATAATAACGGATTCCTTTACTAGAAAATTCCATGAACATTTCATTGTTTCTAATTATATGACAGGATGAGACCTAGCTGCAAGATGTGCAAACTCTTTACAAGAAAAGAGCAAGGGGGAGATGACTGTTGAGGGTAGGCATTGGACAGACTGAGCCAGCCAGTCCATGAAATAATGTAGCCTCCACAAACTAGTTTTAATGACTCTTAATTTTCCATTCATGCTGCTCTGGCTTTCTTTTATTCCTTACTTCTGATCAACTTTCTACTTCTCAAGGCTGATACTTTTTAGCTTTAAATATGTAAACATATTAAATTAGGCTTAAGTAAGAAGTCATTCTGCTTTGTGAAATTTGAGTTCCATCATTGCTCCTGAGACTCTTTATGTGTTCCTTTAAGATACCTGTCATAAATTTACCAAAGTGTGAAGCCTGTATACTGTGCAGTCTATAAGATACTATCTATGTGGGATCTAACAAATTAGCCCAGCACAATTTTAAGGACACCAAAGAATATACAAAACTCCTAGGTTAGAGATTAAGGACAGTTTATTTCTAAAAGCAAAAGCAGTGGTTCAAGAATCAGACATTTTTTACCCACATTCTATCTGCCACATACTGTGTATATACATAAACCAAACCACTCTAACCCAAAGAAATACTGGCTCAACATTCTCTCAGAGCTAGCAAGACAACTCCTTGAAAGATAACATTCCCTCTAGATCTGTGACTTGGGCTTCCCTGATGGCTCAGTGGTGAAAAACTTGCCTGCCAGTGTAGGAGGCATAAGAGATGTGGCTTCAAACCCTGGGTTAGGAAAGTCCCCTGGACAAGGGCATGACAACCCACTCCAGTATTCTTGCCTGGAGATTCCCATGAACAGAGAAGCCTGAGAGCTACAGTCCATGGGATCACAAAAATCAGAGATGACTGAAGTGACTTAGCATACTTGCACACAGTGACTCACAACTTTCTTCGTATTTACAGATTTGGATTGTGTAGATGGTTGATAACATGCCATTTAATGTACAGCCCTCTGTTTCTAAAACCTATATAACTATGCTTTGACCTCTAACGAGTGGAACAGTTCTCAGGGCTTTCTGAGTGGCTGTTTCTGGGTTATAATCCTCAATTTGGCTTAAAATTTTTTTCCATTTCTTTCTTAAATCAACTGATCAACTTTTTCTTAAAAACTTAATAATAAAATAAATAAAAACAGAAGAAAAAATTTTAAAGGAACAATTCAGTTAAAAATAAGCAGAGGATTGGAATACACATTTTTTTCTCCAGAGAATTCAAGCAGCTTGTCAACAGGCACATGAAAAATGCCGTAACATCAGAAAGTAAAAAATGAACACATTTAAGGACATCGGGAAAAGGATGTGGCTAAAGTAAGAAGTCATTCTGCTTTGTGAAATTTGAGTTCCATCATTGCTCCTGAGACTCTTTATGTGTTCCTTTAAGATACCTGTCATAAATTTACCAAAGTGTGAAGCCTGTATACTGTGCAGTCTATAAGATACTATCTATGTGGGATCTAACAAATTAGCCCAGCACAATTTTAAGGACACCAAAGAATATACAAAACTCCTAGGTTAGAGATTAAGGACAGTTTATTTCTAAAAGCAAAAGCAGTGGTTCAAGAATCAGACATTTTTTACCCACATTCTATCTGCCACATACTGTGTATATACATAAACCAAACCACTCTAACCCAAAGAAATACTGGCTCAACATTCTCTCAGAGCTAGCAAGACAACTCCTTGAAAGATAACATTCCCTCTAGATCTGTGACTTGGGCTTCCCTGATGGCTCAGTGGTGAAAAACTTGCCTGCCAGTGTAGGAGGCATAAGAGATGTGGCTTCAAACCCTGGGTTAGGAAAGTCCCCTGGACAAGGGCATGACAACCCACTCCAGTATTCTTGCCTGGAGATTCCCATGAACAGAGAAGCCTGGAGAGCTACAGTCCATGGGATCACAAAAAATCAGAGATGACTGAAGTGACTTAGCATACTTGCACACAGTGACTCACAACTTTCTTCGTATTTACAGATTTGGATTGTGTAGATGGTTGATAACATGCCATTTAATGTACAGCCCTCTGTTTCTAAAACCTATATAACTATGCTTTGACCTCTAACGAGTGGAACAGTTCTCAGGGCTTTCTGAGTGGCTGTTTCTGGGTTATAATCCTCAATTTGGCTTAAAATTTTTTTCCATTTCTTTCTTAAATCAACTGATCAACTTTTTCTTAAAAACTTAATAATAAAATAAATAAAAACAGAAGAAAAAATTTTAAAGGAACAATTCAGTTAAAAATAAGCAGAGGATTGGAATACACATTTTTTTCTCCAGAGAATTCAAGCAGCTTGTCAACAGGCACATGAAAAAATGCCTAACATCAGTAATCATCATGGAAATGCAAATCAAAACCGCAATGCATCTTACACATTTTAAAATGGCTGTCATCAAAAAAAATAAAAACAAGGAATAAGAAGTGATGCTGGGGGCATGATGTGGCTAAAAAAGGGAACTCTTGTGCACTGTTTGTGAAAATACAAATTGGAATAGCCACTAGAGGTGAAATAGGTTAAGAGGATCAAAAATACAAACTTACATCTGTGAAATAAATAACTCAGGGTGATGCAATATGCATCACGATGACTGTAGTTGTTTGTTTTAGTTTTTTAAAGCAGAATAGTCCAGAAAGAAACAAATAAAACCCCAGCAATTATTTGCAACAAATACCCTGGAAAGTAACCATAATCCCCTCCTCCTGAGTTGGAGAGGCCCTGTGACTTTCTTCTGACCAATATAATGTGGCAAAGTTGATAGCATTCCATTATTTTGACTTGGTTACAATATAAACCACACACATGTGATGTGCACATGTGATATATTAGGTTATACACTGTATATTGTATGTAATATATTAAATTATATTATACTATACAGGATATTTTATGTGTTACAAATTACATATGTTACAGTAGATGATATATCATTATATTATACATTATGGGATGTTATATGCTATATAATACATGATATATTATGTCTATGTCTCCAGCTTAATAGTATGCACCAGAAAAAATACTTTTTTGCCAGCCTTGAAGAAGCAAATAGCCGTGTTACAGATGAAAGAGAAAAACCTGTGACAAGTAACTTGATGTTCCCTGGGTCACAAGAACATCTAATCTACAATCCAAAAGAAGCTGGGTCCCTTATTCATATAGCTATAGGAAAATGAAATCTGACAGCAACATGAATATGCTGTGAAACAGATTCTTCCCCAGCTGAACCTCTAGGAAAGTGGCCTGGCTGACACCTTGATAGCAGATTTGTGAAACTCTGAGCAGAGGATTCAGTTAAACTGAATTTCTGACCCACAGAAAATTAGTAATAATACATGGTTTTGTTTTGTTTTTTTTTTTTTTGAGCTGCATATCTATGAAAATCAATTATACAGAACAAGAGATAACTAATGCAGTGCCTTTATCGTTAGAGATGCAGAAGCACCAGATCCCTATGAAGAGTCATCCTCTAATACTGCACTGAGAGGCTCTCAACTATATATCTTATAAATTAAATAACTTTTCTAATTAAATAGCAAGCTATCAAATTCAACCAGGCACCTGAAAAGAGGCCCTGAAGGATACTGTTTTTTCTGGCATTTCCTTTCTTTCTTCATAAATGTTGTAGCATTATTTTTGCAAGCGTTGTGACAGTATGTAATATACAAAAGAATGAAACATCAATAATGCCTTAAGAGTTTACATAATCTAGTAGTAGAGGCAAAACACTGACTGGCAATTCAATTGTCACATCCATTGTTGGGAAACAATCTCAAATCCACAAGCAGCTAAATGTGCTCCCCCCACAACCACATACAATTGTATAATGTATCCAATTCAAACATCTTCAGAAAATGTGATGTACTGAGTATTCATAAAGAGAAAAATCTAATTTTTCTTAGCATTGAAATTTCCAACTACTCTTCCACTTCATCCACAGGATAAAAGAATACGTTGGAGGTAATACCGCCCTTGAGATACTCAGGCCACAATGCATAATCAATTGGAGGTAATACCGCCCTTGAGATACTCAGGCCACAATGCATAATCAATTGAAAGCTTTCCTAGAATACTGGGTTTTGCCAGTAGCTAGACAATTTTTGTTTTGCTTCAAGGCATGTGCAATCTGAAGATAACATTGAATTATTTAGGAAGGAAGAACAACTTTAAATGCTATTTGTGGACAGGGAAAGGGAAAGATAAAAGGTGATGTAGTGATGTAGCTGGTGGCCAGAGACTATCTCTTGAGAAAAGAACAGAGATTATTTATCTGTCTATGTATCTATCTAAGCACCTATCTTTTTCTTATACTGTTGTCGTATGGTATACAAGGAAAAGACTTTTCCATGAATTCCTTAATAATTCAATAGAATCTCTAATTCTGGGTATGACTTTGTTAAGATTATTATTTAGTCATCTAATTTCAGCAAGAATAGATTACTTGCTAAGGGTTACTTTCACAAGGTTAATGTAAAATGAAAAAACCTAGGGCTCCATTAGGAGCCCAGCTACATGTGAAATAAAACTTTAATGTACTTTTAAATTTACATGCCTATCTGCTGTCATATAAAACAAGAACTTCTTTACAGTTCTTTAATATGCACACATGTTATTCGTATTTGTATGTGCTACACTTGACACAGCACCCTGTAATATGGCAGGTATATAATGAGCCATCATGATTTTATATTAAATAAATAGATAGATAAAGACTTTATAATTGACCTCTGATAGAAGTATTGTGCCATAGGCTAAATGAAAGCTCTTTGTTGTCTGTAATATGCATTGACTTTTTGGATTTTCTTTTATTACTCTAAATTTTGTTAATTCATATTTGATACACGATCATGTGTTATTAAGTATAAACTAGGCACTGTGCTAAGTGCTATACATACATAATTCCATGCTTTATTAGGAATAACTTATTGACAAAAAAATGACAGATCAGGTTTCTGATAACTTGCAAACTGATACAATATTGTTCTGATTTATTTGAAACAAGCTTGTCATCATGGGGCGGAAAGTAAAATAATTAATACCATTGTGAAGTATAATTGTATCAACACTAAAATACAAGTCAACAAAAATGAATTTGAGAAATCAAGCCACCTGTCAGTAATTTTATTGAATTAATTTTAAATTTTAAAATAATATTAATAGAAAACATAATTTTCCAGGATATTATCACAGCTTTTATATTTTACTTTGCTTATATTTGCAACTAAAATAGAATCATACTTTAATCACTTAGGTGAAGACAGTGTTTGCCTTCAAAGAGACTATAAGACAATGTACATTGTCTCCATCAAGATTCCAGTATATCATATTCACTTGCAAAATCTAGAATCTTCATTATAGTTATGATATAAAAATACAAAAAGGTTTATTTTATTTAAGGATTATTTAGTAATGTCTTATTTAAATCTGAGTATATTAGGCATTATGCTTTGAGGTTTTAAAAAATTGAGTGAATATCATCTAAACATTGTATGCATGAATTATATGCTATAACATAAATTATAAAATTATGTTATATGATAAATTATGCATTAGATTGTATGCTGTATTATAAATTATACATGACTATATAAATGTGATTTATATGTTTATTTCTCTTTGTTAGTGCAGAATATTGATCACAAATAATTAGCACTTCTGTATATCATATATCTATATAAGATATCTCCAACAGGATTTCAATCAACAAAACACATGAATTGTGCTTTTGTTAACTGAAGATTTTAAATTGAAGAATTTATGTTATGTAAATAATTTATAATAGAGCAAACATAGAAACTAGAAATATTTCTAAATACAAAGAAAAGTATGTTTGTTAATCTTTGTGTTAGTCATAGCACTTTGTTGCAAGAAAAAACATCTACAAAATTTAAAAAAAAACCAAGAATCACTTATTATGTTAATTCATATTTGATACACGATCATGTGTTATTAAGTATAAACTAGGCACTGTGCTAAGTGCTATACATACATAATTCCATGCTTTATTAGGAATAACTTATTGACAAAAAAATGACAGATCAGGTTTCTGATAACTTGCAAACTGATACAATATTGTTCTGATTTATTTGAAACAAGCTTGTCATCATGGGGCGGAAAGTAAAATAATTAATACCATTGTGAAGTATAATTGTATCAACACTAAAATACAAGTCAACAAAAATGAATTTGAGAAATCAAGCCACCTGTCAGTAATTTTATTGAATTAATTTTAAATTTTAAAATAATATTAATAGAAAACATAATTTTCCAGGATATTATCACAGCTTTTATATTTTACTTTGCTTATATTTGCAACTAAAATAGAATCATACTTTAATCACTTAGGTGAAGACAGTGTTTGCCTTCAAAGAGACTATAAGACAATGTACATTGTCTCCATCAAGATTCCAGTATATCATATTCACTTGCAAAATCTAGAATCTTCATTATAGTTATGATATAAAAATACAAAAAGGTTTATTTTATTTAAGGATTATTTAGTAATGTCTTATTTAAATCTGAGTATATTAGGCATTATGCTTTGAGGTTTTAAAAAATTGAGTGAATATCATCTAAACATTGTATGCATGAATTATATGCTATAACATAAATTATAAAATTATGTTATATGATAAATTATGCATTAGATTGTATGCTGTATTATAAATTATACATGACTATATAAATGTGATTTATATGTTTATTTCTCTTTGTTAGTGCAGAATATTGATCACAAATAATTAGCACTTCTGTATATCATATATCTATATAAGATATCTCCAACAGGATTTCAATCAACAAAACACATGAATTGTGCTTTTGTTAACTGAAGATTTTAAATTGAAGAATTTATGTTATGTAAATAATTTATAATAGAGCAAACATAGAAACTAGAAATATTTCTAAATACAAAGAAAAGTATGTTTGTTAATCTTTGTGTTAGTCATAGCACTTTGTTGCAAGTCACTAAAACCCACTAAAACTATCTTGAACAAAAATGGACTTTCATGAAAAGAAAATGGGATTTAATTTTAGTGGAAACACCAGTAATGACTATAGGAACCTCAAGAAAAAGATGTTAAGACTAGAAAACTCACAGGAAATTTTAACATCTTTTTCTTGAGGTTGCTAGAGTTGTTCTGTATCTCAGCTCCCAGCCATGAAAAAATTTCAAGTCTGGTTAAGTGATCCATTAAGAAAACATCAAATGCAGCAATAGGAGCTTATAATTTATAAAAATGGCCAATGGGATCGTTCCTCTGGGTGTATCAAGTTTCTGTGCGTGCATTTGCTTTTTTCAAAAAATATTTATTTATTTTGTCTCTGTTGGGTCTTAGATGTGGCTTGAGGGATCCTTTGTGGCATGTGAATTCAGTTGGAGCATACAGGTGGAATCTAGTTCCCAGACCTGATATTGAACCTGGGCCACCTGGGCTGGGAGTGCAGAGTCTCCCCTGCTGGACTACCAGGAAAGTCCCTGCTTTTGCTTTTTACTTCTATCCTTAAATCTGCTATACAGAAAACAAAATCATTCCAGAATTTACTTTTTCCTGTATAGATACATGGACATAATAAGTAAATAATTCATTTTTTCTTTTGAGAAACACAAAAATGGAAATTGAATGTTCTTATGCAGATGAACTGAAAAGTTTTGAAAATATACTAACATTTATTAACCAAGAATTTCATGACAAAAACCCTTTTTGGTTTAATTAATTATCTTTTAGGAGATAGTCTATACAATAGATATATTTTTAAGGATCATGGAAAAGTGACGTTAGCTAGATAAATTTCCTCACTATACAGTTGAAGAAACTGAAGCTAGTCAAAAGAAAATGGTCTGATCCTGGTAATCAACTAGTTAATAAGGTGGACATCAACATGGTATATACTTGGTTTGAGGGGGAAAAAATCTATATATAAAATAGGTTTGTGTATCTTTATTTATATATGTATACATATGTAAACACATTCATCATCTCTAGAAGTTTTCTTTACATTTCAATATTTGCACATATAGACATCTGTGTGGTCAGTTGCTCAGTTTAGTAGCTTCTCATTATGTTGCTTTCAAATAACTTAACTTGTACTTGAAATCTATGGCTTTAAATCATGATCCACAAAATATATAGAAAGTATGCATTTCCAATGTTTGGTTCCCCATGTGTTTAATAGTATCTTTTAAAAAAGTATTTTATATCTTCTTAGGATGAAATAGCTCACTCAACTTTTATAAATTATAAGTTAGTTAAGTTTATATTCTATTATTTTCATAATTACATAAATGTCAATAGTTTCCTTCAATCTTTTTTTTTCTTTAATTAGGAAAGCATATTATCACTTTTGCTCTTTCATAGGTAGCAGTTTTATCTTGGAATGAATATGGTTCTGATGTCTGTTCTGCTCAACTCTACCTGCTTAACAATCTGCCCCAAATTTAATGATTTAAAGAAACTACTTTATTTTACCTCAGATTTTGGGAGACCAGGGATTCAAGTAGAGCTCAGTGCAATGATTCTTCTGTTCCACATGACACTGGGCTCACAGTGTTACATGTTACATGGATGAAGACTGTGGTGCTCTGTGGGCTTTATGACATTCACACTCTTGTCTGATTCATTTCAGAGATCGAAGGATGGTGGGATCAGTCAGGTTCCTATTCTTCTTAGGTTTCAGGGGTTCTCAAAGGGCCTCTCCAACAGGGCAACTGGAATTTTAAATGATGACTCAGATGCCCAAGAGCAAGTATTCTAAAGAATAAGAATAAGAATGGCCAATCTCTTGAGATCTAGCCCTAGAAACTATCAGAGCATCTCTTTCACTGGTCAAGCAGTAACAGAGCCCAGATTCAAGGGTAAGGACATGGACTTCATCTCTCATAGAAGACATAGGAAATAATTTGTGATATCTTTTAAAATACCCACGTCAGAATTGAGCATCAGTTACCATCTTCAAAGACGAACTGGCTTTTTACATAGTCTTGGATTGATAGCTGAAAGAATTGTTTTAAATAACACTAAAGGTCTGTGAATTTATGTCTTAGTTTTGTTTTTGGTCTTGCTAAGCAAAATGAGCTTTTGTGTTTACTCTTTTATTAAGGTGAAATTTAGCAGTAGCAAATATTACAATGTTTTTGCTGTCTGAGCTACCAAGGAAGCCAGGTGGCATAAAGAAATACAGTAACCTATGTGAGTTAAGTTAAAGATTGTCATATTTATCCCCACTATCAATGTGCAAATATAAACAACTAATTTTTTGTAAAAAAAAAAAAAAAAAGAAAGTAGCTTTATTTTTCAGATTTTAGTTTCTTTAATGCATGAAAAGAATGTAATTGATTCATTGCATGGAGTTTTGGAGAAAGTATGTCTATATGAAAATATGTCTATAAAAACAGCAAAGCACCTCTCCAATGATAAGTGCATATTACCTGAGATTTGCTCTCTTTATCTTCAATCTGTCCTTATAAAGATATTATCTTATCTCCATTGCCTTCCCTGGAATTCTAAAAGTACACAAAATATGGATGTTGTTAATACAACTCTTTCTGTTTTTGTTCTTATATTGATACAGTACTATATTGTGTTAAAGAGATTGGCCAGGAAATGATTGTGATAGTGAAATATTCTGTGAAAAGTATGGACAAAAAAAAAAAATTTTAAATAGACACTGGGCTCACAGTGTTACATGTTACATGGATGAAGACTGTGGTGCTCTGTGGGCTTTATGACATTCACACTCTTGTCTGATTCATTTCAGAGATCGAAGGATGGTGGGATCAGTCAGGTTCCTATTCTTCTTAGGTTTCAGGGGTTCTCAAAGGGCCTCTCCAACAGGGCAACTGGAATTTTAAATGATGACTCAGATGCCCAAGAGCAAGTATTCTAAAGAATAAGAATAAGAATGGCCAATCTCTTGAGATCTAGCCCTAGAAACTATCAGAGCATCTCTTTCACTGGTCAAGCAGTAACAGAGCCCAGATTCAAGGGTAAGGACATGGACTTCATCTCTCATAGAAGACATAGGAAATAATTTGTGATATCTTTTAAAATACCCACGTCAGAATTGAGCATCAGTTACCATCTTCAAAGACGAACTGGCTTTTTACATAGTCTTGGATTGATAGCTGAAAGAATTGTTTTAAATAACACTAAAGGTCTGTGAATTTATGTCTTAGTTTTGTTTTTGGTCTTGCTAAGCAAAATGAGCTTTTGTGTTTACTCTTTTATTAAGGTGAAATTTAGCAGTAGCAAATATTACAATGTTTTTGCTGTCTGAGCTACCAAGGAAGCCAGGTGGCATAAAGAAATACAGTAACCTATGTGAGTTAAGTTAAAGATTGTCATATTTATCCCCACTATCAATGTGCAAATATAAACAACTAATTTTTTGTAAAAAAAAAAAAAAAAAGAAAGTAGCTTTATTTTTCAGATTTTAGTTTCTTTAATGCATGAAAAGAATGTAATTGATTCATTGCATGGAGTTTTGGAGAAAGTATGTCTATATGAAAATATGTCTATAAAAACAGCAAAGCACCTCTCCAATGATAAGTGCATATTACCTGAGATTTGCTCTCTTTATCTTCAATCTGTCCTTATAAAGATATTATCTTATCTCCATTGCCTTCCCTGGAATTCTAAAAGTACACAAAATATGGATGTTGTTAATACAACTCTTTCTGTTTTTGTTCTTATATTGATACAGTACTATATTGTGTTAAAGAGATTGGCCAGGAAATGATTGTGATAGTGAAATATTCTGTGAAAAGTATGGACAAAATAATTTTAAATAAAATTAAAATATAATTCTGTATATTGAGATTAGGAAGCAATTATAGTGCTTTAGGGTCTTTTTCTTTTTCTTTTTTTTCATCTACAGTAAACCTAGTTACAGGACAAGGTGATTTCTCTAAGTAATAGGAAATTGAATTATCTATCAAGACCTCAGGATTGCAAATACTAATGGACATCAGACATTATCAAAGTCCAACTTATTAAAATGTATTTAATAGAGATAGCTCAAATAGGTCTGTAGTGGATATAAACCAGACAGAATTATCTTAAATCAAACTAAAATGTATATCATATCTCTTCTAAAATAGGCAAGGTGTCTTTAATTGTATTAATACTAGTTGACATGGGAATTGAACAGTTCATGTAATACAATGACTTGAGATGAGATCTGTTATATTCTCTGGAATATTCTTTTTAACAAGCTTAGAGGAAATTAAATTTACAAGACAAGTTTTTCATCTGTGAGTTTATCATTCTGCTATACAATTAAGATTGCAGATATCATCTCTCTTCTTATTAAATCCTGTAAATGTGCCCAGAGGCTACTGCAAAGGGAACATCCACAAAATGAGATCAAGAAATACATAAATAAGAAATGTGAGTTTAGTATTCATTACACACGATTTCCAAAGTGTGCATGGCAATGAGCAGAACATTTGTATTCATTCTGCTTTACTAATATTGACCTAGCAGAATGTTTTCAATACAACATTGTGATGCCAGGGTCTGTAAGAAAAGAGAAATTTAGAGATCATTGACCCTAAAGTTTCATTATACAGATGAAAAACAAATAGGTAAATAAAGACAAGAAAAAGAACAAACAAAATTCTGAGAAAAATAAAGTGCATCTTGAAAATCCAGAGACATAGTAAATGTCTGAAACTTTGACTATAGTATGAATAAATGTTTTTTTTGAAATTGACTATAGTATAATGCCTTCCTGGAATTCTAAAAGTACACAAAATATGGATGTTGTTAATACAACTCTTTCTGTTTTGTTCTTATATTGATACAGTACTATATTGTTTTAAAGAGATTGGCCAGGAAATGATTGTGATAGTGAAATATTCTGTGAAAAGTATGGACAAAATAATTTTAAATAAAATTAAAATATAATTCTGTATATTGAGATTAGGAAGCAATTATAGTGCTTTAGGTCTTTTTCTTTTTCTTTTTTTTCATCTACAGTAAACCTAGTTACAGGACAAGGTGATTTCTCTAAGTAATAGGAAATTGAATTATCTATCAAGACCTCAGGATTGCAAATACTAATGGACATCAGACATTATCAAAGTCCAACTTATTAAAATGTATTTAATAGAGATAGCTCAAATAGGTCTGTAGTGGATATAAACCAGACAGAATTATCTTAAATCAAACTAAAATGTATATCATATCTCTTCTAAAATAGGCAAGGTGTCTTTAATTGTATTAATACTAGTTGACATGGGAATTGAACAGTTCATGTAATACAATGACTTGAGATGAGATCTGTTATATTCTCTGGAATATTCTTTTTAACAAGCTTAGAGGAAATTAAATTTACAAGACAAGTTTTTCATCTGTGAGTTTATCATTCTGCTATACAATTAAGATTGCAGATATCATCTCTCTTCTTATTAAATCCTGTAAATGTGCCCAGAGGCTACTGCAAAGGGAACATCCACAAAATGAGATCAAGAAATACATAAATAAGAAATGTGAGTTTAGTATTCATTACACACGATTTCCAAAGTGTGCATGGCAATGAGCAGAACATTTGTATTCATTCTGCTTTACTAATATTGACCTAGCAGAATGTTTTCAATACAACATTGTGATGCCAGGGTCTGTAAGAAAAGAGAAATTTAGAGATCATTGACCCTAAAGTTTCATTATACAGATGAAAAACAAATAGGTAAATAAAGACAAGAAAAAGAACAAACAAAATTCTGAGAAAAATAAAGTGCATCTTGAAAATCCAGAGACATAGTAAATGTCTGAAACTTTGACTATAGTATGAATAAATGAATATACATATATCATTTTTACATTTAGAATTCTCTTTACTAATTCTCTGTTAATGCTTATTCTGAAATGCAATTTATTAAGATCCTTACAACATACATTCTAAATTACCTTTAATCCCACTCTGATGACCCAATTAATAACTTGACGTGGGTGCAGCAGCAAAGACCCTGCACAGCCAAAATTTTTTTTAAATAATAAAAATAAACAATAATAAGAGGTATCTCAGAACCAAAACTCTCAGCATGCTTTATAGATGTTCACATTTCTGTTTAATTTCATTCTTTTTCAAAAATATTTTTTCCATAGGGAATTAGGCATTTATCACAAAGTACAATTCTATCTGTTACCACTTATAAAAGTTATCTGAATATACAAATATGTGCAGAATCTGTAGCTGTATTCCAAAAGAGTATTTAAATTCACATTTATCCCATTGAGGAAAATGAATGTCTTTCTGGTTCAAGCACCATATTTGCACAAAGTAGCACTCATTATAACTATAGTATATTTATAGAGAGCATTAAGATGTTTATATTATTAAAGTAAAAAGGCCTTTTTTATTTTATTTTTTGCTTTAATTGCAGAAGTTAATGCATTTCATAGAATGAAAAGAATAGAAACAAAATTTTGTGGAGTTTTGAAGCAATATATGACATTATGAGATATTAATATATAGATATTTAGCTCTGTTTGGCCTCTTGAAATTATGATGCATGTAACTCAGATGCAAGGAACACTTATTCATCCATTCAGCAAGCAGGAATCAATGCCTATTATGTTCCAGGCATTTTTCCAAATACTGAAAAACAAGAATGAAAAAGCTTCAGCACCTGTTCTGAGGTTTTCACAGATTTGTGGCGGAAATTGATACAGAAACAGGTGTGATGAGCACAGAAGTAAGGGGCACATGTCGTGTGAAAAGCCTTCTGCATTTTACTTTGCCAACTCTGCTTAAGCAAGCAGGACAAAGATCTGAGTTTGCAACTGTAGTCACTTTGCAAGTGGCACTTTGGAAGTGGCACGGTTAGATTGTTTCTGAACATAAATGGATGGAGAAGAGAATTTTATTTAAAACAAAAAAAATTGAGGGTCAGGAAGACTCTCCACAGATTAACAGTAAAGGGATTATCTCATTTTTGCCTCTGAGATCCCCTCTGCCTGCGATAGACTGAGTTGAATCAAGAGGTACCTCTCTGCTCCCATGAAGAAAATGGAATTCTGACCTCACTCTGTCACTGCCTCATACTGTAAATGCACCTATCTCTTATGTTAAGTATTAAGAACTCTTCCTAGTGTCTTTTACAGAAATATTCTATATATGATGACATTAATAGTTATTCTCTGTGTCTCCGTTTATGGGATTTTATTTTGTTGCTTCATACTGAAATAGCAAACCTAATGAATTAATGGCATTGTCAAGATTAGATAAAACTAAAACTTTATATGTTTAAGGTAATGAATTATTTTCCACTCCACGAATTGCATTCAAACAAAGGGAATAAATGAATGTCTTTCTGTTCAAAGTTTCACATTTATCCCATTGAGGAAAATGAATGTCTTTCTGGTTAAACAAAGTAGCACTCATTATAACTATAGTATATTTATAGAGAGCATTAAGATGTTTATATTATTAAAGTAAAAAGGCCTTTTTTATTTTATTTTTTGCTTTAATTGCAGAAGTTAATGCATTTCATAGAATGAAAAGAATAGAAACAAAATTTTGTGGAGTTTTGAAGCAATATATGACATTATGAGATATTAATATATAGATATTTAGCTCTGTTTGGCCTCTTGAAATTATGATGCATGTAACTCAGATGCAAGGAACACTTATTCATCCATTCAGCAAGCAGGAATCAATGCCTATTATGTTCCAGGCATTTTTCCAAATACTGAAAAACAAGAATGAAAAAGCTTCAGCACCTGTTCTGAGGTTTTCACAGATTTGTGGCGGAAATTGATACAGAAACAGGTGTGATGAGCACAGAAGTAAGGGGCACATGTCGTGTGAAAAGCCTTCTGCATTTTACTTTGCCAACTCTGCTTAAGCAAGCAGGACAAAGATCTGAGTTTGCAACTGTAGTCACTTTGCAAGTGGCACTTTGGAAGTGGCACGGTTAGATTGTTTCTGAACATAAATGGATGGAGAAGAGAATTTTATTTAAAACAAAAAAAATTGAGGGTCAGGAAGACTCTCCACAGATTAACAGTAAAGGGATTATCTCATTTTTGCCTCTGAGATCCCCTCTGCCTGCGATAGACTGAGTTGAATCAAGAGGTACCTCTCTGCTCCCATGAAGAAAATGGAATTCTGACCTCACTCTGTCACTGCCTCATACTGTAAATGCACCTATCTCTTATGTTAAGTATTAAGAACTCTTCCTAGTGTCTTTTACAGAAATATTCTATATATGATGACATTAATAGTTATTCTCTGTGTCTCCGTTTATGGGATTTTATTTTGTTGCTTCATACTGAAATAGCAAACCTAATGAATTAATGGCATTGTCAAGATTAGATAAAACTAAAACTTTATATGTTTAAGGTAATGAATTATTTTCCACTCCACGAATTGCATTCAAACAAAGGGAATATTAGAGAGCTAAAATATTCCCTATTTTTAACACTAAGGTTAAGAGAAGTCCAGCTTTCTCTTTGAACTATTAGATTTATGTTTTTGAATTCATAGGAGAAGTGGGACCATATTGGTTGTTTCAGAGCTTTTCTCAGCTAAATAATGGGACATGTTCAAGAGAGATAACATGCCATTTTTATTTAGGGTTGTTTATTATTATTTTTTTTTCATTTATGTTTTGTTGAACACCAAAGTTTTTAATATCAAGGATCACCAAAGACAGCAAAAGTAATAAAAATCCCTGTCTTCCAGGAGCTTTTACTGTAATTAGTGGGGAGAGGAGAGGGTAGATGGCAAATCACATAAAACGCTTAGTCAATTAGGTGGAGAGGGGCTGCCCTCATAGCACAGTTGGTAAAGAATCTACCTATATTGCAGGAGACCCTGGTTCAATTCCTGGGTCAGGAGGATCCCCTGGAGAAGAAAGTTGCTAAAGAATACCCACTCCAGTATTCTTGCCTGGAGAATCCACGGGCACAGGAGCTTGGCAGGCTGCAGTCCATGGGGTAGCAAGACACAGTGTAGTGATTAAACCACCACCAACTTAGGTAGAGATACTTAAGAAGAAGAAAAAAATGAAAAAGTGGAAAAAGTGAGCAGAATATATCCGGGGTGAGTGCTGTTTAAAAAAAAAAATGATTTGAAAATGATTCCCTGATCATGACAAGATTTGGGATCTACAAGAAGTGAGAGAGGGGCTAGGACCACTGCATGCAGAGAAAAATGCAAGTTCAGTGGCTCAAGAGTAGGTAGGGTCATTCTGTGCCGCATGTTCTTAAGGAATATTAAGCAGACAGTGACAGAAGAAAAATAAGTAAGAGAGGGGAAAAAAGATGACCTTAGAAAGTTAACAGATGAGACTTGAGGGATCAAATGTTGTTAAACATTGGAGGTCTTTGATTTTTACTGAGTGAAATTTGAAAAAGATTCAATATTTGAGTGAATTTATCATTGCAGCTACAATCTCGTATAGAATCTAGTAATCATGTAGCAAGAAAGCGAAAGAAATGAGAAGACAGTTTGGCAGTCGAATTGAAAAAAATTCAAAAGGGAATATTAGAGAGCTAAAATATTCCCTATTTTTAACACTAAGGTTAAGAGAAGTCCAGCTTTCTCTTTGAACTATTAGATTTATGTTTTTGAATTCATAGGAGAAGTGGGACCATATTGGTTGTTTCAGAGCTTTTCTCAGCTAAATAATGGGACATGTTCAAGAGAGATAACATGCCATTTTTATTTAGGGTTGTTTATTATTATTTTTTTTTCATTTATGTTTTGTTGAACACCAAAGTTTTTAATATCAAGGATCACCAAAGACAGCAAAAGTAATAAAAATCCCTGTCTTCCAGGAGCTTTTACTGTAATTAGTGGGGAGAGGAGAGGTAGATGGCAAATCACATAAAACGCTTAGTCAATTAGGTGGAGAGGGGCTGCCCTCATAGCACAGTTGGTAAAGAATCTACCTATATTGCAGGAGACCCTGGTTCAATTCCTGGGTCAGGAGGATCCCCTGGAGAAGAAAGTTGCTAAAGAATACCCACTCCAGTATTCTTGCCTGGAGAATCCACGGGCACAGGAGCTTGGCAGGCTGCAGTCCATGGGGTAGCAAGACACAGTGTAGTGATTAAACCACCACCAACTTAGGTAGAGATACTTAAGAAGAAGAAAAAAATGAAAAAGTGGAAAAAGTGAGCAGAATATATCCGGGGTGAGTGCTGTTTAAAAAAAAAAATGATTTGAAAATGATTCCCTGATCATGACAAGATTTGGGATCTACAAGAAGTGAGAGAGGGGCTAGGACCACTGCATGCAGAGAAAAATGCAAGTTCAGTGGCTCAAGAGTAGGTAGGGTCATTCTGTGCCGCATGTTCTTAAGGAATATTAAGCAGACAGTGACAGAAGAAAAATAAGTAAGAGAGGGGAAAAAAGATGACCTTAGAAAGTTAACAGATGAGACTTGAGGGATCAAATGTTGTTAAACATTGGAGGTCTTTGATTTTTACTGAGTGAAATTTGAAAAAGATTCAATATTTGAGTGAATTTATCATTGCAGCTACAATCTCGTGTATAGAATCTAGTAATCATGTAGCAAGAAAGCAAGGAAAGAAATGAGAAGACAGTTTGGAAGCTAATGCAGGAATCAAGACAAATGTTGATGGTCACGGGAATCAAGCTGAATTCTGCATACAGTTGGATATGAAAGGAGAGCAGGGTTTTTGATTGCTTAGACTGAGTGAGAGAAAAAAGAGACAAAGACTGATTTTAGGGTTTGGAACCTGCTCATCAGCAAGAATGATATTGCTGTTTATTGAGAGGGGGTTACAGGAATGAGATCAAAGTTCAGAAATTCAGTTTGGGTATTATTCAACATAAGGTGCTATTAAGTATTGAAATAGAAAGAGGAGCAGTGTATGGGACTGCAAAGAGTCCAACATGAGAGATCAACTAGAACATGCACACTAAGTATGCACTCTTGTGACAGGAAAGTTAGCAATGTAGAGGTAAGAGGGAAAAATTTTCTGTGACAGTATTTTGAGACACTGAGAGATTATGAGGTATAGTGTATTGTTAAGAATAAGACAACACATAGCTTTAAGATGGAGTTGCCCCAGGTCACCAATGTTAGCACACAGATGTGACTGTTAAGGATTTTGCAGGTGGCTCTAGTAGTAAAGAACCTGCCTGCCAGTGCAGGAGATGTGAGAGATGTGAATTGGATCCCTGGGTCAGGAAGTATTCTTGTCTGGAGAATTCTGTGGACAAAGGAGCCTGGTGAGCTACAACCCATGGGATTGTGGAGAGACAGACACAACTGAGCACAGCGGGGCTGGACACAAATGCAAGTAGGTAGAAATGCTTTTCTATTTATTTTACTTTTATCATTAAACCAAGAAGTACAGCTACCAAGTAAATGAAGCAGAGGAATGAGATGATAAATAGTTGGAGAGAGAGCGAGTGAATTCAGGAAGAAACAGGAATGTTGCTACTTGGTAATGGTGAGAACCTGTTTGAGATAAATAAACAAGAGTATAAAGTGGGACCAGTTGTATACATGTGACAGGGACTTAGGTGGGCAATCAAACCAGGTTGGAGTTTGGCCATAGGAATATAATAAGCTTTGAAAAAGGCGAAGGAGTTAATTTCCTTGACAAAGGAGTGATTGAAATGACTATGAAATTTAGATATGATATTTTGTCAATTTTGAATGAACACTAAGGATTCCTTTTGATGTATCCCATATTGTGTCCAAATGTTGATGGTCACGGGAATCAAGCTGAATTCTGCATACAGTTGGATATGAAAGGAGAGCAGGGTTTTTGATTGCTTAGACTGAGTGAGAGAAAAAAGAGACAAAGACTGATTTTAGGGTTTGGAACCTGCTCATCAGCAAGAATGATATTGCTGTTTATTGAGAGGGGGTTACAGGAATGAGATCAAAGTTCAGAAATTCAGTTTGGGTATTATTCAACATAAGGTGCTATTAAGTATTGAAATAGAAAGAGGAGCAGTGTATGGGACTGCAAAGAGTCCAACATGAGAGATCAACTAGAACATGCACACTAAGTATGCACTCTTGTGACAGGAAAGTTAGCAATGTAGAGGTAAGAGGGAAAAATTTTCTGTGACAGTATTTTGAGACACTGAGAGATTATGAGGTATAGTGTATTGTTAAGAATAAGACAACACATAGCTTTAAGATGGAGTTGCCCCAGGTCACCAATGTTAGCACACAGATGTGACTGTTAAGGATTTTGCAGGTGGCTCTAGTAGTAAAGAACCTGCCTGCCAGTGCAGGAGATGTGAGAGATGTGAATTGGATCCCTGGGTCAGGAAGTATTCTTGTCTGGAGAATTCTGTGGACAAAGGAGCCTGGTGAGCTACAACCCATGGGATTGTGGAGAGACAGACACAACTGAGCACAGCGGGGCTGGACACAAATGCAAGTAGGTAGAAATGCTTTTCTATTTATTTTACTTTTATCATTAAACCAAGAAGTACAGCTACCAAGTAAATGAAGCAGAGGAATGAGATGATAAATAGTTGGAGAGAGAGCGAGTGAATTCAGGAAGAAACAGGAATGTTGCTACTTGGTAATGGTGAGAACCTGTTTGAGATAAATAAACAAGAGTATAAAGTGGGACCAGTTGTATACATGTGACAGGGACTTAGGTGGGCAATCAAACCAGGTTGGAGTTTGGCCATAGGAATATAATAAGCTTTGAAAAAGGCGAAGGAGTTAATTTCCTTGACAAAGGAGTGATTGAAATGACTATGAAATTTAGATATGATATTTTGTCAATTTTGAATGAACACTAAGGATTCCTTTTGATGTATCCCATATTGTGTCCTGATAGAAAGATAAGAACCATAATGTTTCCAAATATCCACGCAAGACTTATTCAATGCTTGGAAGAACTAATTTCTAGTAATCAAACCAAAATACAATAGAATTTTGACTGAAGAATAGAAAATCTATTAAATAAAATCGTGATTAAAACATTGGATAACTACAAGAAATAAATACAATTACATACAATGCATTAGATAATAGTAATGAAACCTTTTTAGTACACTAGACATTATATCATGCCACAAAATTCTACATCATTGTATGATAAGTTCATTCTCTCAATTTCATAAATAGTTACTAACTTCTCACATTGTGCTAAGCAACTGTATTAGTTTTGCTACTTGCTGTAGAAAATAAATGATCACTAACTTGATCACTGAAAGCAATGCATATTTATTATCTTACAGCTCTGCATGTCTAAGAGAGCTCTTACCAAGCTATCACCAAGCTAAAATCACGGGTCAGGAGGTCTGAAATTTTTCTGAAGGCTTTAGGGAAGAATCTGTTTCTTTTGTTTTTCTGGCTTATAGAGGCATTCTTGGATCTTGGCCCCTTTCTTCATCTTTAAGTGTGACTAGAGCATACGCTTCTGACTTTTCCTTGTTAGTCTCGTATTTCTCTTTCTTTGACTACAATCTGCAGTTTCTCTGTGTTTAGTGACTCATGTGATGAGAGTCAGTTCATCTGGATAATCTCCCATCTCAATACCATTAACCTTAATCAGATCTGTAAATTCCCTTTATCCACTTAAGGTAAAATATCTCACATTCCAGCCATTGGAATGTGAACCTCTAGAGGGTGGTATCTTATTCTGTTTACAATAGCAATGGAGATATTGTTCTACTTCTAAGTGGTTTACATTTCCTTGGGTAAGAATACTCCTTTGAAGTACAGGGTTCCCATTAATTTCTCTGGCCAAGTCATGGGTTATAGCAGTTGTATACATGTGACAGGGACTTAGGTGGGCAATCAAACCAGGTGGGTGTTTGGCCATAGGAATATAATAAGCTTTGAAAAAGGCGAAGGAGTTAATTTCCTTGACAAAGGAGTGATTGAAATGACTATGAAATTTAGATATGATATTTTGTCAATTTTGAATGAACACTAAGGATTCCTTTTGATGTATCCCATATTGTGTCCTGATAGAAAGATAAGAACCATAATGTTTCCAAATATCCACGCAAGACTTATTCAATGCTTGGAAGAACTAATTTCTAGTAATCAAACCAAAATACAATAGAATTTTGACTGAAGAATAGAAAATCTATTAAATAAAATCGTGATTAAAACATTGGATAACTACAAGAAATAAATACAATTACATACAATGCATTAGATAATAGTAATGAAACCTTTTTAGTACACTAGACATTATATCATGCCACAAAATTCTACATCATTGTATGATAAGTTCATTCTCTCAATTTCATAAATAGTTACTAACTTCTCACATTGTGCTAAGCAACTGTATTAGTTTTGCTACTTGCTGTAGAAAATAAATGATCACTAACTTGATCACTGAAAGCAATGCATATTTATTATCTTACAGCTCTGCATGTCTAAGAGAGCTCTTACCAAGCTATCACCAAGCTAAAATCACGGGTCAGGAGGTCTGAAATTTTTCTGAAGGCTTTAGGGAAGAATCTGTTTCTTTTGTTTTTCTGGCTTATAGAGGCATTCTTGGATCTTGGCCCCTTTCTTCATCTTTAAGTGTGACTAGAGCATACGCTTCTGACTTTTCCTTGTTAGTCTCGTATTTCTCTTTCTTTGACTACAATCTGCAGTTTCTCTGTGTTTAGTGACTCATGTGATGAGAGTCAGTTCATCTGGATAATCTCCCATCTCAATACCATTAACCTTAATCAGATCTGTAAATTCCCTTTATCCACTTAAGGTAAAATATCTCACATTCCAGCCATTGGAATGTGAACCTCTAGAGGGTGGTATCTTATTCTGTTTACAATAGCAATGGAGATATTGTTCTACTTCTAAGTGGTTTACATTTCCTTGGGTAAGAATACTCCTTTGAAGTACAGGGTTCCCATTAATTTCTCTGGCCAAGTCATGGGTTATAGCAGTTGTATGTCAATCTTATGACTTTACTAATAGAATTCAAAGATGTGGTGAAAACTGACTGAGACTATGTTAATGACAAGAAACAATCACTCATCAATATCTATGTGGGAAACACCAGAACATTAATAACTGCTCAAGATGATTAAGTCATAATAGTCAATCTCACCAGTCATTCTCTTAACTCATAGTTAATGAAGACTTTTCTTTTTGAAGAGAACCAATAGTCTCTAAGTGGAAAGAAGTGAAGAGGTCTTAGGGTAGACAACACCACTCACACAAAGAATGAGGCTAAGGAACTTGTGACCTGGAGACTGGTGAATTGCAGTAAGCATAGGGATGCCAGTACATGAAAGAACAGGCTGACTTTCACCAAGGAAGCAACATACACCAATGAGGAAATATTATGTGTGAGACAAGGCTTCCTTAGAAGATGACGGCAGTTTTTTTTTTTTCTTTTGTTAAAAACTGAAGGTATAGCACATTCAATTTTATTAGTTTTTTTTATTCTCAAAAGATTCCCTTTCTGTAGACACTGAGAAAATTCAGTTTATTATTATATTCTATAATTTAATCCCCTTGTCAGAAGTTCTCCCAGTTGCTTAAGCCCTTGACCTTGAGGAGTTCGCAGTGTCTTTCAGAGACAAGTTTATATCAAATAAACAATTGGAATAAATATTGTTTTGATTACAGGTAATACTGACTTTAAATTTAAGAGAGGAGAGAAAGGAAAGATCTAAATTAGGAATATTTCATCTTTGGATGCTCAAGCCTGTGTTTATTTGAACACTTTTTTTTTATGGTCTGTTGAAATAGAGGAGAGAGGGTAGAGCTTCATCAGATAGAATAGATCCATTTTCATTATGTTGAAGGGTTTTCTATCTTGCTTAAACTTACAGAAGTTTTGTTTGTCTGCTATGGAACACCTCAGCACATCTGTAAAAGAACTTTGGCAAGCACACTTGTCTTCATCATCAGAGACTGCAGCAGTCTTTTAGTTACATACAATGGAGATATTGTTCTACTTCTAAGTGGTTTACATTTCCTTGGGTAAGAATACTCCTTTGAAGTACAGGGTTCCCATTAATTTCTCTGGCCAAGTCATGGGTTATAGCAGTTGTATGTCAATCTTATGACTTTACTAATAGAATTCAAAGATGTGGTGAAAACTGACTGAGACTATGTTAATGACAAGAAACAATCACTCATCAATATCTATGTGGGAAACACCAGAACATTAATAACTGCTCAAGATGATTAAGTCATAATAGTCAATCTCACCAGTCATTCTCTTAACTCATAGTTAATGAAGACTTTTCTTTTTGAAGAGAACCAATAGTCTCTAAGTGGAAAGAAGTGAAGAGGTCTTAGGGTAGACAACACCACTCACACAAAGAATGAGGCTAAGGAACTTGTGACCTGGAGACTGGTGAATTGCAGTAAGCATAGGGATGCCAGTACATGAAAGAACAGGCTGACTTTCACCAAGGAAGCAACATACACCAATGAGGAAATATTATGTGTGAGACAAGGCTTCCTTAGAAGATGACGGCAGTTTTTTTTTTTTCTTTTGTTAAAAACTGAAGGTATAGCACATTCAATTTTATTAGTTTTTTTTATTCTCAAAAGATTCCCTTTCTGTAGACACTGAGAAAATTCAGTTTATTATTATATTCTATAATTTAATCCCCTTGTCAGAAGTTCTCCCAGTTGCTTAAGCCCTTGACCTTGAGGAGTTCGCAGTGTCTTTCAGAGACAAGTTTATATCAAATAAACAATTGGAATAAATATTGTTTTGATTACAGGTAATACTGACTTTAAATTTAAGAGAGGAGAGAAAGGAAAGATCTAAATTAGGAATATTTCATCTTTGGATGCTCAAGCCTGTGTTTATTTGAACACTTTTTTTTTATGGTCTGTTGAAATAGAGGAGAGAGGGTAGAGCTTCATCAGATAGAATAGATCCATTTTCATTATGTTGAAGGGTTTTCTATCTTGCTTAAACTTACAGAAGTTTTGTTTGTCTGCTATGGAACACCTCAGCACATCTGTAAAAGAACTTTGGCAAGCACACTTGTCTTCATCATCAGAGACTGCAGCAGTCAAGTGCTTTGTTTCCAAATTCTGTCATCTCTCTTTCTGCTTTTTCTGCACCACATTGCATAGAGCTGTTTGGGAACTTTCAGACATGCCCAGTGGTTTAGGCTGACTCAAGTCAATTTGATTTTGACAACTCTTAATAATGGTGGTTGCCCAAGTAAAAGCTGAATAAGTCAATTTGTTTTCCAAAATCTTATCACCAAATAAATTCTGCTTTGTATAAACATTAACAAATATGACTGTGATGAAGACTGTTACAGCTTGTTCAATAAAGATGATGAAATTTAACCGTTTTGTTTTTCAGATTCTCCCGCAACACTTTTTTTTTTTTTTTTAAAGATGTATTTATTTATTTATTTTTGGGCGGGGGTCGGGTTGAGGAGGGAGGGGAGCAGGTGGGCCACTTCAATTGGTCTTTCATTTGTCTGTTTTCATCCGTCTTTGTTCCTTGGCTCCTGTGGGCCTCCCATCGCGGTGGCCTCTGTCGTTGCTGAGCGCCGGCTCAGGGCTCATGTGCTCCAGAGTTCCGGCTCGGTAATTGGACACATGGGTCCAGCCGCTCCTCGGCACGTGGGATCTTCCCAGACCAGGGATCAAACCGACGCCCCTTGCACTGAAAGGCAGTGTCCTTACCCACTGGGCCACCAGGGGAAGCCCTCCTGCAACACTTTGTGAAAAGTTTGCTTTTCAGACACTATAATATTTTGGAAGCAGGATTTAGCTAACAGAATAAGGAAACTACAAATCAATAGCTAGAGTCAGATTTATTTTTGGATAAGCCCTTTGTATCATCCCTAGACATCTTACCTTTAGGCTTGCTTTGTATTCAAGAGTGAAAGATGTCTCTAAAATAACTGACTAATCCACATGCTACTATTTGGCATATTTCATCTTTGGATGCTCAAGCCTGTGTTTATTTGAACACTTTTTTTTTATGGTCTGTTGAAATAGAGGAGAGAGGGTAGAGCTTCATCAGATAGAATAGATCCATTTTCATTATGTTGAAGGGTTTTCTATCTTGCTTAAACTTACAGAAGTTTTGTTTGTCTGCTATGGAACACCTCAGCACATCTGTAAAAGAACTTTGGCAAGCACACTTGTCTTCATCATCAGAGACTGCAGCAGTCAAGTGCTTTGTTTCCAAATTCTGTCATCTCTCTTTCTGCTTTTTCTGCACCACATTGCATAGAGCTGTTTGGGAACTTTCAGACATGCCCAGTGGTTTAGGCTGACTCAAGTCAATTTGATTTTGACAACTCTTAATAATGGTGGTTGCCCAAGTAAAAGCTGAATAAGTCAATTTGTTTTCCAAAATCTTATCACCAAATAAATTCTGCTTTGTATAAACATTAACAAATATGACTGTGATGAAGACTGTTACAGCTTGTTCAATAAAGATGATGAAATTTAACCGTTTTGTTTTTCAGATTCTCCCGCAACACTTTTTTTTTTTTTTAAAGATGTATTTATTTATTTATTTTTGGGCGGGGGTCGGGTTGAGGAGGGAGGGGAGCAGGTGGGCCACTTCAATTGGTCTTTCATTTGTCTGTTTTCATCCGTCTTTGTTCCTTGGCTCCTGTGGGCCTCCCATCGCGGTGGCCTCTGTCGTTGCTGAGCGCCGGCTCAGGGCTCATGTGCTCCAGAGTTCCGGCTCGGTAATTGGACACATGGGTCCAGCCGCTCCTCGGCACGTGGGATCTTCCCAGACCAGGGATCAAACCGACGCCCCTTGCACTGAAAGGCAGTGTCCTTACCCACTGGGCCACCAGGGGAAGCCCTCCTGCAACACTTTGTGAAAAGTTTGCTTTTCAGACACTATAATATTTTGGAAGCAGGATTTAGCTAACAGAATAAGGAAACTACAAATCAATAGCTAGAGTCAGATTTATTTTTGGATAAGCCCTTTGTATCATCCCTAGACATCTTACCTTTAGGCTTGCTTTGTATTCAAGAGTGAAAGATGTCTCTAAAATAACTGACTAATCCACATGCTACTATGCTGTGCTGTGCTCAGTCCCATCTGACTCTTTGTGACCCCATGGACTGTACCCTGTCAGGCTCCTCTGTCTATGAAATTTTCCAGGCAAGAATTCTGGAGTGGGCTACTATTTCTTACTCCAGGGTATCTTGCCAACTCAGGGACTGAACCTGTGTCTCTTGTTCCCCCTACATTGGCAAGTAGATTGTTTATCACTACACCACCTGGGAAGTCCAAATCCACATGCCCTACACACCATAAACACCCATTTCTAAAATCTGTCATGATAATTAATGGGCTTCAGATAACAAACAAAAACCAATTTCTAAAATCTACTGGAAAAATTAACAGAGTTTTGGTGCTAAAAAAGAGTTGAAGCATTTATAATACTGTCCTCTGAAGTGTGAGTTTTCTTACTGAATACTAGTTGACTTCCCAGAAAGTGTAAATTTCTGATTAGAGCAAATGATGGCTCTTGCCATAAACACTGACAAAGATGTATACCTGTGTACATGCACACAACCACAGATACACATACACACGTAACCATACTGATGTATTTTTAAATAAATTACAAGCAACTTGGCATCCTTTAGCATTCAATATCACCTCATAAAAGAATCATGGAGTATGATGATCTTCATTGCAGATGGAGTTCTAGTAAACATTATGAGATCAAAAATTTTTTTGAAATTTTGATTTAGTCCAAAATAATTGGAAACATTCAATGAGAATTGCTTTCTTTTCTGGCACATCTCCCTCTTCTCTTATTTTTTCCTTCTTCAAAATTCATGCAGTTCTTACAATGTACCTGCTTCCAAATTTTGGGGATCAGAGGGGAAAACAGAGTTATATTTTCCCTCTAGGAGCTTGAATTAAGGAAATTGATATAAGAACAATTTAATAACTAGTGAAAAGTTTGCTTTTCAGACACTATAATATTTTGGAAGCAGGATTTAGCTAACAGAATAAGGAAACTACAAATCAATAGCTAGAGTCAGATTTATTTTTGGATAAGCCCTTTGTATCATCCCTAGACATCTTACCTTTAGGCTTGCTTTGTATTCAAGAGTGAAAGATGTCTCTAAAATAACTGACTAATCCACATGCTACTATGCTGTGCTGTGCTCAGTCCCATCTGACTCTTTGTGACCCCATGGACTGTACCCTGTCAGGCTCCTCTGTCTATGAAATTTTCCAGGCAAGAATTCTGGAGTGGGCTACTATTTCTTACTCCAGGGTATCTTGCCAACTCAGGGACTGAACCTGTGTCTCTTGTTCCCCCTACATTGGCAAGTAGATTGTTTATCACTACACCACCTGGGAAGTCCAAATCCACATGCCCTACACACCATAAACACCCATTTCTAAAATCTGTCATGATAATTAATGGGCTTCAGATAACAAACAAAAACCAATTTCTAAAATCTACTGGAAAAATTAACAGAGTTTTGGTGCTAAAAAAGAGTTGAAGCATTTATAATACTGTCCTCTGAAGTGTGAGTTTTCTTACTGAATACTAGTTGACTTCCCAGAAAGTGTAAATTTCTGATTAGAGCAAATGATGGCTCTTGCCATAAACACTGACAAAGATGTATACCTGTGTACATGCACACAACCACAGATACACATACACACGTAACCATACTGATGTATTTTTAAATAAATTACAAGCAACTTGGCATCCTTTAGCATTCAATATCACCTCATAAAAGAATCATGGAGTATGATGATCTTCATTGCAGATGGAGTTCTAGTAAACATTATGAGATCAAAAATTTTTTTGAAATTTTGATTTAGTCCAAAATAATTGGAAACATTCAATGAGAATTGCTTTCTTTTCTGGCACATCTCCCTCTTCTCTTATTTTTTCCTTCTTCAAAATTCATGCAGTTCTTACAATGTACCTGCTTCCAAATTTTGGGGATCAGAGGGGAAAACAGAGTTATATTTTCCCTCTAGGAGCTTGAATTAAGGAAATTGATATAAGAACAATTTAATAACTATCCAAAACTTATCATTAGCAATATAGAGTATTAGGAGAAAATCTAACTTCACCTGTAAATTCCAAACAACTCTTCACTATGTAATTAACATTAGAGAAAGCAGTAAAATAATTCTGTATAGCAGGGATTATAAACACAAAAGCATAAAAATGTGAAAACCTGGTATATTTAGGAAAGCACAAAGCAATTTATGATGTTTGTTGTAAAATGTAAGAAAATGTCAAAGGATCAAATTAGAAAGATAAATCAAGGCTACATTTCTGTGTTTAACGTTCATATCCTACTGTCTTATTTTTATTTCATCCTGATATCCAGTCATCTTTTCAAATTTACCATGTCTAGCATTGAGTGCTTTCTGCAATACTCTCCTCTCATAAAATAACTTTAGTCTTGGTGGTGGCCCAGACTCACAATTGAAGTCCTCCTCTTCACCTCTCTGTCTTGTAAGCATGTATGTTACATCTGTCAGCCATCAACATTGCCATCTTTTTGTCGTGATTAATTTCCCAACTTCCATATTTATCCCAACTTCCTTCAGTCATCACCACAGGGGTCAAAACCAATTCAGTTCATATTAATCATATACTTGAAATTTGATAATGCCTTCTTTGATCACTCAGGAAAAAGTCAAGCTCTTGCACTAGCTTATAAGGTACTCCTCAGTGTATGAAACTTTACCTTTGATCAGTGATATGAAAATTCTTCCTATTCACTGAATTACAGACTTGAGCACATATAAATTCCATTGTTTCCCACAAACACTGCAAGAATCTCTAATAACAGGTCCAGTTTCATATATCCATATAACACTTTGATTTGTAGCCCATCTTTCATACTCTGCCTTTACAGTTTTTCTATTTTCCTATGTAAAACCAACATGCACCAATTACTCTGGTCAATAACCAGTATGCTCATTTCTCATTTCCATATTCTCATCTTCTCATCCAACCTTCTAGAAATCCTGTCCATGCTTCTTAACAGTTCCACCTTCATGACCTTCTTAAAGTTGGAGACACTATTATTTCTTCTGTAATTTAGTCAAATGGTTTCCTAACCAGCTGGTCTTCTTCCTGTTGTTACTTAATGCAGTCACTACATAGCAGACAGAATGAATTCTTGAGGGTTTAAATAAAATAATATCATTGCAAGTTCTAAAGTAATATAAAGGTATTCACTGCATTTAAAATATGTTTAAGACTCTATTTTGATCTGTAAATTCTAATATGATCAGTTCCTGCCTCATTTCAATCTCATTCATGTGTTGTCTTCTTTCTCAATGCACTTCAATGATGTTTACTGTGTTTTATGAGGAAAGGGTTTTTTTTTGACACTTTTAAAATAATTAGATCTGTTTTACTGTCAGTAATTGGGAAAAAATGAGACCACTGTTTTAATGAAACTGGAATAAGGATTATTTTATTTAGAAAAATCCTTTATTTGAATCACATGTGATCAGTGGCCTCTATTTAACACATGTAAAACACTAGGAATGACTCATCTCTAAGCAGAAGGTACTATTTTCACTGTGATAAATCCTCAACATACAGAAGCAGTGTAGAAGAAATATACTAACAAAGTTTTCCCATCAAAAGATAAGCATGTTCTTTAAATGGTAAAAGTTGAAGAGAGGAAAATATGTCTATGGGTATTATAACAGAAGAAAGGTAACCCTTTTCTCCCAGTAATTAAGGATAAATTTATTCATGTCAAGCCCTCATCATGAAATACCCCCATTGTAATTATTATTGGGTTTATTTGGTTGATCATAATCATTATTCCAGGTATTTCATGAAAAAGAAGATGGCGTTTGAAGGCCACTGACTTTGAGTATGCATATTTTAAGTAGGAAATTACCAAAACACTGAGGTGAAAGTGTTAGCCACTCCCTGTAGCCTGCCAGCCTCCTCCTCTTTCCATGGAATTCTTCAGGCAAGAATGCTTCAGTGGGTTGCCATTACCTTCTCCAGGAGATATCCCTGCCAAATCATTCTCATTCCATTTCTATTCCATCCAACCTTCTAGAAATTTTCCTGTAAAACCAACATGCACCAATTACTCTGGTCAATAACCAGTATGCTCATTTCTCATTTCCATATTCTCATCTTCTCATCCAACCTTCTAGAAATCCTGTCCATGCTTCTTAACAGTTCCACCTTCATGACCTTCTTAAAGTTGGAGACACTATTATTTCTTCTGTAATTTAGTCAAATGGTTTCCTAACCAGCTGGTCTTCTTCCTGTTGTTACTTAATGCAGTCACTACATAGCAGACAGAATGAATTCTTGAGGGTTTAAATAAAATAATATCATTGCAAGTTCTAAAGTAATATAAAGGTATTCACTGCATTTAAAATATGTTTAAGACTCTATTTTGATCTGTAAATTCTAATATGATCAGTTCCTGCCTCATTTCAATCTCATTCATGTGTTGTCTTCTTTCTCAATGCACTTCAATGATGTTTACTGTGTTTTATGAGGAAAGGGTTTTTTTTTTTTTGACACTTTTAAAATAATTAGATCTGTTTTACTGTCAGTAATTGGGAAAAAAATGAGACCACTGTTTTAATGAAACTGGAATAAGGATTATTTTTATTTAGAAAAATCCTTTATTTGAATCACATGTGATCAGTGGCCTCTATTTAACACATGTAAAACACTAGGAATGACTCATCTCTAAGCAGAAGGTACTATTTTCACTGTGATAAATCCTCAACATACAGAAGCAGTGTAGAAGAAATATACTAACAAAGTTTTCCCATCAAAAGATAAGCATGTTCTTTAAATGGTAAAAGTTGAAGAGAGGAAAATATGTCTATGGGTATTATAACAGAAGAAAGGTAACCCTTTTCTCCCAGTAATTAAGGATAAATTTATTCATGTCAAGCCCTCATCATGAAATACCCCCATTGTAATTATTATTGGGTTTATTTGGTTGATCATAATCATTATTCCAGGTATTTCATGAAAAAGAAGATGGCGTTTGAAGGCCACTGACTTTGAGTATGCATATTTTAAGTAGGAAATTACCAAAACACTGAGGTGAAAGTGTTAGCCACTCCCTGTAGCCTGCCAGCCTCCTCCTCTTTCCATGGAATTCTTCAGGCAAGAATGCTTCAGTGGGTTGCCATTACCTTCTCCAGGAGATATCCCTGACCCAAGAATTGAACCCTGGTCTTCTGCACTGCAGGCAGATTCTTTACCATCTGAGTCACCAGGGAATACACTTATTATATTATATTCAGGAATTTGAGATAGTTCCCAAAGCTCTTGGATGATAAAAATCCATATTTGATACTGAAACATGAGGCCATAAAAGAACCTCAACTTTTGACTTGGACATTGCCATTGTTAGGAAGTTATATTTAATTAATTTTATTGATGGGAACATTCTGGTGGCATAAACATCATCTGAGTAAGTGGAGAAACTTCATATGATTTCCTTATAAAACATTTATTATAACTTTTGAAATTCAATGAATGCCATAAGCATTTGGAGAACTTTAAGTCAAATTATATAACAATGTAATGTTTTTCACAAAAAAGGAATTTTCTAAACTAACTTTATTTTACTTTAACATTTTTCTGACATTATAATTAAGGGATAATTATCATGCACTTAAAGGAATCATAATTTTCGATACATCTAATTTTTGATACATCTCCCTCTTTCTTTTAACATATTATTGAATAAATGAAGATGCTAACAACACATTTTAATTCAGCACTCTTTGTTTCTTCATTGTTTCTATCTTTGAATTCTTTTGCTCTTAGGGTAGTTTTAAAAATTTCCTTTTTAGTGAAGCATTGTCTACCACCTTTTTAAAAACAGTGACAACTTTTGTGTTACTGAAGGTTTCAAATTGTTGGTTACATTTCGTACCAACTTGTAATATTTTAATTGGAAGCTAAGCTTATTTTATTCTTGGGTAGGGATTTTGCCAAGTATAGTGTTTCAAGGACATTTTAAAATTAACCAGTTTCTCTTCTCTTTTCTTTTTTCTTTTTTTCTCACAATACAGCTAGATTTTCTTTGGCAAAAATATTGATATTCAGAAGTTCAGATTCATAAACAAAATGGAAGCAGTAATGATAACTATTTATGATGAAAACGTATTTATGGGAGAATTCTACTGAATTGTACTTTTTTCTGATGCATATAAAATTGAATTTCAGGTTAAGAGCCAGTAAGAAATAATTCTGCAACATACGTTTTATTTCAATATAATCTTTTTGTAGTCTTAATAAAATAGTTATTTGAACAATTAAGGAAATGGCCACCATCATTCTTGTTAACATATAGACATTAGTGTACATATAAAGGAATTTTGAGTATATATGTCTATGGCTTTTGGATTTATTCAGATTCAAGTTAGTCTTCATTTCATTCAGCTAATGCAATTCCCTCTGGATTTAATCAAATCATTTTAAAAATGAATTTTGATTTTCCTTACCAAAAAAAAAAAAATAAAACTCAAATCCGTAACCTAATCTTATTCATTGTGTCTAGAAATGAAATTGGATTTTATCATTTAAAGGATTAATTTAATTATCTTTACAGACACCATATTTTAACGTCATTGAATTTTCCACTACTGTACAGTATATTTTCAAACTCTTCTAGCAATTTACATTTCCCTCAACTTTTTCTTCTGCTGCTTTTTTTTCCATTTTAATTTAAAGTGTCCACATCTTATCACCATGAACAGGAGGGACAGTGGGACCCTATGAGATTCCCAGGTACTGAGTTTTTTGTGGGCTTCAGCCTTCAAGACCTTTCCCAAATTCCAAAGGGCAGATTCAAACAGTTGCTAATCAACGGAGTAGCATCCAAGAAACCACCTGTTGCTGTTCAGTCTCATCTGACTCTTTAGGATCCCATTAACTGCAGCACTCTTTGTTTCTTCATTGTTTCTATCTTTGAATTCTTTTGCTCTTAGGGTAGTTTTAAAAATTTCCTTTTAGTGAAGCATTGTCTACCACCTTTTTAAAAACAGTGACAACTTTTGTGTTACTGAAGGTTTCAAATTGTTGGTTACATTTCGTACCAACTTGTAATATTTTAATTGGAAGCTAAGCTTATTTTATTCTTGGGTAGGGATTTTGCCAAGTATAGTGTTTCAAGGACATTTTAAAATTAACCAGTTTCTCTTCTCTTTTCTTTTTTCTTTTTTTCTCACAATACAGCTAGATTTTCTTTGGCAAAAATATTGATATTCAGAAGTTCAGATTCATAAACAAAATGGAAGCAGTAATGATAACTATTTATGATGAAAACGTATTTATGGGAGAATTCTACTGAATTGTACTTTTTTCTGATGCATATAAAATTGAATTTCAGGTTAAGAGCCAGTAAGAAATAATTCTGCAACATACGTTTTATTTCAATATAATCTTTTTGTAGTCTTAATAAAATAGTTATTTGAACAATTAAGGAAATGGCCACCATCATTCTTGTTAACATATAGACATTAGTGTACATATAAAGGAATTTTGAGTATATATGTCTATGGCTTTTGGATTTATTCAGATTCAAGTTAGTCTTCATTTCATTCAGCTAATGCAATTCCCTCTGGATTTAATCAAATCATTTTAAAAATGAATTTTGATTTTCCTTACCAAAAAAAAAAAAATAAAACTCAAATCCGTAACCTAATCTTATTCATTGTGTCTAGAAATGAAATTGGATTTTATCATTTAAAGGATTAATTTAATTATCTTTACAGACACCATATTTTAACGTCATTGAATTTTCCACTACTGTACAGTATATTTTCAAACTCTTCTAGCAATTTACATTTCCCTCAACTTTTTCTTCTGCTGCTTTTTTTTCCATTTTAATTTAAAGTGTCCACATCTTATCACCATGAACAGGAGGGACAGTGGGACCCTATGAGATTCCCAGGTACTGAGTTTTTTTTTGTGGGCTTCAGCCTTCAAGACCTTTCCCAAATTCCAAAGGGCAGATTCAAACAGTTGCTAATCAACGGAGTAGCATCCAAGAAACCACCTGTTGCTGTTCAGTCTCATCTGACTCTTTAGGATCCCATTAACTGCAGCAGCCAGTCTTCCTTGTCCTTCACTATCACCCAGGGTTTGTTCAGACTCATGTCCATTGAGTCGGTGATGCTATCTATCCATCTCCTACTCTGCTACTCTCTTCTCCTTTTGCCTTCAATCTTTCCAAGATCAGGGTCTTTTCCAGGGAGTTGGCTCTTCACATCAGGTGGCGAAATTATTGGAGCTTTAGCTTCAGCATTAGTCCTTCTAAAGAACATTCCTTTAGGATTCACTGATTTGATTTCCTTTCTCTCCAAGGAACTCTCAAGAGTTTTCTCAAGCAACACAATTTCCTGAGGCACATTAAAGGGCCAAGAGACGCTCATCAAGATTAGGAGATCAACCACCTGAGATCCTGCACACACTCTAATCTTGTCAGCAACACTCACCCTCACCTCACCTCGTTTTATTGTTGTAAAATGTCTGAATGTGTTGGTTCTTCAGATGCTTCTGACTGTTTGTGATGCCATAGACTGTAGTTTACCAGGATCCTCTGTCCATAGAATTCTACAGGAAAGAATACTGGAATGGGTCTCCATTCCCTACTTCAGAGGATATTCCCAACCCAGAGATTGAACCTGGGTCAACTGCATTGCAGGGGGTCTCTTTACCATCTGAGTCACCAGAGAAGCCCCATTATATAACACCTTATCAAATCCTCCTGGGTTTGGATACATAGTCTTTCAAGGCAAAAGTCTGCTGTGTCCCCTTGGATTTTATCATTTAAAGGATTAATTTAATTATCTTTACAGACACCATATTTTAACGTCATTGAATTTTCCACTACTGTACAGTATATTTTCAAACTCTTCTAGCAATTTACATTTCCCTCAACTTTTTCTTCTGCTGCTTTTTTTTCCATTTTAATTTAAAGTGTCCACATCTTATCACCATGAACAGGAGGGACAGTGGGACCCTATGAGATTCCCAGGTACTGAGTTTTTTTTTGTGGGCTTCAGCCTTCAAGACCTTTCCCAAATTCCAAAGGGCAGATTCAAACAGTTGCTAATCAACGGAGTAGCATCCAAGAAACCACCTGTTGCTGTTCAGTCTCATCTGACTCTTTAGGATCCCATTAACTGCAGCAGCCAGTCTTCCTTGTCCTTCACTATCACCCAGGGTTTGTTCAGACTCATGTCCATTGAGTCGGTGATGCTATCTATCCATCTCCTACTCTGCTACTCTCTTCTCCTTTTGCCTTCAATCTTTCCAAGATCAGGGTCTTTTCCAGGGAGTTGGCTCTTCACATCAGGTGGCGAAATTATTGGAGCTTTAGCTTCAGCATTAGTCCTTCTAAAGAACATTCCTTTAGGATTCACTGATTTGATTTCCTTTCTCTCCAAGGAACTCTCAAGAGTTTTCTCAAGCAACACAATTTCCTGAGGCACATTAAAGGGCCAAGAGACGCTCATCAAGATTAGGAGATCAACCACCTGAGATCCTGCACACACTCTAATCTTGTCAGCAACACTCACCCTCACCTCACCTCGTTTTATTGTTGTAAAATGTCTGAATGTGTTGGTTCTTCAGATGCTTCTGACTGTTTGTGATGCCATAGACTGTAGTTTACCAGGATCCTCTGTCCATAGAATTCTACAGGAAAGAATACTGGAATGGGTCTCCATTCCCTACTTCAGAGGATATTCCCAACCCAGAGATTGAACCTGGGTCAACTGCATTGCAGGGGGTCTCTTTACCATCTGAGTCACCAGAGAAGCCCCATTATATAACACCTTATCAAATCCTCCTGGGTTTGGATACATAGTCTTTCAAGGCAAAAGTCTGCTGTGTCCCCTTTGGCTTGGGAAAGTAATAAAGCTATCTTTTTCTTCCTTACCCTAAACTTTCTTTCTGAGATTTGATTTCACAATTGTGTACAAAAAAAGTGAACTTTCAGCATTAGGGCTGAGGGTTAAACACTTGGATTCTGACATCTTTGTTCCCTGCATAAACGTGCTGTCTTTGCCATTTAATAGCTGAGTTCCTTACACATGTAAGAGCTTTTTTTTTTTTTTTGTATTTGAAAATAGGAAAAATATCTAACCTCACAGAACCTTTATTATAATTAAATGAAAAAATGTATGTCAATATCTTTATGCAGAGTTTGATTTAATAAATATATTAGAGATCTTTTATCATTTGAAAATCATCTTGGTAAAAGTTTCAATCTATGAGTCTTTTGTTTTTTTATTGTCATTAGACAGAGTTAAAAAAAAAAAAAGACTGATACGATCACTAATAAAACAATGCTTTGTAGGAGAGAGCATGTCTGATAAAACCCTGCAGCAGTAAATGACACAATAATCAGGGTTAACCTTGATATTTCCTAAAAAGTGCTTCACAAAATTTAACCAAATATATTAATACATACCTAACATTTAATTATGTCAATGTAATTTTCTGAAAAAAAAAAAAAAAGCAACAGATGTGCATGATTGATATGAAAAGAAACAAATTCAATATACAATTTGTTATTTCTTATTTCCAAGCTTTTTAAAACATTCCTTCTAGGAGTCAACAATAAAATTTAAAATTGCTAAATTATATTTCCTTCAGATGTATTTGAAAAGTCATAACTTGTTCAAGGAAAATAAAGAGGAGAGGTAAATTTCTGTTCACTGGCTAACTTTTTCTTATTGTTGTTTGCTTTTGTTGTTGTTGTTTTTTAGTAATGTTTCTTAGAGACTACCCTAGGAGAAAAAAAAAAAAAACAATCAAACAAAAAATGTAACAACTAGGCAGGAGTTGTTCAGTCTGAGTATGGATTGAACAATATGACCTAAAATAAATCATTTTTAGGTGCTGTCATTTTTTGGTAACAAGTGTGTGATAATCATTAATTAGACAAGATGACCTTTACTGCTTCATTTAGTTTGAGTGAACTTCAGACACTTTTCTTCCTAACCATAGACATTTGACTTCTTTTTTCTTGAATTTACCTTGGAAAAATTACTAAGGTAAATTTTTTCTCTGCACTTTTGAGGTGCAAATCATTTTTAAAGCCTCTGGTCAGTCTTACAACTCAGGAAAGTCTTTTTCAAGGATCAGGGAACCTTGAAAATTATATCACATTGCATCACATCTCTTTGAAAAATAAACATTATGAAAGTGCTCTATTTTTCTTGGGAGGATAGGAGCCTAAGTTCCACAAGAGTCGATTAACGAACACAGATAGTCTGATCACATTGGCCAAACTCCCCAGTAATGTCCTCCAGTACTTTCCTGAGAGCTCACCTCAGTGTTCAAAAGCTCTCCTGCTTTTTGTTTTGGCAATGTTGAATTTAACCTCTACCAAATTGCAGTAGCTTTGACCTCAGTTGCAATGGTCTTGGATAAAATCTTCCGTGCCTATTTAACTGAATCTGGTACAATGTTGTGTTGTTTGGTTGGTTGGTTTTTTTGCCATAATCATAGGTCAAATGATGCTTCTTATTGAAATATGACCCCAAAGTGGGTTTCTCGAGCCCCATTTCAGGCAATTAAGATCTGTTTCACCAAAGCTTCTTTTGTAGGGTTGAATAAATCTTGCACTTAAGATCTCTACATTCATGAGTATAAATATCTGCTCAGGTTCTTTGTACATGATGAATATTCCTTTTGGAGATTTCATAAGTGATAAATGAGTAAAACAAATTCCCTCAATAGTGTCAATAAGCTGAGTTTAAAAATGAATGTCATAATTGGGAATAGTCTACATTTGCTTTTGCTTTGCAGGTCACTGCTCAAGCTAGTAGATGTTCAGCTCTGTTGTTGATTTGTTAATAGTTAATTGGAACTTGCTTACACAGCATAAAGAAGAAATATCTATGTTTACCCTGGATTTAAGAAAACTCAAAGGGAATGCTAGTTGAGCCTAAGTATTCTGGAAATTTTTCTTTGAAAGACCAAGTTATTATATAATTGTGATTACCTGATTTATCTCTTTTTTAGAAGTTAGTTGAATATGTTCTATTTTTAAGCCCAAAACATTTGACTTCTTTTCTTGAATTTACCTTGGAAAAATTACTAAGGTAAATTTTTCTCTGCACTTTGAGGTGCAAATCATTTTAAAGCCTCTGGTCAGTCTTACAACTCAGGAAAGTCTTTTCAAGGATCAGGGAACCTTGAAAATTATATCACATTGCATCACATCTCTTTAAAAAATAAACATTATGAAAGTGCTCTATTTTTCTTGGGAGGATAGGAGCCTAAGTTCCACAAGAGTCGATTAACGAACACAGATAGTCTGATCACATTGGCCAAACTCCCCAGTAATGTCCTCCAGTACTTTCCTGAGAGCTCACCTCAGTGTTCAAAAGCTCTCCTGCTTTTTGTTTTGGCAATGTTGAATTTAACCTCTACCAAATTGCAGTAGCTTTGACCTCAGTTGCAATGGTCTTGGATAAAATCTTCCGTGCCTATTTAACTGAATCTGGTACAATGTTGTGTTGTTTGGTTGGTTGGTTTTTTTGCCATAATCATAGGTCAAATGATGCTTCTTATTGAAATATGACCCCAAAGTGGGTTTCTCGAGCCCCATTTCAGGCAATTAAGATCTGTTTCACCAAAGCTTCTTTTGTAGGGTTGAATAAATCTTGCACTTAAGATCTCTACATTCATGAGTATAAATATCTGCTCAGGTTCTTTGTACATGATGAATATTCCTTTTGGAGATTTCATAAGTGATAAATGAGTAAAACAAATTCCCTCAATAGTGTCAATAAGCTGAGTTTAAAAATGAATGTCATAATTGGGAATAGTCTACATTTGCTTTTGCTTTGCAGGTCACTGCTCAAGCTAGTAGATGTTCAGCTCTGTTGTTGATTTGTTAATAGTTAATTGGAACTTGCTTACACAGCATAAAGAAGAAATATCTATGTTTACCCTGGATTTAAGAAAACTCAAAGGGAATGCTAGTTGAGCCTAAGTATTCTGGAAATTTTTCTTTGAAAGACCAAGTTATTATATAATTGTGATTACCTGATTTATCTCTTTTTTAGAAGTTAGTTGAATATGTTCTATTTTTAAGCATCACATTCAACTCCATCTCTATACTTCTATATTTAATATTTAGACAGAATTATCACTGTTACAAGAACTAAATACAGAAAGTATAGCTTGCAGATTTATTTTCATCAGTATGATAACAAATGGTGTTAAAATTGTGAAACAGAATGACCATACCTAGTTCAAACATAGATTTGCTGTAGGTCAGCAGATTATCTACTTATCATGAGCAGTAGATGTTAATTCATTTCTCAGAATTGACTGATCTATTATTAGAAGTTGAAAAATGCTCAAAAAGTGAAGAAAAAGCATTCCTTCTGAAAGTCTTCTTTATTTACACAATCAGAGCAGATTTAAGGAGACTATTGTACATCTAGAAATTAGAAATTCTTATGTAGATCTTCTGTCAACTTCAATAGATGCAGCTAACTCACCTGGAAAATTGGTGGTTGTGTTTTCCTTTTCTTCATCTCAAGAGAATTGCTAACTTTCTGATCCTCATTTCCTAAAATGTTTCAATATTCTTATTTATAAATGAATAGTTTATCTTATATATGACACTATAAATGTTGAAGTTTAGGTAAATACATTTGGCATTTTCAAAGAACTTCTTCCATATTGATGTACCTTCTTCTTTAATGTTTATGTAACTACAGCATCTACAGTTTGTGATGATAATGTTATAGTTTTAATCTTTTCAGAAGTCTTTTGGAAAAAATGATTTTACTACAAAGAAAGCAAGTGACAAATATATAAGTTGATGGTTGATCAATGAATGGTATTATGAGTCTCAGCTGTGGGAAGTTGACACTGCTTTAGACAAGATGATATGTGTGGAAATTGGAGATGATTCTGACTGATTGGGCTATAGACTCCTTACGGTTCTTTGGAAAACTGATTGTGAACAAGGAGAATTTAAATGCTATAGACTATTTTTGGTTATTTGAAATCCAATACAGCCTCAAAAGGGCTTCCCAAGTGGCGCTAGTGGTAAATAACCTGGCTTCCAGTACAGAAGATGTTCAGCTCTGTTGTTGATTTGTTAATAGTTAATTGGAACTTGCTTACACAGCATAAAGAAGAAATATCTATGTTTACCCTGGATTTAAGAAAACTCAAAGGGAATGCTAGTTGAGCCTAAGTATTCTGGAAATTTTTCTTTGAAAGACCAAGTTATTATATAATTGTGATTACCTGATTTATCTCTTTTTTAGAAGTTAGTTGAATATGTTCTATTTTTAAGCATCACATTCAACTCCATCTCTATACTTCTATATTTAATATTTAGACAGAATTATCACTGTTACAAGAACTAAATACAGAAAGTATAGCTTGCAGATTTATTTTCATCAGTATGATAACAAATGGTGTTAAAATTGTGAAACAGAATGACCATACCTAGTTCAAACATAGATTTGCTGTAGGTCAGCAGATTATCTACTTATCATGAGCAGTAGATGTTAATTCATTTCTCAGAATTGACTGATCTATTATTAGAAGTTGAAAAATGCTCAAAAAGTGAAGAAAAGCATTCCTTCTGAAAGTCTTCTTTATTTACACAATCAGAGCAGATTTAAGGAGACTATTGTACATCTAGAAATTAGAACTTCTTATGTAGATCTTCTGTCAACTTCAATAGATGCAGCTAACTCACCTGGAAAATTGGTGGTTGTGTTTTCCTTTTCTTCATCTCAAGAGAATTGCTAACTTTCTGATCCTCATTTCCTAAAATGTTTCAATATTCTTATTTATAAATGAATAGTTTATCTTATATATGACACTATAAATGTTGAAGTTTAGGTAAATACATTTGGCATTTTCAAAGAACTTCTTCCATATTGATGTACCTTCTTCTTTAATGTTTATGTAACTACAGCATCTACAGTTTGTGATGATAATGTTATAGTTTTAATCTTTTCAGAAGTCTTTTGGAAAAAATGATTTTACTACAAAGAAAGCAAGTGACAAATATATAAGTTGATGGTTGATCAATGAATGGTATTATGAGTCTCAGCTGTGGGAAGTTGACACTGCTTTAGACAAGATGATATGTGTGGAAATTGGAGATGATTCTGACTGATTGGGCTATAGACTCCTTACGGTTCTTTGGAAAACTGATTGTGAACAAGGAGAATTTAAATGCTATAGACTATTTTTGGTTATTTGAAATCCAATACAGCCTCAAAAGGGCTTCCCAAGTGGCGCTAGTGGTAAATAACCTGGCTTCCAGTACAGAAGATGCAAGAGACATGGGTTTAATCCTTGGGTTATAAAGATCCCTGATGGAGGGCATAGCTGTAATTCCAGAATTCTTGACTGAAGAATACCAAGGACAGCAGAGTTTGGTGAGCTATAGTACATAGGGTCACAAAGAGTTGGACATGATTGAAGTGACTGAAGAAAGCAAGCAAGCAACAGCTTTAAAAATCTAATAGAATTGTTCACAGAAAATATTTCATGAAGGCAAAGATCTAGGTTTTTGATAGTATCCAAATTCAGGCTCAGCAAAATTTAAAAAACTGCTTCATTAAAATATTACATGTTCTATGACATGTCTACATTTCTATGAGCAGAGATATTTGACAACATTTAGTCTATTCTCCCCATGTGTAAGGATTTTTACTACAGCCAGTTTAGACTACATAAGCAAAAAGGTGATTCACAATCATTAAAATAATATATTCTACTTTGTTTAATAAATGTGCTCCTTATTGTTTTTATGTTTTGGGTATATTTTAAATATATAGTAAATATTCAGACTGCTGACATCTTAACAAAAACCTAAGAAAGCATGACATCTTAGGATGGGATAAAGGGACTAAGCTTCAGTGATATGATATATGTTACATGGAAACAAGTAAAGATGATGATGCTAAGTCTAAATAGGATACATAATATCAGAAATTGAAAAAACAAGGATAAACTTCTTCCATATTGATGTACCTTCTTCTTTAATGTTTATGTAACTACAGCATCTACAGTTTGTGATGATAATGTTATAGTTTTAATCTTTTCAGAAGTCTTTTGGAAAAAATGATTTTACTACAAAGAAAGCAAGTGACAAATATATAAGTTGATGGTTGATCAATGAATGGTATTATGAGTCTCAGCTGTGGGAAGTTGACACTGCTTTAGACAAGATGATATGTGTGGAAATTGGAGATGATTCTGACTGATTGGGCTATAGACTCCTTACGGTTCTTTGGAAAACTGATTGTGAACAAGGAGAATTTAAATGCTATAGACTATTTTTGGTTATTTGAAATCCAATACAGCCTCAAAAGGGCTTCCCAAGTGGCGCTAGTGGTAAATAACCTGGCTTCCAGTACAGAAGATGCAAGAGACATGGGTTTAATCCTTGGGTTATAAAGATCCCTGATGGAGGGCATAGCTGTAATTCCAGAATTCTTGACTGAAGAATACCAAGGACAGCAGAGTTTGGTGAGCTATAGTACATAGGGTCACAAAGAGTTGGACATGATTGAAGTGACTGAAGAAAGCAAGCAAGCAACAGCTTTAAAAATCTAATAGAATTGTTCACAGAAAATATTTCATGAAGGCAAAGATCTAGGTTTTTGATAGTATCCAAATTCAGGCTCAGCAAATTAAAAATCTGCTTCATTAAAATATTACATGTTCTATGACATGTCTACATTTCTATGAGCAGAGATATTTGACAACATTTAGTCTATTCTCCCCATGTGTAAGGATTTTTACTACAGCCAGTTTAGACTACATAAGCAAAAAGGTGATTCACAATCATTAAAATAATATATTCTACTTTGTTTAATAAATGTGCTCCTTATTGTTTTTATGTTTTGGGTATATTTTAAATATATAGTAAATATTCAGACTGCTGACATCTTAACAAAAACCTAAGAAAGCATGACATCTTAGGATGGGATAAAGGGACTAAGCTTCAGTGATATGATATATGTTACATGGAAACAAGTAAAGATGATGATGCTAAGTCTAAATAGGATACATAATATCAGAAATTGATTCTAAAATATTAAAATTTCAAGACAAATCTCAACTATTTCAGCTGTATACCTTACTTCGGGCTCAAAACTTGGGCTAAATTAACTTTTTCTTAACTTTCTTAATATCCTTTATGAATCAGCACATTTCCATATACCATATGAAATTCAATTTACTAGTTTCTCTGTCATTTATTTAGATTCTATACACCCTAAAGAGAAAACTCTTCGTCCTTTAACTTTTTTTTTTTAATTTGGCCTCTTTATTATTATTATTATTTTAATTTTTGGCCTCTTTTATTGGTCCTTCATTTATTTATTTTCATTCATCTTAATACTTTGGCCTGTGTGGGCTTCCCATTGCAGTGGCCTCTCTCACTGTAGAGTGCCGGCTCTACGCACACGCACTCTAGAGCAAAGGGTCATAATTGCACACACTGGTCCAGCCATTCCATGGCACATGGAATCTTCCCGTGCCAAGGATTGAACCGGCGCCCCTTGCACTTCAAGGTGGACTCTTTACCCACTCAACCACCAGGAAAGCCCTCTTTATTGTTTTTTTCTTTATTTATTTTCATCTATGTTCATTCTTTGGCCTGTGTGGGCCTCTCCTTGCAGTGGCCTCTCTCATTGCAGAGCACCGACTCTTGGACGCATGTTCTCCAGAGCACTGGCTCCTAATTGGACACACTGGTACAGCCGCACCACTACACGTGGGATTTTCCCAGGCCAGGGATCGAACTAGTGCTCCTTGCAATGCAAGGCATACTCTTTACCCTCCGGACCACCAGGGAAGCTTCGTCTTTTAAATTTTGATACATTCAACCAGGATATAAAGGGTTTAATAAATGGGGTACAGCCAGTTTAGACTACATAAGCAAAAGGTGATTCAGAATCATTAAAATAATATATTCTACTTTGTTTAATAAATGTGCTCCTTATTGTTTTTATGTTTTGGGTATATTTTAAATATATAGTAAATATTCAGACTGCTGACATCTTAACAAAAACCTAAGAAAGCATGACATCTTAGGATGGGATAAAGGGACTAAGCTTCAGTGATATGATATATGTTACATGGAAACAAGTAAAGATGATGATGCTAAGTCTAAATAGGATACATAATATCAGAAATTGATTCTAAAATATTAAAATTTCAAGACAAATCTCAACTATTTCAGCTGTATACCTTACTTCGGGCTCAAAACTTGGGCTAAATTAACTTTTTCTTAACTTTCTTAATATCCTTTATGAATCAGCACATTTCCATATACCATATGAAATTCAATTTACTAGTTTCTCTGTCATTTATTTAGATTCTATACACCCTAAAGAGAAAACTCTTCGTCCTTTAACTTTTTTTTTTTAATTTGGCCTCTTTATTATTATTATTATTTTAATTTTTGGCCTCTTTTATTGGTCCTTCATTTATTTATTTTCATTCATCTTAATACTTTGGCCTGTGTGGGCTTCCCATTGCAGTGGCCTCTCTCACTGTAGAGTGCCGGCTCTACGCACACGCACTCTAGAGCAAAGGGTCATAATTGCACACACTGGTCCAGCCATTCCATGGCACATGGAATCTTCCCGTGCCAAGGATTGAACCGGCGCCCCTTGCACTTCAAGGTGGACTCTTTACCCACTCAACCACCAGGAAAGCCCTCTTTATTGTTTTTTTCTTTATTTATTTTCATCTATGTTCATTCTTTGGCCTGTGTGGGCCTCTCCTTGCAGTGGCCTCTCTCATTGCAGAGCACCGACTCTTGGACGCATGTTCTCCAGAGCACTGGCTCCTAATTGGACACACTGGTACAGCCGCACCACTACACGTGGGATTTTCCCAGGCCAGGGATCGAACTAGTGCTCCTTGCAATGCAAGGCATACTCTTTACCCTCCGGACCACCAGGGAAGCTTCGTCTTTTAAATTTTGATACATTCAACCAGGATTTGACTCAAATAACACATGCAATAAATAATGGTTAAACTGTGTATTCCTTCTTCGTACGTACTCAGTTTGGGTCAAATTCTTATAAATTACTATGCCCTAATGTATGTTGTACTTTACAGAGAGAAGTTGCTTGAATACTCACAAGACTAAATTATCAACATAAATAGGTGAAAGTGAGAGAAATATCATGTTGAGGTAAACTTAAACAAATAAGTAAGTGAAAACCCTGAAAGCAAGGTTCAGACATATCCGGGGTTGATGACTCTGGGCTATGCAGTGTATGCTAGAGTTCAAGCAGGGTGTGAAAGACATCTTTGGGGAGTGAGGTGGGGTTTACTGGTGAGGAGCATACACCTAGAGTCTCAAAGCACATTTATATAGATTACTTTTTAATTGCAAAGCAAATGAAAGAATAGATTTACAGTAAATAAGACTTCCAGAAGACCCCACCTAAATCAAGGTATCTAAGTTAAAAACATCAGTACTAGGATAAATTGAAATTGTAAGCCATTTGTTCGCATTCAAGAACTGCATCTTTTCTCTGACACATTTTTGCTAATATGACTAGAAAAGGGCAGACCCAAGTTGAGTGTCATTCATTAACTGGCCTATTCAAAGTTGTCAAAAATCAAGAAGAGACTAAGCAATTGTTCTAGATTGAAATAAACTAGGATTCTTATAAAATACCTTATAGGGCCACCGACTATAATTGAAGTTTCAATGGAAGTAACATATCAATGTTAAATTCTTGAAAAAGATGAGTCTTTTGTGGTGGTGTAAAATAATATTCTTTCCTGTAGGAAATGCATGTAATTATTGGAGGTATTGCAACATTGTCAGCAACTTACTCTCAATAATTTCAGGGACAAACACCTTTATTTCATCAGTTCTATAACTGTAATATCATTTCAAATTGAAACATTTTTAAAAGTGAAGCGTAGTATAAAATTGTTGAATATTTATGCACTACTTCCATGGAAAAGCAATGAAAGAAAATATGCTCCAAAAGATATTATTAGAAATGTGTTTTAGATCAAATATGGAAGTTAGAAGCATACATTTACCTTGGGTGAACTGAAATGTCTCTTAATGTGATATTATTTTGTAGAAAAATTTGTCAAATTTTTTAATCAGAGGTAACACAATCTGTGATGTGACAATGCCTCTCCTCTTTCTTGCCACCTCCACAGATAATAGGGATATAAAAAGCATATCAAAAAATGTACAATGGGAAGAATTTCTCAAGCAGACTACTGGGTACTTTAACACCATAGGGACTCCTTGAAAATCAAAATCAATAAAGGTGCAATGGTGGGTGTGTGTGTACGTGTGTGTACGTACGTGCTTGCACATGTAGCTATGCAAATCTGAGAACTGGTGGCATTTGCATGCATGCTCAATCACTCATTAGTGTCTGGCACTATGTGGCCCCATGCACTGCGGCTTGCCAGTCTCCTCTGTCCATGGGATTTTCCAGGCAAAAATACTGGAGTGGATTGCCATTTCCTCCTCTAGGGGATCTTCCTGACCCAGGGATGGAATGGGCATCACCTGTTTCTCCTGCATTGGCTGGCAGATTTTTTTTTTTTTTAACCACTGAACCACCCTAGTTCCCTATAAAATGGACTCATGCAGAAATGGCTAATGTGTACGTCAGGAGAAGAGTATAGTAAAAAATATGGCCATGAATATTTTGTTAAACCAGAAAATAAGAAAGTGTTTCTATATGACTGAGGATATGTCAGATAAGTGTAGAGTGCAATATGTAAAAGGTCACCATGGCTGAATTCTGGGCAAATTAAGCATCCAAAGGAATAATGATGAGAATAGTCATATTGGAACAAAAATATCAAGAACTTCATAATAAATCACAAAACTGGAGGAAAAGGTTTTTTTAAGAAACAAAAGTTAGGCTTAAAAATTCATTCTTTTATATTTCTTAATGTATTGAAAGGTTCAGGCATATAATGTCAATATATGCAAAGGTTTGGGAGAATGTATTCCTACCGCCTTCAAGTAACACCTTATAGTATGTAGTATACAATATTAACAAAGGAAGATAAAGGGTTCTTTTAGAGAGGAGAGATAGCCTGAATTTATACCAAGTAACATAACTAAGTAATATAAATTAACACCAATTAATATGAGAAAAAAACCTTATATGATTTTGGTGTGATATAAAAGGAGACACACTGGATCAAATGTAAGATCACCTTGGTAATATTTCCATCAAAAGATTTTAATATACATTCAATCACAACTGTCAAGCACAGTTGAATTGTTCATTTCAAGCACATCTGAAATTTCATAGGCCAACTGGCCTCAACTCTTAATATAATTACTATAAAACAAAATAATGTGAGATTCTTCTAGAATAAGAAGTTTGAAGCTAAATGATGATCAAGTGTAATGTATGATCCTTGATGTATCCTGAATCATAGGAAAAATAAATAAGGATACTTTGGAGGAAAATTGGAGAATTTTGGGAAATGAACTATTACATAATATTATGATATCAGTATTATTAATATTAATATATGACACCAATATTTATTAATTTTTTTATGTGCATGGGCTTCTCAAGGTACTTCAGTGGTCAGGAATCCGCCTGCCAATGCAGGAGACACTGAGTCAACCCCTAGATCAGAAAGATCCCCTGGAGTACCAAATGACAACTCACTCCAGTATTCTTGCTTGGATAATTCCATGGACAGAAGAGCCTAGTGGGCTTCAGTCATGACTTTTGGAGTCCTTTCAGGGTCGTGACTGGATGACTGAGTGTGCATATGTGTATAATGCTATTGTAATTGTGTAGCAGATTGCCCTTATTCTTAGGATTTAGATGCTAAAGATTTTTAAATGCTCGATTAACAAGAAAAAAAAGAGATCAGAGAGAGAGGGGTGGAGGGTAGATTGGTGTAGCAATTGGGCAAATTAAGCATCCAAAGGAATAATGATGAGAATAGTCATATTGGAACAAAAATATCAAGAACTTCATAATAAATCACAAAACTGGAGGAAAAGGTTTTTTTAAGAAACAAAAGTTAGGCTTAAAAATTCATTCTTTTATATTTCTTAATGTATTGAAAGGTTCAGGCATATAATGTCAATATATGCAAAGGTTTGGGAGAATGTATTCCTACCGCCTTCAAGTAACACCTTATAGTATGTAGTATACAATATTAACAAAGGAAGATAAAGGGTTCTTTTAGAGAGGAGAGATAGCCTGAATTTATACCAAGTAACATAACTAAGTAATATAAATTAACACCAATTAATATGAGAAAAAAACCTTATATGATTTTGGTGTGATATAAAAGGAGACACACTGGATCAAATGTAAGATCACCTTGGTAATATTTCCATCAAAAGATTTTAATATACATTCAATCACAACTGTCAAGCACAGTTGAATTGTTCATTTCAAGCACATCTGAAATTTCATAGGCCAACTGGCCTCAACTCTTAATATAATTACTATAAAACAAAATAATGTGAGATTCTTCTAGAATAAGAAGTTTGAAGCTAAATGATGATCAAGTGTAATGTATGATCCTTGATGTATCCTGAATCATAGGAAAAATAAATAAGGATACTTTGGAGGAAAATTGGAGAATTTTGGGAAATGAACTATTACATAATATTATGATATCAGTATTATTAATATTAATATATGACACCAATATTTATTAATTTTTTTATGTGCATGGGCTTCTCAAGGTACTTCAGTGGTCAGGAATCCGCCTGCCAATGCAGGAGACACTGAGTCAACCCCTAGATCAGAAAGATCCCCTGGAGTACCAAATGACAACTCACTCCAGTATTCTTGCTTGGATAATTCCATGGACAGAAGAGCCTAGTGGGCTTCAGTCATGACTTTTGGAGTCCTTTCAGGGTCGTGACTGGATGACTGAGTGTGCATATGTGTATAATGCTATTGTAATTGTGTAGCAGATTGCCCTTATTCTTAGGATTTAGATGCTAAAGATTTTTAAATGCTCGATTAACAAGAAAAAAAAGAGATCAGAGAGAGAGGGGGGGAGGGGAGATAAGAAGTATGGAAGACATAAAGCAATGTGGCAAATGGCAACAATGAATGAATATTAAGTGAATGGTATGGTGCATAGAAATTGCTCTGTCCTCTCATTCTTTTTATAGAATTGTTGTTTTTTATAATTAAATGTTCGAAAAATATTAACTTGTGAGTCATTTATTTATAAATAATATATAATATATTCATTATGACTCATAATAATTCCAACTTTGTCCATTTTAGAAATCATATGAAAATTCAGGTTCATACACCTTTATTAAAACATGTTTTCTTTTTCACCATCAGAGATATTGATACATACTTATAATTTCTGTGAACAGAAACTGTTATTTGTCTAACACTGATCATTGTAACATCATGTACATTTATGATGCTATTTAGATAAATAAAATAATGCTTAATTTATTATGCATTTTATTGCATTTCACTAAAATAAAATAAGCATTTAGAATTGATGTTTCACATAAATATTGGGTACATATTTATTTATTATCTTTGTCATACATTCATAATAACATATTTTATTCTATATTTCATGACATTTACTTTTATAATTTGAAAAATCACTTCAGTTAATCTATTAAATATTCACAACTGCTATATAGCTAGGGGAAAAATGTGTATTTTAAAAGTGTTTCACATTCTTAAAATTGATAGAATTAACCTCAGAAGTCTCCTTTTCTATAAAAACAAATGTTTTATACAGAACTCTGACGTTTTCATGCAGTTTGGGCTTTAGAGAATATTCTACAGTATTTGATAAAAGGCAATAGCAGGAAAATTAATCTTCTTCTTGCTATGCAATTTTTCACTCCTCCCTGGAATTTTATTCATCCTTTTGCCTCTGATCTCAGTATTATTAATATTAATATATGACACCAATATTTATTAATTTTTTTATGTGCATGGGCTTCTCAAGGTACTTCAGTGGTCAGGAATCCGCCTGCCAATGCAGGAGACACTGAGTCAACCCCTAGATCAGAAAGATCCCCTGGAGTACCAAATGACAACTCACTCCAGTATTCTTGCTTGGATAATTCCATGGACAGAAGAGCCTAGTGGGCTTCAGTCATGACTTTTGGAGTCCTTTCAGGGTCGTGACTGGATGACTGAGTGTGCATATGTGTATAATGCTATTGTAATTGTGTAGCAGATTGCCCTTATTCTTAGGATTTAGATGCTAAAGATTTTTAAATGCTCGATTAACAAGAAAAAAAAGAGATCAGAGAGAGAGGGGTGGAGGGGAGATAAGAAGTATGGAAGACATAAAGCAATGTGGCAAATGGCAACAATGAATGAATATTAAGTGAATGGTATGGTGCATAGAAATTGCTCTGTCCTCTCATTCTTTTTATAGAATTGATGTTTTTCATAATGAAATGTTGGAAAAATATTAACATGTGAGTCATTTATTTATAAATAATATATAATATATTCATTATGACTCATAATAATTCCAACTTTGTCCATTTTAGAAATCATATGAAAATTCAGGTTCATACACCTTTATTAAAACATGTTTTCTTTTTCACCATCAGAGATATTGATACATACTTATAATTTCTGTGAACAGAAACTGTTATTTGTCTAACACTGATCATTGTAACATCATGTACATTTATGATGCTATTTAGATAAATAAAATAATGCTTAATTTATTATGCATTTTATTGCATTTCACTAAAATAAAATAAGCATTTAGAATTGATGTTTCACATAAATATTGGGTACATATTTATTTATTATCTTTGTCATACATTCATAATAACATATTTTATTCTATATTTCATGACATTTACTTTTATAATTTGAAAAATCACTTCAGTTAATCTATTAAATATTCACAACTGCTATATAGCTAGGGGAAAAATGTGTATTTTAAAAGTGTTTCACATTCTTAAAATTGATAGAATTAACCTCAGAAGTCTCCTTTTCTATAAAAACAAATGTTTTATACAGAACTCTGACGTTTTCATGCAGTTTGGGCTTTAGAGAATATTCTACAGTATTTGATAAAAGGCAATAGCAGGGAAAATTAATCTTCTTTGCTAGACTGCAAATATGGCTGCAATTTTTCACTCCTCCCTGGATCATCATCCTTTGCATTCTGGCAGCATGCTTTCTTTATTTAAAAGGCTAAGTCTATTTACCCTTCTCTTGAATCTGGACTGGCTTTTGTAAATTGCATTGGTTGACAAAATATGGCAGAGGACATAGCATGCCAGTTCAGAAACTAGGCCTCAAGAGGACACATGGCTTCATTGAGAACTACATTGCTAGAGAAAAACAAAATGGTGTGAAAGCTGCCATGTTTCAACAAAGTAACACCAGCATGGTCACATATTAGCACCTAAACGTGTCACCACATTTTTATTCGGTGTCATTTCTTGTTGCTATTTCATTTTTCACAAGGGTATTTTTATGTCTAAATATTAAGATTTCTGTTTTATATACTGCATACTAAATTATATATACTGCATACTAAATCATAAGTACATTTTAAGAAAACCTAGTTGATTCTGCCTACCTTAGCCTTTGCCGTCTCTGATATTTCCTCCAAATTATTTATATATAAAAAGAAAATACATGTGAAATAATACATAAATATTATTTACAATATAAATATACTGTAATGATTATGTGTGGTCTGATATACTTTCATAATAGAAATAACTTTATATATACATATATAAATAATATATGGATTTTAAAATATATGTATGAAATTATTTATCTCTATATAAATAAAAGCACATACACATTTATAAGTAGAGAGAGAGATGGAGAGAATAAATCTATATCTAACCAATTCAAGCATGAGCTCTGTAAAGATGAGGTCATCTGAGCCCACAAGTGTTCAGCTTTTTTGCAAAAAGTGCTCAAAATCTATAAATGAATGTTTTTCCCTCACTGGAGAAAATAATGATGACTAGGAAATATGCTTTCTTGGTTAACTAATAGTGTATTATTATTTCTTGGCTCATTTAATGTTTCTTGTTTTAATTCCCCTGATCATTTTAATTAAGTGAGTTAGAGAAAAAAAAAAAAAAAAGGTACTAAAGTAGAAGTAAAAAGCAGTAATAATCTCATCTTTCAGGTGGAATTCTCTATAGTCATGGTTCTATTCAACTCTAAGCAGCCATGAATCTTCATAAATTAATGGGGTTCAGTGTGTGAAGTAAAAGAGAAACTTGACTTAATAAAACCAAAAAATTCAGCAAAAATAAATAAGTAAATAAATATTTTCTTCAAAAATATCTATATGGCTGAAAAGTAAGTGTAAAGCCACATTTTTAATGGCATAGAAATAAATAAAGATGTATAGCTGTAAATATTGTTGATCTGTATTTGCTGAAAAGTTCTCAAAGTATTGAATTCTTACCAATGAGCATATTTAAGATAGGGATTTTATACATCAACTTCTGAGAACTCCTGAGGAGAAAACCTAGTTCTGTAAGAAGTAAGAGGAACCCATTGTTAGTCTTTTCTGAGCTCTTCCTCTTCTAGGTTATAATTTTCAGATTATTTAAGACTGCTTTTGATTAATGATGTTTGGAATTAATGAAAACCATTTAATGGAGCTCATTTTGGAGTGCTTTTTACAGACTACTACTTTTATTGGGAACATTTTTAGTTGACATTTTGTGTTTTGACTGGCATTTTCTTCTTGCCAGCTGTCATAAAAAGGACTGTAACACATGCCGTTAGCAGCATATGCCTTTTTGGGTGCTGAATAGCATTTTCATACAAAAAAATCAAATGATCCATAACATATTATGCTGTCATTCGAAAACAGCATCAGAAAGGAAACATTTTTCATGCCTGTAATATATTTTGTTCCCAAAGGCTTAATCTAGCATTTCCTCACTATATTTGAAAATATAATGCGATGTAGGCTTATTCTTTTAATTGACACGGTTAAGATGTTCAGAATACTATTGTTTTTATAAGCAGAGATAGTTAAAAGACTTTTAGAAAGTTTAAAATATTCCGTTTATTTTACTAGTATTTACTTAACACTCTGTTCCTTAGGACACATTTCAAATGTGTATTATGTATCAATAATTTTGTATACAATATATATGTATACTTATTGCTGTGAAAATTAAAATCTAAAGACTATTTCATAGTTTGGGTTGGGGCTCACTTAATAGAATATATGCAAATCAATGCCAAATATGTAGCAATAGATTAAACTATACAGTTAAAATGCATTGTTAATTCTACTTGGCTGTATAGCATTTTCATTTAGAGTTTAGAATTTAAATTATAATAATATCACTAAAATCTTAAAAAAAATAGTTTGAAATTAGCAAAACCCATTTCCTATTTCTCCCCATTTTTTTTTTGTCATAGTAGTTTATCATTCTCATAGACATAGCAGCTTAGACTAATACTAATGATGTAACAGAATTTTTAAAAATTAGTTTATTTTATTTATCCCTTTTTGGCTGTCCTCAATCTTCATTACTGCTCAGGCTTTTCCCTAATTGTGGCAGCTGGGGGCTACTCTCTAGTTGCAGTGCACCGGTTTCTCTTGTTACAGAGCACTGGGCTCTAGGGTGCTCGAGTTTCAGTAGTTGCAGCTCCCAGGCTCTAGAGCACAGACAGTTTTTGTGGCGTATGGGCTTCCTTGCTCCGCAGCATGTGAGATCTTCCTGGACCAGAGATTGAACCTGTGTCTCCTGCACTGGCAGGCACATTCTTTACCACTGAGCCACCAGGGAAGCCCTAGAATTTCTTTATGTTTATATATATATATATATATATATATATATATATATATATTAATGTGAAGTTTAAAAATCTCTCAGATAACATTTGGGTGTTTCAACAAATACAAAATGCCTTTATATTTAGTTTTCATTCATTTTTAAAGGGTACTTCTTACACTTTTCATATTATATATTTAAATATGATTTGTTTGGGTTCAATCCCTTGGTTGGGAAGATCCCTTGGAGGAGGGCATGGCAACCTACTCCAGTATTCTTGCCTGGAGAGTTCCCATGGATGGAGGAACCTGGTACACTACAGTCCATGGGTTTGCAAGGAGCCAAACACAACTGACCGACCAGCATAGCACATGACTTATCTTTAATTTCCTTTCTCTGTTTTACCTAACAGTCGATAGAAAATAAAGGTGTGTTTTCTAAAGAATATATGTTTGTTAGACCAAAATACAACTGAGTGTAGAATTAACTCTGTTGTATATTTCTCAAATATGATTATTAAAACACATGTACTAAAGTTGTATATATTCTAATTTATTTTTGTTAAAACAGAACTTATGCCTTAATAGCTAATATCTTTATCTCTATCTTCCTAGTATCTACTTGGTTCCCTAAGACAAAAATGACAAATATTATCTGAAAGAGTAGATGTGTGAATGATAGAAAGAACCCATAAATGTATCAGAGAATTAGAAACCTTACTGATGAGAAAGCTCACTGAATACTGCTTGGAAATAGTATAAAGATAGTATTAAAAAATATTACTGTAATAAAGCTAACTATGCCCTCTGAGAATAGTGTGGTTCTTGAAGGCACTTATGCAGCAAACCACTTCAAAATGGGCAATTTGAAACTCAATCTCAAACATCTGAAATGGAGGGAAGGTGAGTTTGTCCATAATCTAAATAGAGTTTAATTGGACAGTGAAGATGCTTACTCTCCTGTACCAACATTCGATAATGTGAAATTTCAGGTTCCTACTGGATACTAAAATTTTCCATGATGGGTCTTGAGTCTGATATCAAGCAAAGATAAGGCAAGCTCCTAGTTTTCAATGCTGAGAACAAACATACTTCAAATTGGTGGATCCCTTACTGAAAACAGATAGCTTTTAATATGCGAAGATACATACTTTACAAATGTTATGTGAATTAGCATCTGTCAAGACATGAACAAAACTATGATTATCATTCTCTTAAGAAGAGATACACAAAGTAAGTTTGAAGTGCAGGTTGAGAAATTATGACATGAGTATTAGAGGGTTTCTAGGCTTGTCAGAAAGGGGATAATTCAGATAAAACATATTAAACTTAGAAAGCGTTCAATGGAAGGTATCACTGAGCAGGCATTTGGTTATAAATCAAAATTTTTTATATTTCATGAGAAAATTTGTCTTTCTTTTGAAGCGAAAGTGATTTNCGTCAAAATACAAAAATTCATTCATGGAGGAACCTGGTACACTACAGTCCATGGGTTTGCAAGGAGCCAAACACAACTGACCGACCAGCATAGCACATGACTTATCTTTAATTTCCTTTCTCTGTTTTACCTAACAGTCGATAGAAAATAAAGGTGTGTTTTCTAAAGAATATATGTTTGTTAGACCAAAATACAACTGAGTGTAGAATTAACTCTGTTGTATATTTCTCAAATATGATTATTAAAACACATGTACTAAAGTTGTATATATTCTAATTTATTTTTGTTAAAACAGAACTTATGCCTTAATAGCTAATATCTTTATCTCTATCTTCCTAGTATCTACTTGGTTCCCTAAGACAAAAATGACAAATATTATCTGAAAGAGTAGATGTGTGAATGATAGAAAGAACCCATAAATGTATCAGAGAATTAGAAACCTTACTGATGAGAAAGCTCACTGAATACTGCTTGGAAATAGTATAAAGATAGTATTAAAAAATATTACTGTAATAAAGCTAACTATGCCCTCTGAGAATAGTGTGGTTCTTGAAGGCACTTATGCAGCAAACCACTTCAAAATGGGCAATTTGAAACTCAATCTCAAACATCTGAAATGGAGGGAAGGTGAGTTTGTCCATAATCTAAATAGAGTTTAATTGGACAGTGAAGATGCTTACTCTCCTGTACCAACATTCGATAATGTGAAATTTCAGGTTCCTACTGGATACTAAAATTTTCCATGATGGGTCTTGAGTCTGATATCAAGCAAAGATAAGGCAAGCTCCTAGTTTTCAATGCTGAGAACAAACATACTTCAAATTGGTGGATCCCTTACTGAAAACAGATAGCTTTTAATATGCGAAGATACATACTTTACAAATGTTATGTGAATTAGCATCTGTCAAGACATGAACAAAACTATGATTATCATTCTCTTAAGAAGAGAGATACACAAAGTAAGTTTGAAGTGCAGGTTGAGAAATTATGACATGAGTATTAGAGGGTTTCTAGGCTTGTCAGAAAGGGGATAATTCAGATAAAACATATTAAACTTAGAAAGCGTTCAATGGAAGGTATCACTGAGCAGGCATTTGGTTATAAATCAAAATTTTTTATATTTCATGAGAAAATTTGTCTTTCTTTTGAAGCGAAAGTGATTTACGTCAAAACACTTCATTCAAAGTAAACTAACCTCAACTATTTTGGGTGGTTGCCAGGTAATGTTATGGCATGTAACCAAAGAGAAAGAGACTAGTAATAAAATTAACTAGATAAGAGTGCAAAAGTGGTTGGGAATGAAAGATGGAAGACAAAACATTTTTGAGCTGAATAATCTACATGATAGTTTAAATTTGGTACAGATGGGATCAGAATTGTTTACTATACTGAAATAATGCTCTCAAGCATGACTTGAAAACATTTCAATATAGACTATAAATGAAACTTTGTATTTAGTATTAAGCTCTATTTTGAACATAGAAAATAATTTAAATTAAAAAGTTAAAGAGTATTAAAGTGATAAGGAGTTTTAATATAATAATTATTTAACAATTATTGCCTGTCTGTACTTAGTAGATGAATATATAAAGAAACCAATTTCTTTCCCATCTTTAAATAAGGGAATTAAATTTAAGGAGAAAAATATTAAATTGAGATTATCATCTGTCACTTATTTTAAAAAGAAAGATGTTGTATATCTTTCAAAAGTTATGAAATTCATCATTTTGCATTTGATAGTAACCTATGGATTAAAGGAGAGGATCAGTTTTAGTCAAACTATCCATAAAAGAATATAGCTTAGATAATATGGGCCAACATAAAAATACATAAATTTTAATGAGAAGAAAATACATAAAATTTAATGAGAAAAATGAAACAAAGTTCCAAAAATATTGGCCTTAGAGAAAGAAAAAAAAATTAGCATCTGCCCATTTATTGTTTTATTTTTTTAATATTCAGTGAACCTTTCGACAATGACAATTTTGATCAAGTAATGTAAACATGTCAACAAAAGCAAAAGCAAAGCAATGATGGATGTATTTTCTAAGGAAGTGCTATGACCAAATTGACCCAAATAATACATGAATAATATTGCACTAATAAAGTACAATAATAAGTGAATTTGCTCTCTAAAAATTTTTTTGAAGTTAGTGTCTGTCTTAATTTTTGATGATAGAAAAATACTCAGATTGAAGTAGAGGCATCTGATAGTCTCACAAAAAAATGGAGCAAAACCATTATTAACTAGTCATTTGTAATATTTCCTTGTGAGAAATTCATTCTTATTAATTCATTCTCATTCATTTTCCTTGTGAGAAATATTACTAGAGATTTCTGCTTTCTTTTGAAGCGAAAGTGATTTACGTCAAAACACTTCATTCAAAGGGTGGTTGCCAGGTAATGTTATGGCATGTAACCAAAGAGAAAGAGACTAGTAATAAAATTAACTAGATAAGAGTGCAAAAGTGGTTGGGAATGAAAGATGGAAGACAAAACATTTTTGAGCTGAATAATCTACATGATAGTTTAAATTTGGTACAGATGGGATCAGAATTGTTTACTATACTGAAATAATGCTCTCAAGCATGACTTGAAAACATTTCAATATAGACTATAAATGAAACTTTGTATTTAGTATTAAGCTCTATTTTGAACATAGAAAATAATTTAAATTAAAAAGTTAAAGAGTATTAAAGTGATAAGGAGTTTTAATATAATAATTATTTAACAATTATTGCCTGTCTGTACTTAGTAGATGAATATATAAAGAAACCAATTTCTTTCCCATCTTTAAATAAGGGAATTAAATTTAAGGAGAAAAATATTAAATTGAGATTATCATCTGTCACTTATTTTAAAAAGAAAGATGTTGTATATCTTTCAAAAGTTATGAAATTCATCATTTTGCATTTGATAGTAACCTATGGATTAAAGGAGAGGATCAGTTTTAGTCAAACTATCCATAAAAGAATATAGCTTAGATAATATGGGCCAACATAAAAATACATAAATTTTAATGAGAAGAAAATACATAAAATTTAATGAGAAAAATGAAACAAAGTTCCAAAAATATTGGCCTTAGAGAAAGAAAAAAAAATTAGCATCTGCCCATTTATTGTTTTATTTTTTTAATATTCAGTGAACCTTTCGACAATGACAATTTTGATCAAGTAATGTAAACATGTCAACAAAAGCAAAAGCAAAGCAATGATGGATGTATTTTCTAAGGAAGTGCTATGACCAAATTGACCCAAATAATACATGAATAATATTGCACTAATAAAGTACAATAATAAGTGAATTTGCTCTCTAAAAATTTTTTTGAAGTTAGTGTCTGTCTTAATTTTTGATGATAGAAAAATACTCAGATTGAAGTAGAGGCATCTGATAGTCTCACAAAAAAATGGAGCAAAACCATTATTAACTAGTCATTTGTAATATTTCCTTGTGAGAAATTCATTCTTATTAATTCATTCTCATTCATTTCCTATAAGAGTACCTCTGGAAATTGAGAGCCCATCATTATCTCAGATCTTTGTCCTTAATCTTATTTGTTTATTTAGTTATTTTGGCATAGGTTAGTGGATGAAATACATATAAGATTCGACATGCATAAGAAAAGGTTTCTGAAATATGTCCATATACTCTCTCTCTCTATATATACATATATATACATACACACACACATATATATATGTATACATACACAATATAAGGTAAAGTATGTAATCTATGTGAACTGTTCAGTTCACCAAAAGACTATAGCACTGATATCTGGATGTGAGGACAAGACAATAAATTGAGAAGAATTACCTTTTTTTCTTTTCAGTATATATTTTTTAATCTTTTGGCACACCAGCATGAACAGGTGTCACAAAATTTACAGAGACATGTAAAGCCAACAGGCAAGTGTGTCACAAAAGAGACTTCCCTGCACTCTTCCAATTTCACAGATGTCATAAGGAAAATTCTACAAGATGCCTGTCTTAGACTTAGTATTACCTGACACCTTGGGCTGTTTCCACTGCTGCCAAAGGTCCTACCAAGCTTTGAGTAGGCAGGATGCCATGGAAACAGATGGGCACAAATATAAGACACCAAAATATAAATACTAAAAATGAAATACGATTTTCTAAGGGTCATCATCTTAAGTAGGCACACTGATGTGACTGATATGTATGGATTAAGTATCCTCCAGAATGACAAATGCAAATTACCTTTAAAGGAAACCAAAACTAAGAAAAAAAGTTAATTAGAAAACTACTTTTTGTATGATGCAGTCTGATTGTTGCTAGTTTCCCTTGCTCTCAGAATACTAACAGCATCCATCCTTCTTCCATAATTTTACTTATTCTGAAAAATAATTATTAGTTATTAAAATTCAGTTTTGATGCTATGACCAAATTGACCCAAATAATACATGAATAATATTGCACTAATAAAGTACAATAATAAGTGAATTTGCTCTCTAAAAATTTTTTGAAGTTAGTGTCTGTCTTAATTTTGATGATAGAAAAATACTCAGATTGAAGTAGAGGCATCTGATAGTCTCACAAAAAAATGGAGCAAAACCATTATTAACTAGTCATTTGTAATATTTCCTTGTGAGAAATTCATTCTTATTAATTCATTCTCATTCATTTCCTATAAGAGTACCTCTGGAAATTGAGAGCCCATCATTATCTCAGATCTTTGTCCTTAATCTTATTTGTTTATTTAGTTATTTTGGCATAGGTTAGTGGATGAAATACATATAAGATTCGACATGCATAAGAAAAGGTTTCTGAAATATGTCCATATACTCTCTCTCTCTATATATATACATATATATACATACACACACACACATATATATATGTATACATACACAATATAAGGTAAAGTATGTAATCTATGTGAACTGTTCAGTTCACCAAAAGACTATAGCACTGATATCTGGATGTGAGGACAAGACAATAAATTGAGAAGAATTACCTTTTTTTCTTTTCAGTATATATTTTTTAATCTTTTGGCACACCAGCATGAACAGGTGTCACAAAATTTACAGAGACATGTAAAGCCAACAGGCAAGTGTGTCACAAAAGAGACTTCCCTGCACTCTTCCAATTTCACAGATGTCATAAGGAAAATTCTACAAGATGCCTGTCTTAGACTTAGTATTACCTGACACCTTGGGCTGTTTCCACTGCTGCCAAAGGTCCTACCAAGCTTTGAGTAGGCAGGATGCCATGGAAACAGATGGGCACAAATATAAGACACCAAAATATAAATACTAAAAATGAAATACGATTTTCTAAGGGTCATCATCTTAAGTAGGCACACTGATGTGACTGATATGTATGGATTAAGTATCCTCCAGAATGACAAATGCAAATTACCTTTAAAGGAAACCAAAACTAAGAAAAAAAGTTAATTAGAAAACTACTTTTTGTATGATGCAGTCTGATTGTTGCTAGTTTCCCTTGCTCTCAGAATACTAACAGCATCCATCCTTCTTCCATAATTTTACTTATTCTGAAAAATAATTATTAGTTATTAAACAGTGTCTTCATTGTTTTTTTGTACTTCCCATTTCTCATGATGCTATTTTTTCTTTCATTTTTGTTCCATCTAAGTACTACCAGCAATATCGCTCTTCCACACAAACATCAATTATTTTGTGTGTGTGTGTGTGTGTGTGTGTGTGTGTGTGTGGTATGGTGTGGTCTGGTCTATAGTCTGTAAGATAAATCTAAACAAACTTTTATTACAATCCAGCTTCAATAGGCAAGAATAGCTGTATGACTTAGCAAACTCTTAACACAACTGATTACTTTTCACCCCTTCTGCACTGGTACTCTTTTTAACTATTTGTTGTTACTCTTCAAATGTTTCCCATTTTTATTTCCAACTCACCAGCCATTTTCCTTGGGCAAAACAACTCATCCTTTTTCTCTTGATTCTCATTATGCTTTTGTTAGAATATCAATAATAATTCTTATTTTATTCTGCTTTGTACTGTAAGCATATTTTAGTACTCTCTTTCTTTGCAGTTAAAAAATAACTATTCTAGCAGAGAAATTGTTTCATTCAAACTTATAGTCTTAAAATTATAAGGCAGAACATTGGCGCATTTTAATTATTCCATATAGGAAATATTGTAAGATTTTCAATCAGGGAATATCAGCATGTTAAGAATGTTTTTAAAGATTTCATAAGCAGATTTGTCTGTTTGAATTTAGCATTCAAATTGAAGGCTAAAGTCATTGAGGTGCGTTCATAAAGGCAATGGATTTTAGCCTAACCGTTAAGTATTTGCATGATTTTTAGCATAGAAATAAAAACATCCAATTATGGAAAGAGATATATATCTATGAAATTTTAAAGTAATAAAAAGTAAATAACTTATTTCCTGGCAAGAGTAGCAATGCAGTTAAAAGGGAGAAAGATTAAGTAGTTTACCACATAAAACTAATTAATGATGTCACTAAAATGTTGTACCACTCTACAAATTTGCAGCTGAAGGTTTTCAAATAATGAACAAAAAAAGCCTATTTATTGTTTGCATGCATGTTTTTGACATGAATTTTGAAAATAAAGAAAAAGATGGTAATTTTCCATGTTACAGTTGTGGAAACAGTGTTATGACAGCATCCATATAAATGCTCAAGTTTGCACATTTGTGCTGCCTCTGCTTAAAAACTAGTCTCTAATCACTAGTCTAGTTTAAATACAGAAGTTTTCATCCCTACAATTTTATAAAGCTCCAGCTTTCTTTTGTTAGTGGTGAAAACAATTACTTTATGTCCAATCTCAAAATACATTCCAAAAACAATCTTAAAGTATTCTTGCTATGTTAAAAGTATTCACTTTTTAATTTTTAATAATTAAAATATCTGGCAGCCTTAAATACTTTTAATATATTAAGATATTGTGAATTTCTTTGACACTCAGGTGATTCCTACAAACACGAGTGGCTTATGACAAAAGCACCTGTTACTCGTACGTAAAAACTGGTCGTCAGGACTTCCCTGGAAGTCCAGTGGATAAAGAGTCTGCCTTGTAGTGCAAGGGGCACTGGTTTGATCCCTGGCCTGGGAAGGTCACATGTGCAGCCGAGCGGCTGGACCGGTGTGTCCAATTATGAGCCAGCTTTCTGGAGTGCATGCGCCTAGAGCTGGTGCTCTGCAATGAGAGGCCACTGCTATGGGAGACCCACATAGGCCAAAGTATAAAGATGGATGAAAAATAAAAAATCAATAAAAATGAGGCCAAAATTTTAAAAAACTGGTCTTTATATTAAATTTTGATTTGAATGTTCTAACTTGAATTCTAGAATACAAATCTCTGCTCTCATAAAAATGACACATTTTTAAAAAGTGGTTGTCAGAAATAAACAGAAGGAATATGGTGACTTGTTGTGGCAGTTACTGTATTGTTAACTTAAGTGGGATGAGCACAAACAGTGAGTAGAAAAATAAAGTACTAGAAGACATTGAAGAATAAAGTTTATAAAGGAGTGACATGCTGGAAAGCAAGAGAGAATAGCAGCAGATAATATTCTCACTAACAGGAAACAGAGAGTATTATGACTGTGCCATCAAATGACCACTGTGAAAATATGCATGACTTTTCACTTTCAAATTACTAGTATTTCAAAACATTATATATTTATATTTAAATAATATGAAATCAGCAAAAAAGCAACATCTTTTGAGTTGAAAATTACATTAAAATAATGAAAAGATGGTAATTTTCCATGTTACAGTTGTGGAAACAGTGTTATGACAGCATCCATATAAATGCTCAAGTTTGCACATTTGTGCTGCCTCTGCTTAAAAACTAGTCTCTAATCACTAGTCTAGTTTAAATACAGAAGTTTTCATCCCTACAATTTTATAAAGCTCCAGCTTTCTTTTGTTAGTGGTGAAAACAATTACTTTATGTCCAATCTCAAAATACATTCCAAAAACAATCTTAAAGTATTCTTGCTATGTTAAAAGTATTCACTTTTTAATTTTTTTAATAATTAAAATATCTGGCAGCCTTAAATACTTTTAATATATTAAGATATTGTGAATTTCTTTGACACTCAGGTGATTCCTACAAACACGAGTGGCTTATGACAAAAGCACCTGTTACTCGTACGTAAAAACTGGTCGTCAGGATTTCCCCTGGAAGTCCAGTGGATAAAGAGTCTGCCTTGTAGTGAAAGGGGGCACTGGTTTGATCCCTGGCCTGGGAAGGTCACATGTGCAGCCGAGCGGCTGGACCGGTGTGTCCAATTATGAGCCAGCTTTCTGGAGTGCATGCGCCTAGAGCTGGTGCTCTGCAATGAGAGGCCACTGCTATGGGAGACCCACATAGGCCAAAGTATAAAGATGGATGAAAAATAAAAAATCAATAAAAATGAGGCCAAAATTTTAAAAAACTGGTCTTTATATTAAATTTTGATTTGAATGTTCTAACTTGAATTCTAGAATACAAATCTCTGCTCTCATAAAAATGACACATTTTTAAAAAGTGGTTGTCAGAAATAAACAGAAGGAATATGGTGACTTGTTGTGGCAGTTACTGTATTGTTAACTTAAGTGGGATGAGCACAAACAGTGAGTAGAAAAATAAAGTACTAGAAGACATTGAAGAATAAAGTTTATAAAGGAGTGACATGCTGGAAAGCAAGAGAGAATAGCAGCAGATAATATTCTCACTAACAGGAAACAGAGAGTATTATGACTGTGCCATCAAATGACCACTGTGAAAATATGCATGACTTTTCACTTTCAAATTACTAGTATTTCAAAACATTATATATTTATATTTAAATAATATGAAATCAGCAAAAAAGCAACATCTTTTGAGTTGAAAATTACATTAAAATAATGAATAAATAAGTGAAACGAGTGGAAATATTAATAGTAGCATCCAATTATTAACCGCTTACTCAAAGCAACCTTTGGACATTAAATATTGAATGTTAAATACATTTGTTCACCTATTATATAACTACATCATGAAGATAGTATCAGACATATACTCCCACATCTACATTTTGCAAATGAACAGATTCAGAGAGTTTAAGCAGTATTCTCAAGGATATTTAGCTAGCAAATTGGAGATTCAAAATGTTAGCTCAAAATTGGTTACAAAGTTTTTACCATAAACCTAAGAAGTAGATTCACAGAATTAATCTCTTTTGTGACTAGATCTGGGGCTTTATAGCATTAGTAAAGACCTGTAGGTTGTTACTTAACTGAGTATGATTAATTGTACACTTAAACTAATTATGTGGGCTTCCCTGGTGGCTCAGTTGGCTCAGTTAGGCCTGCAAGGCGGGAGACCTAAGTCTGAAATCTGGTAGGGAAGATCCCCTGGAGAAGGAAATGGCAACCCACTCCAGTATCCATGCTTATAAAATCCCATGCACAGAGGAGCTTGGTGGGCTATAATCCATGGGGTTGCAAAGAGTTGAGCAAGATCCTATTTATAACAGTGCTAGATCTAGATACACAGTAAAAATTCAAAAATATATTTTAATTTTTATTATTAATATAATACTGAACCATTGAAAATGCAAGATTAAAAGAACCAGAAACATTTGATTGGCTGGTGCATTTGCAAAAGGATGGAAAATTCATATCTAAAGTAAAACTTATTTTGGTTCCTTAATGATTTAGTTATATTGGATTGATGACCAAAATGAAGCATATATTCAATTCAGGTCGTGAAGTCGCCATGTTCAGAGATGTTTATCCAAAACTTCTTTCCTTACAGTGATAGTGTTACCTCTATTTGGCTCTAAGGACAGCTGACTGATGTGGGTGGAATCATCAAAGAATAGACTTGATGACTTGCAGCAGGCAAAGTCAGTCAGCGACCTGAAAATGGGTTTGCCATCAAATGACCACTGTGAAAATATGCATGACTTTTCACTTTCAAATTACTAGTTTTAAAATAATTTATATTTAAATAATATGAAATCAGCAAAAAGCAACATCTTTTGAGTTGAAAATTACATTAAAATAATGAATAAATAAGTGAAACGAGTGGAAATATTAATAGTAGCATCCAATTATTAACCGCTTACTCAAAGCAACCTTTGGACATTAAATATTGAATGTTAAATACATTTGTTCACCTATTATATAACTACATCATGAAGATAGTATCAGACATATACTCCCACATCTACATTTTGCAAATGAACAGATTCAGAGAGTTTAAGCAGTATTCTCAAGGATATTTAGCTAGCAAATTGGAGATTCAAAATGTTAGCTCAAAATTGGTTACAAAGTTTTTACCATAAACCTAAGAAGTAGATTCACAGAATTAATCTCTTTTGTGACTAGATCTGGGGCTTTATAGCATTAGTAAAGACCTGTAGGTTGTTACTTAACTGAGTATGATTAATTGTACACTTAAACTAATTATGTGGGCTTCCCTGGTGGCTCAGTTGGCTCAGTTAGGCCTGCAAGGCGGGAGACCTAAGTCTGAAATCTGGTAGGGAAGATCCCCTGGAGAAGGAAATGGCAACCCACTCCAGTATCCATGCTTATAAAATCCCATGCACAGAGGAGCTTGGTGGGCTATAATCCATGGGGTTGCAAAGAGTTGAGCAAGATCCTATTTATAACAGTGCTAGATCTAGATACACAGTAAAAATTCAAAAATATATTTTAATTTTTATTATTAATATAATACTGAACCATTGAAAATGCAAGATTAAAAGAACCAGAAACATTTGATTGGCTGGTGCATTTGCAAAAGGATGGAAAATTCATATCTAAAGTAAAACTTATTTTGGTTCCTTAATGATTTAGTTATATTGGATTGATGACCAAAATGAAGCATATATTCAATTCAGGTCGTGAAGTCGCCATGTTCAGAGATGTTTATCCAAAACTTCTTTCCTTACAGTGATAGTGTTACCTCTATTTGGCTCTAAGGACAGCTGACTGATGTGGGTGGAATCATCAAAGAATAGACTTGATGACTTGCAGCAGGCAAAGTCAGTCAGCTACCTGAAAATTGTTGGCTTGTGTAAGATGTGATGGTTGCATAGACCTGCAGTTTAGAGAAATTTCTGGTATTTTATATACTTAGTATTTAATTTAAAAAAATTTTGTGGATGAATTCTCATGAAGATATAAGATTTTTAAATTGTTTGTATATAAAATGATGGTTTCAACTTGAAAAAATAATACTATATTTATTCATCAAAATGTAGCTTATTAAATTTTCTTATAATCTCTAGTATAGGCTTTCTGCAGAATGTGAGAGGATTTATGTTCTTCCTTTACTCTAAAACCAAGTAGGAACACAAAGAATCAAAGCTAAAAAGAGAACTGTTAGAATTCCTTTGAAGAATATAAAAAGACTCAATTTTTGCTACCATGGCAGTGAAGTGAAATCGGAGGTTATCCACTGTGGGAGTAACAAGGTTTTAAGGTGAGACATTCAAAAACTCTTCTTTGAATATACCTGTTGTGCTTTTGATCCTTTCTGAGGAATAGAAAAAAGGAGGGAGAAAAATATATAGTGTTATACCAAATATGGCGTGAGCTCCAGAAATAACTGGAATTGCACTATATTAAGTCTATTGCATTAAAATGTATAAATAATGCACAGCTGATGGTTTGGCAGTAGTTAAATGGTAGTCAAGTGTGAAATGTACTTGCTATTTTTTTGCACAATTTCTCAAATAACGTGAGCAGTACAGCATTTAATGCATTGGATGTAACCAATTTTATGAATTTCTTTAACAAGTAAAATCGTCTTAAAGTAAGCTAAATTCCAGCAGCTGTCTTCTGATTTGGTATGCTTTCCAGATAGCAGGCAAACAACAGTTATTATTACTTTTTTTACTATTGCTATTGCATTTACTGTAGTTGTAGCAACATTGCATATCTAGATATTGTTGTTGGTACTGAAAATAAAAATATATAATCAGGCCACTTACTGCTCAATTTTATTTTCAATCTGTAAACAAAGGAGGTAAATTTTTACAGAATCTGTATTGAAGTGTTTCTCCCTCTCTCTCTAACACACAATGAAGAAATAATATTTCAAAGAATAAATGGGGTTCACTATAAGCTTGAAAATCAAGAAAGTTACAGTCATCTAAACTGCCATTCAACTGAATAGGTTATTTCAATAAGAAAAAAATCCATTTTAAAAAGAAAACGGTTTCAATCCTTGTTATAAGGAGTCATGAGCATTCAAGAAAGACTAGTCTCATCAGCTCTCACAGGAATTACCCTTCCACACGAATCCTTTGTGTTTTTTATTTTCCAAATAATTGTCATTTTTCTTCTAAGCAAAAGGGAAAAAGAAATTGTGGTAACTCTAGGCATTTTGACAAACATTTTCTTAAACACTCACTGGCAGACATGCTGATGATGATTCCCCTAGAAAATGTTAAAATGAAAATGCATTAGCGGAAAGAGGGGAGAAACAGAAGTGTGCATGCCCTAGCACAAGCACCCTTATATTGAGGGAAAGGCAACGTGGGAAACACGCTTCAGGGACACAGGTATTTTCCAGCCAAAACCCTTCAGTGAGGCCAAAGTTAGTCCTGAGCTGGAGAAGGACAGCAGGAATCTCCCTCACCTTGCCAGCAAGTTGCAGTCCATATCCAAATTGCTGCAGCAGGGTCTGCTTACAAGACCGAATGTGTATGTTCATGAGGCTGTGTCAGCGATGGATGGAAAAGTGAAATATTCAGTCATGAGTTTGTCTTATCTGTGTCATTTGAACCAGATATCCAGCTAGTATGGCAATAAAGAGGTCTTTTTTTTTTTTTTTATTTTTGTACATGTATGTTCCCAGATCATTCATATGCATATCCCTTGACCCTCCCCCCACCCAGTTCCCCCCCCATCCCTCCAGACCATCTTTTAAAATTACTTTTTAAGCTGACTCTCAGTATGTGGGAGCACAGGAGACCTCTCACTAACCACTGTTCTAGCAACCAGTTCTAACAGCTTTGTGTTTGCATGTAGCTGAGACTCAACTGCCTCTTCTAAGGCCTGTACCCAGTTCCTCTGGCCCCCTGTCCTGGGCAGCTGCTCGGATGCTGGCATGTTGTACATGCTTTACTATTCAAGCACATGCAACTCACAAGTGCAGCAGTGTTAGCACTTGACCAGTGAGGGAAAAAAGCCAATGAATAAATGCTTCCCATTTCTGAACCCTGGACAAGTTTTTGGGGATGTATAATGCTTCTCAGACCTTTGTATGAAATTGGACCCTGGCACCTACAGGTGGCCAACTCAATAATTCTTTGCATATCATGTTTTGGCTCTTTGGTCTTTATTTTTTTTTTCAATCTTCTCAGCTTTTTGTTTATTTTAAAATTTGTTCTCTCATTTTTACTACAGAAAATAGCTTTTCCAATAAATTACTCTGCTAAGCTTTCATTCAGCCCCTTCTTTGGGGAGAGTTTCAGGTAAGATTTTCTTAAATAACACACTATCTTGAGGTTCTTCTTTATCTGAAAGCCTATGTGCGATATTACCTTTTGTTTGTTTGCTTTTAGTGATTGCACAACATTAAGCTGAACAGATTTAAAATGACTAATATGCCTAGGCTGGGGTTGCACAATCAAAATTAACAGTCACTAGCACAAGCACCCTTATATTGAGGGAAAGGCAACGTGGGAAACACGCTTCAGGGACACAGGTATTTTCCAGCCAAAACCCTTCAGTGAGGCCAAAGTTAGTCCTGAGCTGGAGAAGGACAGCAGGAATCTCCCTCACCTTGCCAGCAAGTTGCAGTCCATATCCAAATTGCTGCAGCAGGGTCTGCTTACAAGACCGAATGTGTATGTTCATGAGGCTGTGTCAGCGATGGATGGAAAAGTGAAATATTCAGTCATGAGTTTGTCTTATCTGTGTCATTTGAACCAGATATCCAGCTAGTATGGCAATAAAGAGGTCTTTTTTTTTTTTTTTTATTTTTGTACATGTATGTTCCCAGATCATTCATATGCATATCCCTTGACCCTCCCCCCACCCAGTTCCCCCCCTCCCATCCCTCCAGACCATCTTTTAAAATTACTTTTTAAGCTGACTCTCAGTATGTGGGAGCACAGGAGACCTCTCACTAACCACTGTTCTAGCAACCAGTTCTAACAGCTTTGTGTTTGCATGTAGCTGAGACTCAACTGCCTCTTCTAAGGCCTGTACCCAGTTCCTCTGGCCCCCTGTCCTGGGCAGCTGCTCGGATGCTGGCATGTTGTACATGCTTTACTATTCAAGCACATGCAACTCACAAGTGCAGCAGTGTTAGCACTTGACCAGTGAGGGAAAAAAGCCAATGAATAAATGCTTCCCATTTCTGAACCCTGGACAATTTTTTGGGGATGTATAATGCTTCTCAGACCTTTGTATGAAATTGGACCCTGGCACCTACAGGTGGCCAACTCAATAATTCTTTGCATATCATGTTTTGGCTCTTTGGTCTTTATTTTTTTTTTCAATCTTCTCAGCTTTTTGTTTATTTTAAAATTTGTTCTCTCATTTTTACTACAGAAAATAGCTTTTCCAATAAATTACTCTGCTAAGCTTTCATTCAGCCCCTTCTTTGGGGAGAGTTTCAGGTAAGATTTTCTTAAATAACACACTATCTTGAGGTTCTTCTTTATCTGAAAGCCTATGTGCGATATTACCTTTTGTTTGTTTGCTTTTAGTGATTGCACAACATTAAGCTGAACAGATTTAAAATGACTAATATGCCTAGCTGTTGTCTACGAAACAAAGCCAAGGACTTTAGCTCACAAATCATTTAGGATCCCCAGGATACATTTCATGTCACTATCAACCAGCACTTCAACACACACATACACAGCATACACACACTCCACTCATACAAATACATGCTCATACAAATACACTCATACAAATACAAAGCCTATGCTTTACCAAAATCTAACAAAATAACTCAATATTCTCACAGTCCACAATTTCTCATGCTTCTTAGCCTTTCTGTATCTAATTTCTTCCATGTGAAAGTTCTCCTATTTCATCATCAGTTCACCTTCTGTTTTTTTAAAATATCCTTTATGAAATCCTTTTATCTATATTAGACAAAGGTATGTGATTCTGAGCCAACTTATAAAAACATTTTCCAACCAACTTAATAATATACTAAGTAAATGCTAACTTGAGTGTGTTTTATATTAAATGGAGGGCAGAATCTTTGTTCTATTTGTAGTAATACCTCTAATACATAGGAGTAGATGGTCTATATAAATATTTGAGAATAAATCAATAATTGAATTATGATAGTATTTAGCCTTCCCTTAAATATCTAATCCTTGTCCAAGGTCTCTTAGCGCAGTGACATTGACTGAAAGAATTAAATCCATATTGCTAACCAGCAAAAGAATTTTAACTCTTTGATTTCAAGTATTTCTGATGATTTCCCTAATATCATTCACTCATTGGATTAACACTGATTGTCTGCTCATTATATATCAGGCACGGATACAAGCATTTGGAAACAAAGATGTAGACATATTGTTTGCTTTCTTAAACCTTCCGTTGTAGCATAATGGAGAAACTAGGGATTAACACCTGGACAAGCAAATGTAATTTATATAATTAGAAGCTGTGATGTATGATATAAGACGGTGAATAGGTTGTGAATAGGAAAAAAAAAATTTGATTTGCACAATAAGAATAAAAGAAAATTTAAGAACAGCATATTAAAAAAAAAAAAAAACCTTACATAGGAAAGAACTGGTTATCTTCAATAAACTGAAACAAAAGTAGTGTGGGAGGACCTTATGAAGGGTATAGAGGGGCTTATAAGGAATGAATTCAGAGACAAAAGCAAGAACAGAGTCAGAAAAGTCATCTCTAAAACTAGGTTCTAATTGTGTTGTAGTGGGAAGTTACTGAAGGTTTTGAAGGGCTGGTGTTATAACATATGATGAATACTTTATAAACAATTAAGCTATTACTCTAGGAACTGAATGACATGTATTGAGTATAACTGAGAAGAGGGCTATTAGAGCAGTGTGCCTACAGACTATTGGAGAAATCAAATTATGCATGAGATAGGTTCTTGTGAGTCACTGTTTTAATACTATGTAAAGGAAATAGATTAGCTCACTAATGGAGAGAATTTGAGAAAGAAGACAAGAGAAGCAAAAACTGTCCCTGAGTGGATTCAACAAAGAAAAAACTTAGCATGTCAGAGGGAATATCTGCAATACTCAGTGCCCCAGGAACTACAAGATGAAAGTGGTACAAGTTGTTTTGAGGATCATTAACTATGTCATATGCTCTCAAGAGTTCTAGAAAGTTTATTATGAAAGTGAATTATTTGAAATGTATACAATGTAGGCCATTGCCAATCTTAGAAGAGAAAATACTCATAGTGACTTGGTGTAGAGATGCCCCAGATAACAAGGATCTAATGGGTTGCAATATCAATTTAAAAATATATTCACGTACATTTTTTTAAGTTTGTTGTAAATTTGCCTGAAGAGACCAATATTTGGTGCTTGAGTAGAATTTCAGAAAAAATGAAAATCAATGAGAGGATGTTACAGAATCAGAGAAGATTATTTAAAAGAGGAGATGGTCTAGCTCCGTCAGCAGAAATAAATAGAAACCAGTCAGACATTCTTTACAGAACAGCAACAATGGGACAAAGTGAAGGAAGAGGCAAGGTCTGATTACACTGAGGAGTTTTCACATATCCCTCATCCATCAAGGTGCTGAATGTAGAGCTTACTACTTCTTCAGACTAATATCCAAGTTCATTAATTTAGTAATTTCAGATCCACATTCTTCTTTGTACATTCTCCATATAATACCTGGGGAATTAGAGAACATTTAATCTCTGCAGGGGTACTAGTCCACAAAGTTAATTTGCAAATTAATCTGTAGTAAGTATTCTTATTATAAATATATATTTACATTTGATTTTCGATTTTTTGTGGTTTTTGTGATTTTTTTTTTAAAAGTACTCTTTAAAAGTCTGAATTAACATACTACTTTTCTCATGTTATAGTTTGATTTATGCCTGCCCAGTTCAATTTGCAACCTAAATATATAAATTTAAAATATGCAATCATTTCAATAGTAGAACTCAAATGCCATACTAATTTTTCTCTATACCATTTTAAAATCCTTTAACTGAGACGAATATTGGTTGTTTATGTGCAAGTTGCCTCTACTACTTTCTTAAAGGATCCATGGTAATAAGATGTCCAGGTACACTGAAGAGTGAATGATATCTTGAGTTTTTAAGAAAATATGGTTGACATGTGGTCTCTATGAAAAAACTACACACTTGGGAGAGGTTCTTATCGGTATTTTAGAAACATTTTACAGTTGTCAGTATGTTTTGAGGATCATTAACTATGTCATATGCTCTCAAGAGTTCTAGAAAGTTTATTATGAAAGTGAATTATTTGAAATGTATACAATGTAGGCCATTGCCAATCTTAGAAGAGAAAATACTCATAGTGACTTGGTGTAGAGATGCCCCAGATAACAAGGATCTAATGGGTTGCAATATCAATTTAAAAATATATTCACGTACATTTTTTTAAGTTTGTTGTAAATTTGCCTGAAGAGACCAATATTTGGTGCTTGAGTAGAATTTCAGAAAAAATGAAAATCAATGAGAGGATGTTACAGAATCAGAGAAGATTATTTAAAAGAGGAGATGGTCTAGCTCCGTCAGCAGAAATAAATAGAAACCAGTCAGACATTCTTTACAGAACAGCAACAATGGGACAAAGTGAAGGAAGAGGCAAGGTCTGATTACACTGAGGAGTTTTCACATATCCCTCATCCATCAAGGTGCTGAATGTAGAGCTTACTACTTCTTCAGACTAATATCCAAGTTCATTAATTTAGTAATTTCAGATCCACATTCTTCTTTGTACATTCTCCATATAATACCTGGGGAATTAGAGAACATTTAATCTCTGCAGGGGTACTAGTCCACAAAGTTAATTTGCAAATTAATCTGTAGTAAGTATTCTTATTATAAATATATATTTACATTTGATTTTCGATTTTTTGTGGTTTTTGTGATTTTTTTTTTAAAAGTACTCTTTAAAAGTCTGAATTAACATACTACTTTTCTCATGTTATAGTTTGATTTATGCCTGCCCAGTTCAATTTGCAACCTAAATATATAAATTTAAAATATGCAATCATTTCAATAGTAGAACTCAAATGCCATACTAATTTTTCTCTATACCATTTTAAAATCCTTTAACTGAGACGAATATTGGTTGTTTATGTGCAAGTTGCCTCTACTACTTTCTTAAAGGATCCATGGTAATAAGATGTCCAGGTACACTGAAGAGTGAATGATATCTTGAGTTTTTAAGAAAATATGGTTGACATGTGGTCTCTATGAAAAAACTACACACTTGGGAGAGGTTCTTATCGGTATTTTAGAAACATTTTTACAGTTGTCAGTATGTCTTCAGTAACAGAAAATGTTTTCTAGAAACTTTCTTGGTTATAAATTCCAGAAACAGCAGGAATAATTCAGTGACTTTGATTCAAAGCCCAGTGAACTGAAAAGAGAAAGATTTATTTTCATTTCAATACTCGGGAGAATAAGGCAGTTGGACACAAAAGTCATACAACTATATGACCTTATGTTGAGGAAATAGTATTAAGAAGGAGTCCCGCCAGCAGTTATGTGACTTGTGGTTCAACATCTCTGTTGCTGTTGTTCAGTTACTCAAACATGTCTGACTCTATGGGACTCCATGGACTGCAGCACTCCAGGCTTCCTTGTTCTTCACCATCTCTTGGCATTTGCTCAAACTCATGTCCACTGAGTGAGTAATGCCATCCAACCATGTCATCTGTCGTCCCCTTCTCATCCTGCCATCAAGGTCTTTTCTAGTGAGTTAGGTCTTTGCATCAGGTGGTCAAATTATTGGAGCTTCAGTTTTAGCATCAGTTCTTCCAATGAATATTCGGGGTTGCTTTCCTTTATAATTGATTAGTTTGATCTCCTTGCAGTCCAACGGAGTCCAATATCTCTAGACCCTCAATATAATACTGAAATATATCTTATTAAATTCATTATTAATAAAAGAAAAAAGCATATGGAAAATTATTGATAAAATGATCCTGAATAATTACTTCTCTGTCCTGGTAAAAAGAAAGTTTAATAGCTGCAACAGAGAAAATAATAAAAGAAAAATTCTTATATGTAACCACTGTAGAGACAACATTTGCATTTAAGCAAACTCAGATTGATTTCCTTCATTTGATAAACAGAATAGCACAGACTAAGTGGCTTAATAACAGAAAGTTATTTGTTCACAGTTCTGGAGCCCAGATATTTAAGAGAAAGAAACTAGCAATGTTGCTTTCTACTGCTGTCTTGGCTTGCACATGGAAACCTTCTGCCCATATCCTCACCTGGCTTTTCCTCAGCGGACTCACTGACAATTGCTGTTTCTTCCTCTTCTTAGAAAGAGACTGGACCTACTGAATTAGAGCCCCACCCTTGTGACCCCACTTAATTGCAATTACCTTCTTAAAGGCACTATCTACAAATACAGTCACACTGGAAATTAGGCCTCAAACTATGAATAATTTTTTGTGCGATGAGGATAATGGAGAGAATCACAATTTAACATCTAACATTTGGCAAACTTTTCTTTATTCAGCATATTCCAATGATGCTTTCAGTGGTTAATGGGCCATGCAGTGAATAATCATAGCCTTAACTGTTGAGGAAATAGTATTAAGAAGGAGTCCCGCCAGCAGTTATGTGACTTGTGGTTCAACATCTCTGTTGCTGTTGTTCAGTTACTCAAACATGTCTGACTCTATGGGACTCCATGGACTGCAGCACTCCAGGCTTCCTTGTTCTTCACCATCTCTTGGCATTTGCTCAAACTCATGTCCACTGAGTGAGTAATGCCATCCAACCATGTCATCTGTCGTCCCCTTCTCATCCTGCCATCAAGGTCTTTTCTAGTGAGTTAGGTCTTTGCATCAGGTGGTCAAATTATTGGAGCTTCAGTTTTAGCATCAGTTCTTCCAATGAATATTCGGGGTTGCTTTCCTTTATAATTGATTAGTTTGATCTCCTTGCAGTCCAACGGAGTCCAATATCTCTAGACCCTCAATATAATACTGAAATATATCTTATTAAATTCATTATTAATAAAAGAAAAAAGCATATGGAAAATTATTGATAAAATGATCCTGAATAATTACTTCTCTGTCCTGGTAAAAAGAAAGTTTAATAGCTGCAACAGAGAAAATAATAAAAGAAAAATTCTTATATGTAACCACTGTAGAGACAACATTTGCATTTAAGCAAACTCAGATTGATTTCCTTCATTTGATAAACAGAATAGCACAGACTAAGTGGCTTAATAACAGAAAGTTATTTGTTCACAGTTCTGGAGCCCAGATATTTAAGAGAAAGAAACTAGCAATGTTGCTTTCTACTGCTGTCTTGGCTTGCACATGGAAACCTTCTGCCCATATCCTCACCTGGCTTTTCCTCAGCGGACTCACTGACAATTGCTGTTTCTTCCTCTTCTTAGAAAGAGACTGGACCTACTGAATTAGAGCCCCACCCTTGTGACCCCACTTAATTGCAATTACCTTCTTAAAGGCACTATCTACAAATACAGTCACACTGGAAATTAGGCCTCAAACTATGAATAATTTTTTGTGCGATGAGGATAATGGAGAGAATCACAATTTAACATCTAACATTTGGCAAACTTTTCTTTATTCAGCATATTCCAATGATGCTTTCAGTGGTTAATGGGCCACATGCAGTGAATAAATCATAGCCTTAACAAGTAAACTAAACTTTATATTCATTTCCTTTTTCCAAGCTCTTAAATTTATTCCAATTTCAGTATGTCATTTATTTGATTTTTAAAAATGACCTGCAGCTTCTTAGTTAAGGATGACTATCTGTTAAAAAGGTATGCACCTATCTTCCATAGAGAGTAGATATTGGATGTGCTTACATTTCAAAAAATAAAGGGGTTTTTTGGCTCTATTTTCCTTCCAACTCCATTTTGCATCATGATATTTATATTAATATCCACTATTGAAAATTGAAATATAGGAAGCAAATGTATTTAAATATGGCTTTTGTGTTACTTGCTAGGCTCTCCTATTCTTGTCAAACATGTAGGAAATGAATACGATTTAAAGACTTAATGGATTACTAGATTTATAAACAACTTGTAGCTATGCATTATTCTTCTTTTACCTTTCTGCTGGGTCTTAATTATATAGTCTCTCCTGGATTACAAAGTGAATCCTGTCTTTTTCTTTATATATAGGATATATTTTTATTTTTGATATTAATATTTCAGAATTGCTGCTTTAAAAATCCTTCCATTAGTGGTTTAAAACATAGGTTAAAAAATAAAGAAAACTTTTATGGTCATAAAATTGTAAAATATACTGAGGTTATAGTAGCTACAGTGAATTCCTAGGAGTTGCAAAACTTGAAGAATTCTTTATGAAGTCTTGTAAGTTGAACTTATATGTAGAGCATTTTAATAGAAATTAGAGTGTTGGTGTCCAGTTACTTAGTCATGTCCCATTTGTACGGACTGTCACGCCAAGCTTCTCTGTCTTTTCCTATTTACCTTTCTTAGAAAGCCCTTTACTTTAAAAACTGCCCATATCCTCACCTGGCTTTTCCTCAGCGGACTCACTGACAATTGCTGTTTCTTCCTCTTCTTAGAAAGAGACTGGACCTACTGAATTAGAGCCCCACCCTTGTGACCCCACTTAATTGCAATTACCTTCTTAAAGGCACTATCTACAAATACAGTCACACTGGAAATTAGGCCTCAAACTATGAATAATTTTTTGTGCGATGAGGATAATGGAGAGAATCACAATTTAACATCTAACATTTGGCAAACTTTTCTTTATTCAGCATATTCCAATGATGCTTTCAGTGGTTAATGGGCCACATGCAGTGAATAAATCATAGCCTTAACAAGTAAACTAAACTTTATATTCATTTCCTTTTTCCAAGCTCTTAAATTTATTCCAATTTCAGTATGTCATTTATTTGATTTTAAAATGACCTGCAGCTTCTTAGTTAAGGATGACTATCTGTTAAAAAGGTATGCACCTATCTTCCATAGAGAGTAGATATTGGATGTGCTTACATTTCAAAAAATAAAGGGGTTTTTTGGCTCTATTTTCCTTCCAACTCCATTTTGCATCATGATATTTATATTAATATCCACTATTGAAAATTGAAATATAGGAAGCAAATGTATTTAAATATGGCTTTTGTGTTACTTGCTAGGCTCTCCTATTCTTGTCAAACATGTAGGAAATGAATACGATTTAAAGACTTAATGGATTACTAGATTTATAAACAACTTGTAGCTATGCATTATTCTTCTTTTACCTTTCTGCTGGGTCTTAATTATATAGTCTCTCCTGGATTACAAAGTGAATCCTGTCTTTTTCTTTATATATAGGATATATTTTTATTTTTGATATTAATATTTCAGAATTGCTGCTTTAAAAATCCTTCCATTAGTGGTTTAAAACATAGGTTAAAAAATAAAGAAAACTTTTATGGTCATAAAATTGTAAAATATACTGAGGTTATAGTAGCTACAGTGAATTCCTAGGAGTTGCAAAACTTGAAGAATTCTTTATGAAGTCTTGTAAGTTGAACTTATATGTAGAGCATTTTAATAGAAATTAGAGTGTTGGTGTCCAGTTACTTAGTCATGTCCCACTCTTTGAGATCCCACGGACTGTAGCACGCCAAGCTTCTCTGTCTTTTATTACCTCCTAGAGTTTACTCAGACTCATTTCCATTGAGATAGTGATGCCATCCAACTATCTCATCCTCTGTCCTCCTCTTCTCCTCCTCCCCTCGATCTTCCTCTGCATTAGAGTCTTTTCAAGCGAGTCAGTTCACCAAAATGTTTTATCTCTCTTTTCCCAGAGCTAACAGAAACTGCATGATACTCTGACTTAATGAAATTTTACTTGTAAATGAGAAAATGTCATATATATATATATATATACATACGCACATATATATGTATGTATATGAAATATATGAAGATTTCACTAAAATTATTATTTCACAGATTTCTGGAATGCTGGTTTTAACAAAAATCGAAGTTTGAAATTAACATTAAGTAGTAACAGCTATCTGATTATTGTCTTGATAAAATAACTGGTAACAGACTAGATCAGCTATGTCTATAACTATAAAATTTGACAAAATAAAACAACTTTTTGGTTGCGGAAAAAAGCAATACTTTACTGTGATGTTTTGGACAAGTAAACAACCTACTTTTCTGCCTAGAGTCAGTCTTGAGACTGCTGCATAGAGAGGGGGAGTCCAAGAATAACAACCCAGACTTGCTAATCTGTGGAGAAAAGCTACTGAGATGGTTAAAAATTTCATAGCAGTGAAAGAGGAAGAAGCCTTGCAGAAAAGGAGTCAACTCTAAACAGTTCTTTTGAATCTTCTCTCAATACTAACCTGTACTCATGCAAGCCAAGAAACCACAGATAGGTAAAGGACACCTACCATAAAACAAACAAAAACAAGAAACTATGAGTTAAATACCTAATAGTTTCAACAGGTATATTTTGTTTTATGCCAGAGTGAACATATGTTTTGGCTTCCTGGGAAGTGTAGTGGTAAAAAATCTGCCTGCCAATGCAAGCGATGCAAGAGATGCTGGTCTGATCCCTGAGCCAAGAAGATCCCCTAGCAAAGAAAGTGGCAACCCACTTCAGTATTCTTACCTAGAAAATTCCATGGATAGAAGAGCCTGTCAGGCTACAGTCCATGGGGGTGCAGAGTCAGATACAACTGCTTGTACCTACTACACTGTCTGGACGTATGTTTGATTAATCCAAACATTCAGTAGTGATTACAGAAGTGCAAGAAAAAGTCTGTCTAGTTAAAAATCTTAAAATGCATCTCAAAAGACTTACGTTGACCAAGATGTAAATTGCTTGAACAAAGTCCAACATCATTTAAGTTATGACAATATCCAATGAGTTAATAAATAGTACAATATGTCCACTATCCAATCAAAAATGGCTACACATGCAAAAATGCACAAAATGTGACCAATAGTTGGGGGAAAAAAATAGTCAGTTAAACCATGAAATTACAGAGATTTTGAAATTTGTACATGAATTATTTAAAACAGCTGTATCAAATATATTCAAGTATTAAAAGGAAAATTTTAAAAATTGCTGATGGAAATTGAAGATATAAAATAAAATAAAACATGTAGTACTCAGAAATACAATTACAGAAGTGGAAAAAAAAATAAGATAGGCCTAACAACAGTCATCTGTCTCTCTCTCTCAAAAAAAATTGTGAGGTTGAATATAGAATATATCTAAGTAGATTCTCCCAAGTAGACTCTACCTAAAACAAAGCACAAAGAATGAAAGGCAGAGAAATATGAAGAGAAACACCATGTAATGTACATAGTATCAAACAGATTGACATGGATGAAACTCAAAAACCTGCTGAGTAAAAGTAGCCAGACAAAAAATATTGCATAATATTATGATTTATAGTGAGAAATATATATTTGGTCTTTGTCCTGTTTCTAGCACAAAGCTACTATAAATCTTGCAATTTCCTGAGTGATAAAGACTATGAAAGTATCACTTTTGTGTTAATGGCATGGCTTTTGTTAAACATCTAAGGATGAGAGCAGGTTATAGGGAGAGTCAATCTTATGGTTAGAGGGCTTACACTTCCAATCCAACCCCTCTGACCTGCTGGGGAGGAAAAGGGCCAGAGATTAGGTTCCATTACCAATGGGCAATGATTTAATCAAGCATGGGTATGAATAAAACTTCCATAAAACGATGCAAGAGAATGCTGGTCTGATCCCTGAGCCAAGAAGATCCCCTAGCAAAGAAAGTGGCAACCCACTTCAGTATTCTTACCTAGAAAATTCCATGGATAGAAGAGCCTGTCAGGCTACAGTCCATGGGGGTGCAGAGTCAGATACAACTGCTTGTACCTACTACACTGTCTGGACGTATGTTTGATTAATCCAAACATTCAGTAGTGATTACAGAAGTGCAAGAAAAAGTCTGTCTAGTTAAAAATCTTAAAATGCATCTCAAAAGACTTACGTTGACCAAGATGTAAATTGCTTGAACAAAGTCCAACATCATTTAAGTTATGACAATATCCAATGAGTTAATAAATAGTACAATATGTCCACTATCCAATCAAAAATGGCTACACATGCAAAAATGCACAAAATGTGACCAATAGTTGGGGGAAAAAAATAGTCAGTTAAACCATGAAATTACAGAGATTTTGAAATTTGTACATGAATTATTTAAAACAGCTGTATCAAATATATTCAAGTATTAAAAGGAAAATTTTAAAAATTGCTGATGGAAATTGAAGATATAAAATAAAATAAAACATGTAGTACTCAGAAATACAATTACAGAAGTGGAAAAAAAAATAAGATAGGCCTAACAACAGTCATCTGTCTCTCTCTCTCAAAAAAAATTGTGAGGTTGAATATAGAATATATCTAAGTAGATTCTCCCAAGTAGACTCTACCTAAAACAAAGCACAAAGAATGAAAGGCAGAGAAATATGAAGAGAAACACCATGTAATGTACATAGTATCAAACAGATTGACATGGATGAAACTCAAAAACCTGCTGAGTAAAAGTAGCCAGACAAAAAATATTGCATAATATTATGATTTATAGTGAGAAATATATATTTGGTCTTTGTCCTGTTTCTAGCACAAAGCTACTATAAATCTTGCAATTTCCTGAGTGATAAAGACTATGAAAGTATCACTTTTGTGTTAATGGCATGGCTTTTGTTAAACATCTAAGGATGAGAGCAGGTTATAGGGAGAGTCAATCTTATGGTTAGAGGGCTTACACTTCCAATCCAACCCCTCTGACCTGCTGGGGAGGAAAAAGGGGCCAGAGATTAGGTTCCATTACCAATGGGCAATGATTTAATCAAGCATGGGTATGAATAAAACTTCCATAAAACACACAAAAGAAGTTGCTCAGAGAATTTCCAGGTGGGTGACATTCTTCGGGTATTCACAGAATTGTTTATTGCTGGCATGCGGTCGTCCCTATACACACACTGAACTAGTTTCAGAATGTCAGAAGGGTGCATCCTGTATGATTTCCCTCATTTGAAGTTCTAGAATAAAAAAAAGGAAAAGCTTATGTTTAAAGAAATTAAAACAGTGGTGACTCTTTTGAGGAGGCTGAGGAAATGAGTACAATTTCCTGGCAAGGCTCTTGAATGATCTTTGTGAAGTCTGATGAAACTGTTCTCTAAACTGAGTTGAAAGATGTATGGGGGCAATGGTGGTGGTGGTGCTTTAGTAACTAAGTTGTGTGCAACTCTTGTGACCCCATAGTCTGTAGCCTGCCAGGCTTCTCTGTTCATGGGATTTCCTAGGTAACAATACTGGAGATGATTGCCATTTCCTTCTCCAAGGAACTTCCAAAAATCTGGGATCGAACCCATATCTGCTGCAATGCAGGTGATTTCTTTACCAATTAGACACCAGGGAAGCCCCAATTATTATAATACAATTGGAAAATAATCACAAAGCTGGACTCAATCTATACATTTCATTTATGTAACTAAGTCAAGTAGCAACACCGCCACCATCTTGTTATCACTGAAATTCCTTTTAAATATACTTCTACCACTCATATCAAGTTAAAATTTTAAAATATCAATGCATCCCATGCATATATGGAATTACCCGCTGTAATGATAAATGATAGGCATAAAAAGATAGATAAAATAGACACATAGATAGAGGTAGATAGGTAGGTAACCAGATGCTGTCAGTAGCCAGACAAAAATATTGCATAATATTATGATTTATAGTGAGAAATATATATTTGGTCTTTGTCCTGTTTCTAGCACAAAGCTACTATAAATCTTGCAATTTCCTGAGTGATAAAGACTATGAAAGTATCACTTTTGTGTTAATGGCATGGCTTTTGTTAAACATCTAAGGATGAGAGCAGGTTATAGGGAGAGTCAATCTTATGGTTAGAGGGCTTACACTTCCAATCCAACCCCTCTGACCTGCTGGGGAGGAAAAAGGGGCCAGAGATTAGGTTCCATTACCAATGGGCAATGATTTAATCAAGCATGGGTATGAATAAAACTTCCATAAAACACACAAAAGAAGTTGCTCAGAGAATTTCCAGGTGGGTGACATTCTTCGGGTATTCACAGAATTGTTTATTGCTGGCATGCGGTCGTCCCTATACACACACTGAACTAGTTTCAGAATGTCAGAAGGGTGCATCCTGTATGATTTCCCTCATTTGAAGTTCTAGAATAAAAAAAAGGAAAAGCTTATGTTTAAAGAAATTAAAACAGTGGTGACTCTTTTGAGGAGGCTGAGGAAATGAGTACAATTTCCTGGCAAGGCTCTTGAATGATCTTTGTGAAGTCTGATGAAACTGTTCTCTAAACTGAGTTGAAAGATGTATGGGGGCAATGGTGGTGGTGGTGCTTTAGTAACTAAGTTGTGTGCAACTCTTGTGACCCCATAGTCTGTAGCCTGCCAGGCTTCTCTGTTCATGGGATTTCCTAGGTAACAATACTGGAGATGATTGCCATTTCCTTCTCCAAGGGAACTTCCAAAAATCTGGGATCGAACCCATATCTGCTGCAATGCAGGTGATTTCTTTACCAATTAGACACCAGGGAAGCCCCAATTATTATAATACAATTGGAAAATAATCACAAAGCTGGACTCAATCTATACATTTCATTTATGTAACTAAGTCAAGTAGCAACACCGCCACCATCTTGTTATCACTGAAATTCCTTTTAAATATACTTCTACCACTCATATCAAGTTAAAATTTTAAAATATCAATGCATCCCATGCATATATGGAATTACCCGCTGTAATGATAAATGATAGGCATAAAAAGATAGATAAAATAGACACATAGATAGAGGTAGATAGGTAGGTAACCAGATGCTGTCAGTAGTGAAGAATCTGCCTGTTAATGCAGGAGACACAGGATTTGATCCCTAGGTCCAGAAGATGTCCTGTAGGAGGAAAAGTCAACCCACTCCAGTATTCTTGCCTGGAGAATCCCATGGACAGAAGAGCCTGGTGGGCTACAGTCCATGGGGTTGTAAAGAGTTGGGCTTCACAACTAAAGTGACTTAGCATGCATGCAGTGAGCAAGTATTTACTCTGGTGTATCACCCAGTATAATTTTCTGTAAGTTATTTTATAATTATTTTATTCTATACTGTACATCCTTTTGTACCAATAGTTCTATTAGAGCTAATACTTCATCCTCTATTTCTCTGAACTTGAGAAAAAAATAGGTGAAAAATACTTTGAAGGAAAAATCTTTTTAAAGATATATAAAAGCAATATAAAATTATGTTTCTATACCCTAACTGAACTGCGTATTCTATGATTATCCCGTTGTAGTTTTTCAGATACCTCTAGTGCATTAAAAAGTAAAAGGTAATCTTTTATTTTTTCCTGAAGCAAGATTCCATGAGCATAAACTTACTCAAAGGAATAAGGTAACTTAAAGGAAAAAGAATTGTGCTAAAGATATTCAGTAAGAAATGAGAAACATAAATAAGCAAGTTAATGTTCCAAGGAAACATAACCTACTGCAAAGTTTAAACTATATTTTTTTAAGAGCCATGAAAAAAATGAGAATTATCCTAAAAAATATTTTCTCTAAAGACCCATTTACATTTTTGTACATGTACACTTGAGATCATAAAAAAGAATATCATTTCAACATTTCTAGTTATTATTAATTTTACGCCTTCTAATTTTAGCAGTGTCATAAGTTTCCCTTTTAATGTATAAAGGCTGATTTATTAGTACCTTTGGCCACAAATATGACTCTTCATTCAAAGAAACAATCTTTGCCATATAAATTACATTATGCTGCTCTAGGTCATTTAGCTCTACAGATGTTGTTGAACAATAATCTATGTAAAAGAAAATTGGTACAGATAAAATGTGTTAAAGTACGTTAAGATAATGGATACATAGTTTATTCATTTGTATCATGGAAATAGTTGTTGCACAGTAATTCTGTTACTAAACAGTAATGTGCCTGAGTATAGATTATGCATAAGTTGTTTTATATTATATAATTATTAAATTTGAAGATAAAAGTAAAAAACACATAGATAGAGGTAGATAGGTAGGTAACCAGATGCTGTCAGTAGTGAAGAATCTGCCTGTTAATGCAGGAGACACAGGATTTGATCCTAGGTCCAAGATGTCCTGTAGGAGGAAAAGTCAACCCACTCCAGTATTCTTGCCTGGAGAATCCCATGGACAGAAGAGCCTGGTGGGCTACAGTCCATGGGGTTGTAAAGAGTTGGGCTTCACAACTAAAGTGACTTAGCATGCATGCAGTGAGCAAGTATTTACTCTGGTGTATCACCCAGTATAATTTTCTGTAAGTTATTTTATAATTATTTTATTCTATACTGTACATCCTTTTGTACCAATAGTTCTATTAGAGCTAATACTTCATCCTCTATTTCTCTGAACTTGAGAAAAAAATAGGTGAAAAATACTTTGAAGGAAAAATCTTTTTAAAGATATATAAAAGCAATATAAAATTATGTTTCTATACCCTAACTGAACTGCGTATTCTATGATTATCCCGTTGTAGTTTTTCAGATACCTCTAGTGCATTAAAAAGTAAAAGGTAATCTTTTATTTTTTCCTGAAGCAAGATTCCATGAGCATAAACTTACTCAAAGGAATAAGGTAACTTAAAGGAAAAAGAATTGTGCTAAAGATATTCAGTAAGAAATGAGAAACATAAATAAGCAAGTTAATGTTCCAAGGAAACATAACCTACTGCAAAGTTTAAACTATATTTTTTTAAGAGCCATGAAAAAAATGAGAATTATCCTAAAAAATATTTTCTCTAAAGACCCATTTACATTTTTGTACATGTACACTTGAGATCATAAAAAAGAATATCATTTCAACATTTCTAGTTATTATTAATTTTACGCCTTCTAATTTTAGCAGTGTCATAATTTTCCCCTTTTAATGTATAAAGGCTGATTTATTAGTACCTTTGGCCACAAATATGACTCTTCATTCAAAGAAACAATCTTTGCCATATAAATTACATTATGCTGCTCTAGGTCATTTAGCTCTACAGATGTTGTTGAACAATAATCTATGTAAAAGAAAATTGGTACAGATAAAATGTGTTAAAGTACGTTAAGATAATGGATACATAGTTTATTCATTTGTATCATGGAAATAGTTGTTGCACAGTAATTCTGTTACTAAACAGTAATGTGCCTGAGTATAGATTATGCATAAGTTGTTTTATATTATATAATTATTAAATTTGAAGACTCATTTAAATTATCATTGTACTTGAAATTATCAGTTTCCATTTTCTGTCCTAAAATTTAAATTGAACAAACCTCTGAATTTACTCACCTAGTGCCATATAATTCCTAAATTCTTATTACTAAATGTATGATGAAATCCATGTAGTTATAATGATGATCACAAAAACTGTATTGCTAAGATTATTCCAGAAAACATTTTTCTATGTCATTAACTCCTTTCTGTTAATATTAGACATAGTGATTTAATTTTACATGTATTGATAAATATTTGACTTGCTTTTAATAATCATATTAATAATTACATGATAAAATATATATGTGAGTATATGTATACAGTATATACCCATGTATACAAGGTTCAACATATATATATCCACATATACAAATTTGATAGAATTAATACAAGTCATTCATATTTCATTAATCTGAATAAATAAGTATTTATCGGAAAATTTCATTATACTTATCCTCATAATCTGAATTCTCAGCAATCATTGTCATTAAACACAAATTTTAAAAAGAATTATTTCCCAATGATGATTTATTTACCTGGTACAATTAAACTAGCAAAACAAATAAGGCTAAAGCCAACAAAATAAGGCTAAAGCAAGGGAAGGGAGTACGCATTGTTCTTTTGAAGAGTGCATCATATTCAAGTATTTCTCCTGCTCTTTGCAGTGGATTCCTTTCCCACTACTTCTTTCTTCTCTTCATAGTGACTGAAAAGAATAATTTTGAAAATGAGACCAGAAGTAGGTGACAGCAGAACTAACATTTGAGAAAAAAGTTTCAGAAACTTGTTCGTTCTGATACTTTTCGGACTCCATCTCCCCTATGATGTTGCATCTAGGGGATGCACCAGTTTGAAGTAAATTTGAAATGGCTGTCTTCAGATTTACAAGCTAGTAAATAATGCAATAACAATCATAGCTTGGACTCAGCTTGAGAAGTCTTTTAAAAAAACTATGTAAAAGAAAATTGGTACAGATAAAATGTGTTAAAGTACGTTAAGATAATGGATACATGTTATTCATTTGTATCATGGAAATAGTTGTTGCACAGTAATTCTGTTACTAAACAGTAATGTGCCTGAGTATAGATTATGCATAAGTTGTTTTATATTATATAATTATTAAATTTGAAGACTCATTTAAATTATCATTGTACTTGAAATTATCAGTTTCCATTTTCTGTCCTAAAATTTAAATTGAACAAACCTCTGAATTTACTCACCTAGTGCCATATAATTCCTAAATTCTTATTACTAAATGTATGATGAAATCCATGTAGTTATAATGATGATCACAAAAACTGTATTGCTAAGATTATTCCAGAAAACATTTTTCTATGTCATTAACTCCTTTCTGTTAATATTAGACATAGTGATTTAATTTTACATGTATTGATAAATATTTGACTTGCTTTTAATAATCATATTAATAATTACATGATAAAATATATATGTGAGTATATGTATACAGTATATACCCATGTATACAAGGTTCAACATATATATATCCACATATACAAATTTGATAGAATTAATACAAGTCATTCATATTTCATTAATCTGAATAAATAAGTATTTATCGGAAAATTTCATTATACTTATCCTCATAATCTGAATTCTCAGCAATCATTGTCATTAAACACAAATTTTAAAAAGAATTATTTCCCAATGATGATTTATTTACCTGGTACAATTAAACTAGCAAAACAAATAAGGCTAAAGCCAACAAAATAAGGCTAAAGCAAGGGAAGGGAGTACGCATTGTTCTTTTGAAGAGTGCATCATATTCAAGTATTTCTCCTGCTCTTTGCAGTGGATTCCTTTCCCACTACTTCTTTCTTCTCTTCATAGTGACTGAAAAGAATAATTTTGAAAATGAGACCAGAAGTAGGTGACAGCAGAACTAACATTTGAGAAAAAAGTTTCAGAAACTTGTTCGTTCTGATACTTTTCGGACTCCATCTCCCCTATGATGTTGCATCTAGGGGATGCACCAGTTTGAAGTAAATTTGAAATGGCTGTCTTCAGATTTACAAGCTAGTAAATAATGCAATAACAATCATAGCTTGGACTCAGCTTGAGAAGTCTTTTTACTGTGTATGTATGAATATATTATATGTGGTTTATTTTATTAAATATTGTATTTAATTATTATATATTCAAATTGAATTACAGTGGGAAATAGATTAAAAACTTTACTTGACAGATAACTCCCTGAATAGATAAAGCAGCTTCAATAAAACACAGCCCTTTCAAGTTATTCTAGAAAGGTATTCCTAAATTCCTGCTATTTTTATTTATTTCTTTTTCCCTGACTTACTCTTGTTCTCTGAGAGCCAGTGATTAGCTGCTGCAATTGGAAGCTTGGAGGACTGGGAAGAGAAATTGACATTTCTGTTATCACAATCACCAAAATTGATCTGATCACTGTCCTTCTGTCAGCAAACAAAACTCACTGAAGTAAATGTCATCCATCCCTGAGATAGTAGCTTATTTTAATGCATTAAGTGGCACAGCTATGTCTGCAAATAACTTTTTATCTTTATTATGTCTCAAAATAACTTGTTTAGCAGAAAAAATGACATGCAAGTGGGTAATCAGGAGGATGGACAGATGTAACAGAGGGAAATGAGATGATGAGAGCAGTGGTGCATTGGCAAGAAACCAAACAGAATGTGCAAATTTTTGTATGACTAAACCCAGAGATGATAAGGCAGGGCTAGACCCAAACTGTATCGTTGATGGTTCTACAAAACAGAATGAGTTTATAGGTTTATTATTATTGACTGAACAAGTATTACCTAATTCCTATATTATTAGATCCACATCAAATAGATTTCACAGAGTCAAATAAATTAAATGATGAACCACAGTTATTTATGGGAATTTCCCTAACTCTGAGCCATACAAAAACAGTTCTATAAGAAAGTATCCAGCTTAGAATAGTCTTACAGTATCTTAATTTTTAGATACCTATGAATTTTTAAGTAATGGAAGATCATAGAATAAATGAAAGGGTACAAGTCTTTTTAAAACTAAAATGTCTCCCTTTTTCCCTTGCTACTAAGTATTTTATTTGGATGTTGATGCAACCAATGATTCAATAATTTGCTATATGTGAATATTCCCTCCTAAAACACTGTGGCTCACTTTATTTTAAATTTCATATCTAATTTCATTTCAATTTCAAACTAAGTTTCAAGTAAATTTGAAATGGCTGTCTTCAGATTTACAAGCTAGTAAATAATGCAATAACAATCATAGCTTGGACTCAGCTTGAGAAGTCTTTTTACTGTGTATGTATGAATATATTATATGTGGTTTATTTTATTAAATATTGTATTTAATTATTATATATTCAAATTGAATTACAGTGGGAAATAGATTAAAAACTTTACTTGACAGATAACTCCCTGAATAGATAAAGCAGCTTCAATAAAACACAGCCCTTTCAAGTTATTCTAGAAAGGTATTCCTAAATTCCTGCTATTTTTATTTATTTCTTTTTCCCTGACTTACTCTTGTTCTCTGAGAGCCAGTGATTAGCTGCTGCAATTGGAAGCTTGGAGGACTGGGAAGAGAAATTGACATTTCTGTTATCACAATCACCAAAATTGATCTGATCACTGTCCTTCTGTCAGCAAACAAAAATCACTGAAGTAAATGTCATCCATCCCTGAGATAGTAGCTTATTTTAATGCATTAAGTGGCACAGCTATGTCTGCAAATAACTTTTTATCTTTATTATGTCTCAAAATAACTTGTTTAGCAGAAAAAATGACATGCAAGTGGGTAATCAGGAGGATGGACAGATGTAACAGAGGGAAATGAGATGATGAGAGCAGTGGTGCATTGGCAAGAAACCAAACAGAATGTGCAAATTTTTGTATGACTAAACCCAGAGATGATAAGGCAGGGCTAGACCCAAACTGTATCATTGATGGTTCTACAAAACAGAATGAGTTTATAGGTTTATTATTATTGACTGAACAAGTATTACCTAATTCCTATATTATTAGATCCACATCAAATAGATTTCACAGAGTCAAATAAATTAAATGATGAACCACAGTTATTTATGGGAATTTCCCTAACTCTGAGCCATACAAAAACAGTTCTATAAGAAAGTATCCAGCTTAGAATAGTCTTACAGTATCTTAATTTTTAGATACCTATGAATTTTTAAGTAATGGAAGATCATAGAATAAATGAAAGGGTACAAGTCTTTTTAAAACTAAAATGTCTCCCTTTTTCCCTTGCTACTAAGTATTTTATTTGGATGTTGATGCAACCAATGATTCAATAATTTGCTATATGTGAATATTCCCTCCTAAAACACTGTGGCTCACTTTATTTTAAATTTCATATCTAATTTCATTTCAATTTCAAACTAAGTTTCAAGATAAAAATTCTCTGTATTTGCACTTGGATTTCAAATTTCTTTTCCTTTTGTTCAATTTTAAAAATATGTGTACACATTAAGAATATGAGTCCCTACAAATAGTTATTGTATCTACATGTAGCTGTGTATATCCAGCTGTTTTATAAAACACGTCTTTATTTTTCAATACATCTAGGAATGGATTCTTTATACCACTGAAATTCATAGGCTTTCACATAGCCCCTACAAGGCCTAAAATAAAAAGTTACTTGCTGTGAAACAGAGACATAAAAATATGTTAACCAGGACTTATTCAATAGCTCTTTTTTTCTGAGCAATATGTTCTTGTTATAATTACCTTTGTTACATCAACCAGACAAACTTAGAATTTCAATCTCTATGAGAAAAGTAAAATAAAACATGATCCTTATAAATAATAAAGACAATTTTACCCCTATAAAGTATCCTATAATCTAATTTCTTATAGTAGGAAGAGATAGCTTGTATAGAGACACTGAAATAAGTATTATTAAACTAAAATCAGACATGAAAGATTTGAAAATGTTATAGTATTTAATTTCCTAGAAGTATAATGCATATTAAAAATAATCTCCTACCAAACAAAGATGAAAATGTTGAGTCAGAGCTGTTATTACTTATCTCCAAATAAACACCTCCAGGGCTTAAAATCAGATAAAAAATAGAAAATGCAAACTAAGTATACAAAGGGTTTTATGCATTTTATAACTTGAATATCAAAAGTGGTTTGATCAGGAAATTGGGAATTTCACATTAAGCTTTTGATATACTTGCTATTTTGAAAAAACAAGCCATACAAAAACAGTTCTATAAGAAAGTATCCAGCTTAGAATAGTCTTACAGTATCTTAATTTTTAGATACCTATGAATTTTTAAGTAATGGAAGATCATAGAATAAATGAAAGGGTACAAGTCTTTTTAAAACTAAAATGTCTCCCTTTTTCCCTTGCTACTAAGTATTTTATTTGGATGTTGATGCAACCAATGATTCAATAATTTGCTATATGTGAATATTCCCTCCTAAAACACTGTGGCTCACTTTATTTTAAATTTCATATCTAATTTCATTTCAATTTCAAACTAAGTTTCAAGATAAAAATTCTCTGTATTTGCACTTGGATTTCAAATTTCTTTTCCTTTTGTTCAATTTTAAAAATATGTGTACACATTAAGAATATGAGTCCCTACAAATAGTTATTGTATCTACATGTAGCTGTGTATATCCAGCTGTTTTATAAAACACGTCTTTATTTTTCAATACATCTAGGAATGGATTCTTTATACCACTGAAATTCATAGGCTTTCACATAGCCCCTACAAGGCCTAAAATAAAAAGTTACTTGCTGTGAAACAGAGACATAAAAATATGTTAACCAGGACTTATTCAATAGCTCTTTTTTTCTGAGCAATATGTTCTTGTTATAATTACCTTTGTTACATCAACCAGACAAACTTAGAATTTCAATCTCTATGAGAAAAGTAAAATAAAACATGATCCTTATAAATAATAAAGACAATTTTACCCCTATAAAGTATCCTATAATCTAATTTCTTATAGTAGGAAGAGATAGCTTGTATAGAGACACTGAAATAAGTATTATTAAACTAAAATCAGACATGAAAGATTTGAAAATGTTATAGTATTTAATTTCCTAGAAGTATAATGCATATTAAAAATAATCTCCTACCAAACAAAGATGAAAATGTTGAGTCAGAGCTGTTATTACTTATCTCCAAATAAACACCTCCAGGGCTTAAAATCAGATAAAAAATAGAAAATGCAAACTAAGTATACAAAGGGTTTTATGCATTTTATAACTTGAATATCAAAAGTGGTTTGATCAGGAAATTGGGAATTTCACATTAAGCTTTTTGATATACTTGCTATTTTGAAAAAAACAAGTCTTACAATCCATGTTAAATATACCAACACATTCTGAATATATTACAAGAAATACTCTATTAAATGCATAGCTAAGCTAAAAAAAGAAAGAAAAAGGGTGTGAGGAAATTCCCAGGATGCAGAAAAGAAGTGTTTGAAACCAGTGTTAATTGAGTATTCAAACTCCAAGTACATTTACCAATATCACAAATCTTGATATTTGAATTTAGATGCAAATATTGGAGAGAGGAGAAATGCATAGATTCCATTAAGGAGATGGATTGTTCCACTACAGAGAAACAGTACTCTCAAAGATTACTCCCTGGTTGAGAAGGCAGGCTAGGTGAAAGTTCCCTGACAGCAAAAGGAGACAACCTGATTGCATGTCTGGCGATCACATTCTGGGTATCAGGAGCCCAGAATTCCCTGCCTACCAGTCATAAGTTCACATTCAGGGCTTTTCATGAGCCTCTTCTCTAATCCCATCCTCTCAAGTCAGAGCATATCATATAAGCCTCAGGCTTGGCCAAGGAGAGGCTGACTATTAACCAGGCCTGGAAGTGGGATGGGGTTTATGGACGGGAGGCATATGTGCTGCAGAGTTTTATTAATCATGATGGGTTGCAAGGTTCTTGTTTGTATAGAGCACAATTGTTGCTTGGAACAGAAAATTGAAATGCAGGTCAGAGACTTAATATGTGCTCTTATCCCTGATACATGAATGTGAGAGGCACACCTAGTCTCAGGAGTTATTCCAGTTTGTAAAATAAATAACTCTCTTAAAAATTTATCACCAGAAGCCTCTTCTCACAGATGCAAATTTACACTACATGAGTGGCCTAAGGAACACCAAATTGAGCAATGATATTTAAGTGGTCTTATGTTTATAGTTATTGGAAATGACTAGACAAAGTAAAATTAATCTCTGGAAAAATACAACTCCCTCCTCCTTAATAATCAAAAGATAACCAAGTCCCCCTCCTCTCAAATCAGAAGAATTTTATGTTATAGTTTCTAAAAGATTAAATTTAACAAAAATTGCTCTTTAATCTTCTATTCCATATATATTCTACTCCCTTTGGCCCTCTCAATCAGATTTTCACAAACCATGGGCGTTGCTTTGGTTTCCTGTTGTACACTCTGCAAACTAAAAATGGCTTTTATGTTTTAAAATTTTTTAAAATAAAGGAAGAGTAATATTTTGTAATTCAAGAATTATGTGAAATTTAACTTTCAGTATTCATATTTAATGTTTTACTAGCATACATCTACACTCATTTGATGATATATTTATTGCCTGTGACTACTTTTATGTTACAATGCCAATATCTGAGAACAAAAATTGTCTATCCTACATCTAGCTTGAACAGGAGAATGTAAATGACACTTTATTTCCACATTGACATGAGTTTTCTCATCCACTCTCTTCATTTGCATATTTTTGCTGTTTCTGAAACATTTCTGCCCAGGCAAATGGCTTGGTCATTATGGGATCTGAAAAACCCATCTTTCTCTTGAAAATTCATCTTTCATCTTTCTTTTTCAAGAGAAAGCATCTTTTATTCCCTGCCTACCAGTCATAAGTTCACATTGGCCAAGTTCTCTAATCCCATCCTCTCAAGTCAGAGCATATCATATAAGCCTCAGGCTTGGCCAAGGAGAGGCTGACTATTAACCAGGCCTGGAAGTGGGATGGGGTTTATGGACGGGAGGCATATGTGCTGCAGAGTTTTATTAATCATGATGGGTTGCAAGGTTCTTGTTTGTATAGAGCACAATTGTTGCTTGGAACAGAAAATTGAAATGCAGGTCAGAGACTTAATATGTGCTCTTATCCCTGATACATGAATGTGAGAGGCACACCTAGTCTCAGGAGTTATTCCAGTTTGTAAAATAAATAACTCTCTTAAAAATTTATCACCAGAAGCCTCTTCTCACAGATGCAAATTTACACTACATGAGTGGCCTAAGGAACACCAAATTGAGCAATGATATTTAAGTGGTCTTATGTTTATAGTTATTGGAAATGACTAGACAAAGTAAAATTAATCTCTGGAAAAATACAACTCCCTCCTCCTTAATAATCAAAAGATAACCAAGTCCCCCTCCTCTCAAATCAGAAGAATTTTATGTTATAGTTTCTAAAAGATTAAATTTAACAAAAATTGCTCTTTAATCTTCTATTCCATATATATTCTACTCCCTTTGGCCCTCTCAATCAGATTTTCACAAACCATGGGCGTTGCTTTGGTTTCCTGTTGTACACTCTGCAAACTAAAAATGGCTTTTATGTTTTAAAATTTTTTAAAATAAAGGAAGAGTAATATTTTGTAATTCAAGAATTATGTGAAATTTAACTTTCAGTATTCATATTTAATGTTTTACTAGCATACATCTACACTCATTTGATGATATATTTATTGCCTGTGACTACTTTTATGTTACAATGCCAATATCTGAGAACAAAAATTGTCTATCCTACATCTAGCTTGAACAGGAGAATGTAAATGACACTTTATTTCCACATTGACATGAGTTTTCTCATCCACTCTCTTCATTTGCATATTTTTGCTGTTTCTGAAACATTTCTGCCCAGGCAAATGGCTTGGTCATTATGGGATCTGAAAAACCCATCTTTCTCTTGAAAATTCATCTTTCATCTTTCTTTTTTCAAGAGAAAGCATCAATAAAGTTTGCACCCTTAGATTCTTTGAGTTCCTTAACTCACCCTGCTGTTTTCCCTAATCCTGGACCTTTATCCATAACTAGCTATATTAAATCAAGGTCTTATAGTGAAATATCTATCATACTCAAAATTTCCAGTTATCAACAGATTCAGACCTTCTGAAACACTGCCAAAATTTTGTGGAGGTGGTATTCTCTCTCACAGTGGTAAGCAATAAACTCAGCTTTGCTTTATCAACAGATTGTGTTGGTAATATTTAGGGAGACAGCTTTCAACAATTTACTAGTTGACACATAGACCATATGGCCCACAAAATCTAAAAAATGCACTAGCTGTCCCTTTGCACAAAGAGTTTGTCAACCTCTGTTCTTATGAGTAATATTAATTTCATTGTAGTCAAAACATCCAACTGAAATTCTTTCCAAAGGCATAGTATTGCTTTGTTTCCTTCAGATTACAAAAGCTCCTTTTCTTGTGGATATCAAAACAATTTCTGGAAAGATGATGAATTGTAAAGAGTAGATCATGGATTATACTTATATATAAAGGATAATCTCAAAGTCTGATGTTAAAATTGAGGTAAAGTACCCACCTGACTTTTATCTGGTGAGTGTTTCCCCTCTGTTTTTCTTGTATACAGAATTTTTAGTAACAGCGAGGATTATATTTTTAAAAATTTTAGTAGTGTGATATCATACCTTCAAATTTGGTGCCATTTTAAGTAAGATTTTACACAACATGAATATAAAATGGGTTTCAGGACAAGAATGAGGTCTGCACACAGCAAAGATCCTGGATGTCTTACTTTTGCCTTTTTCACGAAGAATTATGTGAAATTTAACTTTCAGTATTCATATTTAATGTTTTACTAGCATACATCTACACTCATTTGATGATATATTTATTGCCTGTGACTACTTTTATGTTACAATGCCAATATCTGAGAACAAAATTGTCTATCCTACATCTAGCTTGAACAGGAGAATGTAAATGACACTTTATTTCCACATTGACATGAGTTTTCTCATCCACTCTCTTCATTTGCATATTTTTGCTGTTTCTGAAACATTTCTGCCCAGGCAAATGGCTTGGTCATTATGGGATCTGAAAAACCCATCTTTCTCTTGAAAATTCATCTTTCATCTTTCTTTTTTCAAGAGAAAGCATCAATAAAGTTTGCACCCTTAGATTCTTTGAGTTCCTTAACTCACCCTGCTGTTTTCCCTAATCCTGGACCTTTATCCATAACTAGCTATATTAAATCAAGGTCTTATAGTGAAATATCTATCATACTCAAAATTTCCAGTTATCAACAGATTCAGACCTTCTGAAACACTGCCAAAATTTTGTGGAGGTGGTATTCTCTCTCACAGTGGTAAGCAATAAACTCAGCTTTGCTTTATCAACAGATTGTGTTGGTAATATTTAGGGAGACAGCTTTCAACAATTTACTAGTTGACACATAGACCATATGGCCCACAAAATCTAAAAAATGCACTAGCTGTCCCTTTGCACAAAGAGTTTGTCAACCTCTGTTCTTATGAGTAATATTAATTTCATTGTAGTCAAAACATCCAACTGAAATTCTTTCCAAAGGCATAGTATTGCTTTGTTTCCTTCAGATTACAAAAGCTCCTTTTCTTGTGGATATCAAAACAATTTCTGGAAAGATGATGAATTGTAAAGAGTAGATCATGGATTATACTTATATATAAAGGATAATCTCAAAGTCTGATGTTAAAATTGAGGTAAAGTACCCACCTGACTTTTATCTGGTGAGTGTTTCCCCTCTGTTTTTCTTGTATACAGAATTTTTAGTAACAGCGAGGATTATATTTTTAAAAATTTTAGTAGTGTGATATCATACCTTCAAATTTGGTGCCATTTTAAGTAAGATTTTACACAACATGAATATAAAATGTAATGTAGTGGGTTACAGGACAAGAATGAGGTCTGCACACAGCAAAGATCCTGGATGTCTTACTTTTGCTTCCTTGTGTAGGAATATATGGAGATCACCAGAACTAGAACAGGCTATTTATTCAGACTTGGATATAGGCAGGGAGTCAGTCACTATCATTTGCATTTGGATGAGACTTAAAATTTGCCAGGAGAGTGGAAAAACCTTATAGTGAACAAAAAGGAAGGCTTCATTATGGGCTCTACTTGTAAGTCCTTAGCAAGTGGAAGCTAGATTTGGACTAATGAGAAGCAGGGAATCTTCTACAACTAGTCTGATAAACATGTTTGTTTTTCTCTGGTTGGGTCCTGAGTTGCAAGTGGGGTCAGGCAATAAGAAAGCTGATAGGTATTGACCACATCCTGACTATTCTAAGTCTTTTGCTGCACAGGTGCTGGTTTGACTTCCTGAGCTGGTTGCTGTAGAGTTTATGGATCAGAGTACTATTTTCATATATGTTCTGGACAATGTCCATTTGTACATTCAGATTATCACTGCTCTTTTACTCTTCTACTCTGTGAAGAAATTCCACAGTAACTTCAGCACTGAACCATTTCCATTTTTTCACTTTCATTTTGTCAATTTTTATATCAGGATTCCTCATAGGTTATACCTGCAGGCTTGTTGTCCAGCTTCCCTTAGCCCTCCCATTCTCAAAACAGAAAACAAACTTTTTTTTTTTTTCATTTTTTTTCTGCATACCTGATTTACATCTTTATACTGTTTTTCTATGCCTGTTTCTCAGTGCAAAAAGAGAGTAAGAAACAATTCATACTCTGTTTTATGTTCATTTACTTTAGTCCCTGAACTGTAAAATAAAATTTTATACTGTATTTTATTTAATATTTTAGAAATGGTCCAAGAGCAGTTGGTTGGTTGAAGCATCTAGGAGTATTACATTCTGAATTATCTAAGAGAAAACTTGGGGTGAAAAAAGCAAAATAACTTCTTGAGTTGTGAAAAACTGAGACTTCAAAAGGGACACAATTCTTAATTGCCTCCTGTTAGTAAGTATACTCAGATGAGGACATGAAATGACATTAAATATTCTGAGTGGGAAAAATAAATATTTAGGAACAAACTTTTTCAATGCCTTGAAAAAAGACCAAGAAATAGTTAAAACCCTCACACACTTAAGAGAGTTTTAGTTCCTAATCCCTCCTCTAGAGCACACAGGGAAATTATAATTACTGAAAAACCAAAAATGATAAAAAAATTTGCTATCTCTGTTCACAGAAATGTCCTTATAGTAAACCCATACAATGCAACCTAGTACATAGCTTTGGGTCTCTAATCATATTTTTCCATCTAAAGGAACCAGTGTTCTTTGAAATAAAAGATGGCTAATTCAATCTCTAGGTTCAAAAGGTACAAGGTGAACCTACAACACTTTGTGGTACCATAAAGCAATGGAGCTTTCAAAGATTAATGGGGTCATATTGAAAGAACACAGGAGTCAGTAAAAAGGGAGCTCCCACTGGCCAAAGTTGAGATAACTCAGAATATCCAAAGAAGACTGCTGGGAGAAGGTGATTGACATACAATAAATCTGAAAAACCATATGTGTATAGAAACCCAGACATAACAAATTAACAAAATCTTCTAAAAGGAAATGTTTCCCTTGAGTTATTTAACAATTCTTGTATCCTAAGCTCAATTGTTCTATCAGAGAAAGAGAAAGAAACTAACTATAATTAAATCAAGCATTTCTTGAACTAAGGAATTATTGATAGTATGACCCAAAATGTGGTGATCTCAAGTCAATCAAAGATATCAAAATTTCAATTGGATATAATTTTAAGGTTAACTCTAACTGTTTGCAGGTTGCATGATGCCCCCAGAGAATTGCTATTGCTAATCAATGAATACAGTAACGTTGCAGGATATAAAATCAACACACAGAAATCCCTTGCATTCCTATACACTAATAATGAGAAAATAGAAAGAGAAATTAAGGAAACTATTCCATTCACTGTTGCAACGAAAAGAATAAAATACTTAGCAATAAATTTATCTAAAGTGACAAAAGACTATATACATAGAAAACTATCAAGCATTGATGAAAGAAATCAAAGATGGCACAAATAGATGGAGAAGTACACCATGCTTTTGGATTAGAGGAATCAATATAATGAAAGTGAGTATACCGCCCAAAGATATCTGTAGATTCAATGCAATGCATAACAAACTACCAACAGTATTTTTGACAGAATTGGAACAAGTAATTTCACTATTTTATGGAGGTACAGAAGACTCTGAATAAACAAAGCAATCTTGAAGAATTGAACTGGAGGACTCAACCTTCCCAAGAGAGTTTTAGTTCCTAATCCCTCCTCTAGAGCACACAGGGAAATTATAATTACTGAAAAACCAAAAATGATAAAAAAATTTGCTATCTCTGTTCACAGAAATGTCCTTATAGTAAACCCATACAATGCAACCTAGTACATAGCTTTGGGTCTCTAATCATATTTTTCCATCTAAAGGAACCAGTGTTCTTTGAAATAAAAGATGGCTAATTCAATCTCTAGGTTCAAAAGGTACAAGGTGAACCTACAACACTTTGTGGTACCATAAAGCAATGGAGCTTTCAAAGATTAATGGGGTCATATTGAAAGAACACAGGAGTCAGTAAAAAGGGAGCTCCCACTGGCCAAAGTTGAGATAACTCAGAATATCCAAAGAAGACTGCTGGGAGAAGGTGATTGACATACAATAAATCTGAAAACCATATGTGTATAGAAACCCAGACATAACAAATTAACAAAATCTTCTAAAAGGAAATGTTTCCCTTGAGTTATTTAACAATTCTTGTATCCTAAGCTCAATTGTTCTATCAGAGAAAGAGAAAGAAACTAACTATAATTAAATCAAGCATTTCTTGAACTAAGGAATTATTGATAGTATGACCCAAAATGTGGTGATCTCAAGTCAATCAAAGATATCAAAATTTCAATTGGATATAATTTTAAGGTTAACTCTAACTGTTTGCAGGTTGCATGATGCCCCCAGAGAATTGCTATTGCTAATCAATGAATCTGGTAACTTTGCAAGATATAAAGTTAACACACAGAAATCCCTTGCATTCCTATATGCTAACAATGAAAAATCAGAGAAAGAAATTAAGGAAACATTTCCATTTGCCATTGCAACTAAAAGAATAAAATACTTAGCAATAAATTTATCTAAAGTGACAAAAGACTATATACATAGAAAACTATCAAGCATTGATGAAAGAAATCAAAGATGGCACAAATAGATGGAGAAGTACACCATGCTTTTGGATTAGAGGAATCAATATAATGAAAGTGAGTATACCGCCCAAAGATATCTGTAGATTCAATGCAATGCATAACAAACTACCAACAGTATTTTTGACAGAATTGGAACAAGTAATTTCACTATTTTATGGAGGTACAGAAGACTCTGAATAAACAAAGCAATCTTGAAGAATTGAACTGGAGGACTCAACCTTCCCAACTTCGGATTATATTACCTTACTATCTTACTGTCACGAAGACAGTAAGACAGTCTGGCACAAAGACAGAAATAAAAATAGAAAGTCTGGAGATAAATTCATAAATTCATAAGTTCATAAACTCCATAATACCTATGGATACCTTATCTTTGACAAAGTACACAAAAATATACAATGGATAAAATAAATCTCTTCAGCAAGTGGTGCTGGGAAAACTGGTCAATTACAAATAAAAGAATGAAACTAGAATACTTTCTAACACCATACACAAAAGTAAACTCGGACCTAAATGTAAGATCAGAGTCTCTAACACTCTTAGAGGAAAAGATAGGCAGAACAGTCTCTGACATAAATCCCAGCAAGATTTTCTATGACCCACCTCCCAGAGTAATAGAAATTAAAACAAAAATAAGAAATGAGACATAATTAACTTTAAAAGCTTTTGCCCAACAATAGAAATTATAAGCAAGGTGAAAAGACAGCTCTAAGAATGGAAAAAATAATAACAAATGAAACAACTGATGAAGAATTAATCTCCAAAATATAAAAGCTCATGAACAACCCAACCAAAAATTGTGCTAAAGACCTAAACATACATATCTGCAAAGAAGACATACAGATGGCTAATAAACACATAAAAAGATGCTCAACATCACTCATGAGAGAAATGCAAATCAAAACCACAATGAAGTATCATTGTGGGTCAGAATGACCATCATCAAAATGTCTACAAGCAAAAAAAACTTAGCAATAAATTTATCTAAAGTGACAAAAGACTATATACATAGAAAACTATCAAGCATTGATGAAAGAAATCAAAGATGGCACAAATAGATGGAGAAGTACACCATGCTTTTGGATTAGAGGAATCAATATAATGAAAGTGAGTATACCGCCCAAAGATATCTGTAGATTCAATGCAATGCATAACAAACTACCAACAGTATTTTTGACAGAATTGGAACAAGTAATTTCACTATTTTATGGAGGTACAGAAGACTCTGAATAAACAAAGCAATCTTGAAGAATTGAACTGGAGGACTCAACCTTCCCAACTTCGGATTATATTACCTTACTATCTTACTGTCACGAAGACAGTAAGACAGTCTGGCACAAAGACAGAAATAAAAATAGAAAGTCTGGAGATAAATTCATAAATTCATAAGTTCATAAACTCCATAATACCTATGGATACCTTATCTTTGACAAAGTACACAAAAATATACAATGGATAAAATAAATCTCTTCAGCAAGTGGTGCTGGGAAAACTGGTCAATTACAAATAAAAGAATGAAACTAGAATACTTTCTAACACCATACACAAAAGTAAACTCGGACCTAAATGTAAGATCAGAGTCTCTAACACTCTTAGAGGAAAAGATAGGCAGAACAGTCTCTGACATAAATCCCAGCAAGATTTTCTATGACCCACCTCCCAGAGTAATAGAAATTAAAACAAAAATAAGAAATGAGACATAATTAACTTTAAAAGCTTTTGCCCAACAATAGAAATTATAAGCAAGGTGAAAAGACAGCTCTAAGAATGGAAAAAATAATAACAAATGAAACAACTGATGAAGAATTAATCTCCAAAATATAAAAGCTCATGAACAACCCAACCAAAAATTGTGCTAAAGACCTAAACATACATATCTGCAAAGAAGACATACAGATGGCTAATAAACACATAAAAAGATGCTCAACATCACTCATGAGAGAAATGCAAATCAAAACCACAATGAAGTATCATTGTGGGTCAGAATGACCATCATCAAAATGTCTACAAGCAATAAATAGTGAAGAGGTTGTGGAGAAAATGGGACCCTCTTACACTGTTGATGGGAATGCAAACTGGTACAGCCACTATGAATACAGTGTGGAGATTCCTTAGAAAACTGGGACTAGAATTGCCATAAACCCCAGCAACCTCACTGCTTAACACGCACCAAGGAAACCAGACTTGAAAGAGACACACATATCCCAATGTTCACAATAGCACTATTTACAATAACTAGGACATGGAAGCAACCTAGATGTCTGTTGACACTTGACTGAATAAGAAAGTTGTGGTACATATACATGTTGGACTCACCTATAAAAAAAAGGCATGCATTTGAGTCAGTTCTATTGAGATGGATGAACCTAGGCCCTATAATACAGAGTGAAGTCAGAAACAGAAAGACAAATAGTGTATATTCATGCATGTATCTGTGAGGAGTCTAGAAGGATGGTACCTATAATCTACATACATCAAAGGAGACACAGATGTAAACAACAGACTTTTGGACTCAATGGGAGAATAAAACAGTGGGATGGTTTGAGAAAATAGCATTGAAACATGTATATGTTGCCATATGTAGAATAGATGACCAGTGCCAGTTTGATGCATGAAACATGGCACCTAGGGCCGGTGTTCTGTATCAAGTTTCAGGGATAGCATCAAAAGGGAGGTGGGATGGGGGTTCAGGACAAAGGGGACACATGTATACCTATGGCCTATCCATGTTGATGTTTGACAAAACCATCACAATATTATAAAGTAATTATCCTTCAATTAAAATATAAAAACAAAAAATTTAAAAAATTTTGTTTTTGAGTTATTTGATTCTGTTGATAAGAAAATATTCCATATTTTACTAAATCTGGTATTTTAAAATTATTTTTTTATTTATTTAAGACTCTCAACAAGTTCTAGAGTTAGAAGGAAAAAAACTTGGGAACTAATCAATATGGACAGGTAAACAATAGCTCATTAGATATATAACTAGGTACTGTTTATAACTGAATTTGTGGAAACAACATCACTCATGAGAGAAATGCAAATCAAAACCACAATGAAGTATCATTGTGGGTCAGAATGACCATCATCAAAATGTCTACAAGCAATAAATAGTGAAGAGGTTGTGGAGAAAATGGGACCCTCTTACACTGTTGATGGGAATGCAAACTGGTACAGCCACTATGAATACAGTGTGGAGATTCCTTAGAAAACTGGGACTAGAATTGCCATAAACCCCAGCAACCTCACTGCTTAACACGCACCAAGGAAACCAGACTTGAAAGAGACACACATATCCCAATGTTCACAATAGCACTATTTACAATAACTAGGACATGGAAGCAACCTAGATGTCTGTTGACACTTGACTGAATAAGAAAGTTGTGGTACATATACATGTTGGACTCACCTATAAAAAAAAGGCATGCATTTGAGTCAGTTCTATTGAGATGGATGAACCTAGGCCCTATAATACAGAGTGAAGTCAGAAACAGAAAGACAAATAGTGTATATTCATGCATGTATCTGTGAGGAGTCTAGAAGGATGGTACCTATAATCTACATACATCAAAGGAGACACAGATGTAAACAACAGACTTTTGGACTCAATGGGAGAATAAAACAGTGGGATGGTTTGAGAAAATAGCATTGAAACATGTATATGTTGCCATATGTAGAATAGATGACCAGTGCCAGTTTGATGCATGAAACATGGCACCTAGGGCCGGTGTTCTGTATCAAGTTTCAGGGATAGCATCAAAAGGGAGGTGGGATGGGGGTTCAGGACAAAGGGGACACATGTATACCTATGGCCTATCCATGTTGATGTTTGACAAAACCATCACAATATTATAAAGTAATTATCCTTCAATTAAAATATATAAACAAAAATTAAAAATTATGTTTTTGAGTTATTTGATTCTGTTGATAAGAAAATATTCCATATTTTACTAAATCTGGTATTTTAAAATTATTTTTTTATTTATTTAAGACTCTCAACAAGTTCTAGAGTTAGAAGGAAAAAAACTTGGGAACTAATCAATATGGACAGGTAAACAATAGTTTATTAGATATATAACTAGGTACTGTTTATAACTTGAATTTGTGGAAATTGGCTAAGATAGTCATTATTCACCTGTTGAACTTAGCTAATCAAAAGTAACAACAAAATATAAGGTTCAACAGATCCCATCTTCTACATAAAATAGAATGTCAGCAGTTTTCCTATTAATAGTAGATAAAGACAATTACCAAAAAAGAAACGAAAAAGAAGGCTACATTCTCATTTAACTAAAAGCCTCTCCAATTGTCACAATAAATATAGGCTGCAGGTACAAAGATAAAGAGAGACAAGCCCCACAGTGGGCTAAACCCCTTTTCATGCCATTACCATCTAATACCTAAGACCACAGTTCTCTGTTCTTCATATAGTCCCTTAAATATGAACTGCCAGTCTGCCAACACTGGAGAAGATTAATTTATATAAAGCAAGTGTAGAGAAAGAACTACCTGTGGAACAAACACATCAACACTGTCATCAAAACAAGTTGAGCATGCTTCTTCTGCAAATCACAGAGGGCACACTAATCCCTGAAAGTCTGAAGGAAACATTATTTTGCACCTCTCTGGTAGCTAAACTGGAAAACAAAAGAGCGATGCATGCTTGCGATGTCACTTCAGTAGTGTCTGACTCTTTGAGACCCTATGGATTGTAACCTCCAGACTCTTTTGTCCATGAAATTTTCCAGGCAAGAATACTGGATTGGGGGTTTCCCTGGTAGCTCAGTGGTGAAGAGTTCAACTGCCAATGCAGGAGACGCAGATTTGATTCCTGATCTGGGAAGACCCCACATGCTGCAGAACACCAAAGCCTGTGAGCCGCAACTATTTAGACTGTGCTTTAGAGTCTTGGAGCTGCAACTACTGAAGTCCCTGTGCCCTAGATTCTGTACTCCACAACAAGAGAAGTCACTGCAACAAGAAGCCTGCTTGCCTCAACTAGAGAGTAGCCCCCACTCCCTGCAACTAGAGAAGAGCTTGCAGCAGCAATGAAAACCCACAATAGTCAAAAAAAGAAAAAAGAAAAGAGTCAGACACGACTGAGCAACTTCACTTAAAAAAAAAAAAAAATACTGGCGTGGGTTGCCATGTCCTCTTCCAGGGATATTCCCCACCAAGGGATAAAAGCGGCATCTCCTATATCTCTGCATTGTTAGGCAGGTACTTTACAACTAGCACTATCTGGGAAGCCTAAAAGAGGGATACATCATACCTTTTACAACTGACTAATTAAAACTACAATGAAGTCTGGAAAAAACAAGATGGAGATATGGATGCACATGTTCAGGATCTGTGTTATGAAACTGAGTTGCTGGGCTGACGCTGATAGCAGCATGGGTTTGTCTTTGCATTGTTTAAGATGGCAGTTTGCTGATGGTATGTGATAGAAAGATTTTCTTTGCCTACCAGTTATCTTTTCTATACCCTTTAGATAACTCTTATAATGATGGTGAACTAGACCATGATGATGCCTGGTCCTCGGACAGGCATCATCATGGTCTAGTATACATAGTTTTAAATATGTGGATATATACATATACATATGGAAGGAATGCTGAGGAAAAGCAATACCTTCCTAACTTTAAAAAAAAAAAAAAAAAAAACCTTATGTTTAAAAATTTAAAAAGCTCAGTTGAAAAATAAGCAAACAAAATTTTACACTTTATCCCATCAAGGTTATACTACCTTAACTTTTTGAACAGATAGTATAAGTCTTTTTCTTTCCAAAATATATATCCATTTTCTAATGTGAAAATTTACTCTCCGTGGTTTAAAATAAACTTTTAAAGTTTTGTCTCCTTGTATGTCTTAGAATATCCCTCGTTTGTTAATCTCAAAATAGCTTTGGGAAGGTAAAATTGACTTTTGACTGGGGCCTTTAGAGTCATGCTGCAGAGACGCAACCTACGGGAAGTCCCCCTGTGAGCCGCAACTATTTAGACTGTGCTTTAGAGTCTTGGAGCTGCAACTACTGAAGTCCCTGTGCCCTAGATTCTGTACTCCACAACAAGAGAAGTCACTGCAACAAGAAGCCTGCTTGCCTCAACTAGAGAGTAGCCCCCACTCCCTGCAACTAGAGAAGAGCTTGCAGCAGCAATGAAAACCCACAATAGTCAAAAAAAGAAAAAAGAAAAGAGTCAGACACGACTGAGCAACTTCACTTAAAAAAAAAAAAAAATACTGGCGTGGGTTGCCATGTCCTCTTCCAGGGATATTCCCCACCAAGGGATAAAAGCGGCATCTCCTATATCTCTGCATTGTTAGGCAGGTACTTTACAACTAGCACTATCTGGGAAGCCTAAAAGAGGGATACATCATACCTTTTACAACTGACTAATTAAAACTACAATGAAGTCTGGAAAAAACAAGATGGAGATATGGATGCACATGTTCAGGATCTGTGTTATGAAACTGAGTTGCTGGGCTGACGCTGATAGCAGCATGGGTTTGTCTTTGCATTGTTTAAGATGGCAGTTTGCTGATGGTATGTGATAGAAAGATTTTCTTTGCCTACCAGTTATCTTTTCTATACCCTTTAGATAACTCTTATAATGATGGTGAACTAGACCATGATGATGCCTGGTCCTCGGACAGGCATCATCATGGTCTAGTATACATAGTTTTAAATATGTGGATATATACATATACATATGGAAGGAATGCTGAGGAAAAGCAATACCTTCCTAACTTTAAAAAAAAAAAAAAAAAAAACCTTATGTTTAAAAATTTAAAAAGCTCAGTTGAAAAATAAGCAAACAAAATTTTACACTTTATCCCATCAAGGTTATACTACCTTAACTTTTTGAACAGATAGTATAAGTCTTTTTCTTTCCAAAATATATATCCATTTTCTAATGTGAAAATTTACTCTCCGTGGTTTAAAATAAACTTTTAAAGTTTTGTCTCCTTGTATGTCTTAGAATATCCCTCGTTTGTTAATCTCAAAATAGCTTTGGGAAGGTAAAATTGGGGTTGAGGTATAAAAATCATAGGTGCTAATCATGAATCAAAAAGAACCCATAAACCTTACGTGTTTAAAACTAAGATGAAGGATACTGTATCTTGGCTGATACATGCACCTCTCATTTCTTCCTGCTTGTAAGATTTTAGTAAATAACTTGAGTCATATTTTTAAATAAAAAATAATAACTATCCATGTGTATTCTTATTTCTACAACAACCCTCTGCAGACACTTCAATATTTTCATGAAGAGTGGCAAAATATAACTTAGAATCTGAAAACAGAAAATAAAAAAAGAAACTACCATGAACAAAAGTTAGCAGATAGAAATATACTTCCAAGATCTTTACATATTAAAATTAGATTGACTTAAGATGCAAGTTAGATGCATAAGAAGAAAGGATAATTCAAGTGAAGATTTAAAGTGGTAGCTTATGGTCATTTTGGAATTGCATTTTAACAAAAATTAGAATTAAACATAAGATGGTTCAGCTCGGATTATTTGTTCTGTACACACACCACATCCACACACAATGATGAAGCGAGGGAAGAGAGAGATTTACCCAATTGAAGTATAATACACTGAAAAAGTATGTATGTTTTCTGTATAATGTATTACACATTATAATATATTCTATTATTTTTTATTTTAATGCTAGAAAAAGTTGTTCATGATTTCATAAATATGTTTTACAACCTGATATCAGTTATCACCCTCATGTGGAAATCACTCCCTTTTTGTGAAATTTTAAATTTTGAACCGTATGTATACATAATCTAACTTTAATGTGAACAAATTTATAGTCAAATCCCAGAAGCACCATTTCAGTAAGAGTGTTCATTCTGATTATCTTCATATATATATATATAGTTCCTTGCTGAGATAAAGGATTAATATTTTAAAATTCACTGATACTCTCAGTAGAGAAAAATACTACAAGTATAAATGCTCAATAATTAAATAATAGCAAAAACATACATTCATACTTTCAAAATTAAGTTATCTAATTATATGTGGAATAAAAAAAGAATCAGAACTTCTAAGAGGAGGTGAACATTTCAGAATCTGGTTGTGGTATGCGGCAGAGGTCTCTGTTTTCCAATATTTACTTCCACTTTCTTGAGTGTAGTACAGTCCTAGACTTCATTGTGAAGATGCTCATCTTCTCCATTTGCTTTCAATCTTTGCCAGCATCAGGGTCTTTTCCAGTGAGTTGGCTCTTCACATCAAGTGGCCAAAGTATTGAAGCTTCAGTTTCAGCATTAGTCCTTCCAGTGAATATTCAGGGTTTATTTGTTCTAGGTTTGATTGATTTGACCTCTTTGCTCTCCAAGTGACTCTCAGGAGTCTTCTCCAACAGGACAGTTTGAACACATCAGTTCTGTGGCCCTCAGATTTTTTTATGACCCAAATTTCACATCAATATACTACTCCTGGAAAAACCATAGCTTTGACTATATGAACCTTTGTCAGCAAAGTGATGTTGTCTGCTTTTGAATATGTTGTCTAGATTTGTCATAGCTTTCCTTCCAAGAGCAAGTGCCTTTTAATCTCATAACTGTAGTAATCATCTGCAGTGATTTTCAAGCCCAAGGGAAGAAAATCTATCACTGTTTTTACTTTTTACCCTTCAATATATACTGACTGCTATCATAAGTTGCAATAATCAAAGTGGTTTGCAATTAAACACAGTTTAAATTACCTATATATTATAATCATCATGGAACATTTGAGTTGTACAAAAAGATTCAATTTTAAATGATGACCTTTTAGGGAACTCCTTGGTAGTTCAGTGATTAGGACTCTGTTCTTCCAGTGCAGGTAGCATGGCTTTGATCCCTGGTCTGAGAATAAAGATCCCACATGCTGTGAAGGACTTCCCAGGTGTCACTAGTGGTAAAGAACCTGCTTGCCAGAGCAGGAGACATAAGGGATGTGGGTTTGATCCCTGGGTCAGGAAATCCCCTGGAGAAGAGAATGGCAACCCCCTCCAGTATTCTTGCCTGGAGAATCCCAAGGACAGGAGGACCTGGCTGGCTACAGTCCGTAAGGTTGCAGAGTCTGACCGACTGAAGGAACTTAGCATGCGCAGAAACACTTTTACAATTTGATGTTTGTTTTTTATTTTTTTAAATATTTTCATGTTAAAATATACATTCTTCTAAAAATCTGGATGATTTTCTTTTCTGTATACCTTAAATATTCTCATGTTTATTTCAAAAATAGATATTTTGCCGCTAGAGTATAGACTGAATTTATTGCTTTTGTAAATATTTGTTTGCCCAGTAGTAAATTATTAGAATGTTGAACTTACTATTTTTTTCAATATAATGAATTGGTATCAGAATATCTTTCCTCTGTAAATGGATACATATTCCCACTAAATAGAGTACTGTGCAAAATAATATAAACATATATTTGATATATAAAAAATTTTCATATATGTTGTCATAATTCACTCTAAAAATTTGAACTAAGTTACACTTCAAACATGGCATAAAGACTTCTTTTTCCCTGTGTGTCTACACTAAGAATTACTCTTGAATATTTGATAGACGGACGCATTTTCATTTTAACACAATGAAACTCAAAAGTACACATTATATATAGTTTATTATTGCCATTAGTAAAAACTGAATAAGATATTCTCAAACTCAGAAAAGTGATTCATAATATATGGTGAGTGAATTTCAGAGCTTCAAAGACATAAAACATAAATTGTTGCATCTCTTAATAATCCCTAATCTCTTCAAAATGAATTGTTGAATAACATAGATTAATATAAATTAAATTTTCCCTGCGTTAATCTTACTGGATTTCAAATTCACTATTATCAGTATCAGGAAAGTGTTTATGAAATAATTAAGAAAAGCTTTTACCTTGTGATGTATTGGTTAGTCTTGTAAGAACATTCATTAATATCTTATGTATCTTTGACATACCATCTTGGCATCCATTTTTAGAGTTTCAAGAATATTCTTTGAGAAAATGGAATAAAACACTCCTTAGTATGCTATTTCACTTTAACTTTTAGGAAACATACTGAGAACCTGACAGAGATTCTTTTGAGTTTTGAGGAAACATCTTTGTTTATACAGGGACATAAACCTGCTTGCCAGAGCAGGAGACATAAGGGATGTGGGTTTGATCCCTGGGTCAGGAAATCCCCTGGAGAAGAGAATGGCAACCCCCTCCAGTATTCTTGCCTGGAGAATCCCAAGGACAGGAGGACCTGGCTGGCTACAGTCCGTAAGGTTGCAGAGTCTGACCGACTGAAGGAACTTAGCATGCGCAGAAACACTTTTACAATTTGATGTTTGTTTTTTATTTTTTTAAATATTTTCATGTTAAAATATACATTCTTCTAAAAATCTGGATGATTTTCTTTTCTGTATACCTTAAATATTCTCATGTTTATTTCAAAAATAGATATTTTGCCGCTAGAGTATAGACTGAATTTATTGCTTTTGTAAATATTTGTTTGCCCAGTAGTAAATTATTAGAATGTTGAACTTACTATTTTTTTCAATATAATGAATTGGTATCAGAATATCTTTCCTCTGTAAATGGATACATATTCCCACTAAATAGAGTACTGTGCAAAATAATATAAACATATATTTGATATATAAAAATTTACATATATGTTGTCATAATTCACTCTAAAAATTTGAACTAAGTTACACTTCAAACATGGCATAAAGACTTCTTTTTCCCTGTGTGTCTACACTAAGAATTACTCTTGAATATTTGATAGACGGACGCATTTTCATTTTAACACAATGAAACTCAAAAGTACACATTATATATAGTTTATTATTGCCATTAGTAAAAACTGAATAAGATATTCTCAAACTCAGAAAAGTGATTCATAATATATGGTGAGTGAATTTCAGAGCTTCAAAGACATAAAACATAAATTGTTGCATCTCTTAATAATCCCTAATCTCTTCAAAATGAATTGTTGAATAACATAGATTAATATAAATTAAATTTTCCCTGCGTTAATCTTACTGGATTTCAAATTCACTATTATCAGTATCAGGAAAGTGTTTATGAAATAATTAAGAAAAGCTTTTACCTTGTGATGTATTGGTTAGTCTTGTAAGAACATTCATTAATATCTTATGTATCTTTGACATACCATCTTGGCATCCATTTTTAGAGTTTCAAGAATATTCTTTGAGAAAATGGAATAAAACACTCCTTAGTATGCTATTTCACTTTAACTTTTAGGAAACATACTGAGAACCTGACAGAGATTCTTTTGAGTTTTGAGGAAACATCTTTGTTTATATTCTGAAATTATGAGTCTTATTTACAGAGTAGCAAAATACTAAGTAAGCATACAACATTCTTAATCTATTTCAATACTTTACTCATCAAAGGAGAATATCTATAAACTAAATATATTCTCAGACAGAAAGTTAAACTAGTGATATTTTAGAATATAAACAAAATATTTCAATATAAATTCAATTCCATCAATGTGTTATACCATGTGAGGGTTGGTATGTTCCCTGCAATAAGTATTATTGCTAATCATTTTAATATTGCTCAGAATTGCCTTCTCAGGATGTCACAATGGCAAGGCAAAAGGAGAGAATAAAATTTTTATGTATTGGAGGATACACACACACACATACACAATGATGTTAAAAGACCACAATCTTTAGCAATTTAGTTTAGATTACAGTCTTAGATATGTGTGTGTGTGTTCATGCTAAGTCTCTTCAGTTGTGTCCAACTCTTTGCAATTCTGTGGACTATAGCCTACCAGACTCCTCTGTCCATGGTATTCTCCAGGCAAGAATACGTGATTGGATTGCCATGCCCTTCTCCAGGGGAACCCAAGGATCAGATCCATGTGTTTTTCATCTCCTGATTTGGCAGGTAGGTTCTTATCACTAGTGTCACTGTATCAAAAGATATTTCTAGTTGCTAAAAACATAGGAAATATTGGTTGAGGTAGTAAAGGGACTAGATAGTCTAACTCTGGTGTTCTCCAGAAGCAGAGTCTGAGATGAAAATACCAAATCAATTAACTTGTATTTGGAGGTGAATGAAACACAATTAGGGACTGAAAGATGAGGGAATATAAATGAAGTGTGTATCATCAAGGACCTACTATTGTATATTACTGAAGCTTAATCCAGCAGAGAAAACTAGTCTGGGAGCTGGTATAAAACCCTCAAAATATTCTGAGAAAGAAAGAATTACTCATTCACTTATTCTTGTCAATGTTAGTTCAGGGATGCTTTGAAGATATTAATTGTTGAATACTTTCAGTACGACATAGGCATCTGTGACAGTAAGATAATTTTTAATTCTGGAAATACTATACTATAAATGAAAATAAAAAAGCTAATAAACAAGATGGTGGTTATTCCATGTTATCTCACACGCAAAATACCCTCAAAAACTTATTGTTTCATTCTCTCCTTTTACTTAAAAACATTTCCATAAACATCTGTAACTCCTCTAGGATGTACACTTTGTTTTAGGAATATTGATATTATGCAGGCTTACTCTGGGATAATAGATGAATTAAAATGAGTTTTTCTCTAGAGAGGCAGAACTAAAGGACTCTGGCCTTTAGGACATGAATAGGAATACAACACTAGCAATATTAGAAGTTCATGCAATTCTATGCAAAAACAAGAGATATACATTCTGAGCTACTTCCCAGCTTTGTTTCAAAAATATTGGAAATGTATAACTTTTATACGATGTTATTCTACTAATTGGCTAGTGATGTATCATATTTATATAGTTTTATGATTAAAAACAGTACACTGGGTAGAAATTTGTCCTAAAACAGACCTGTTAGAGTTCTAACTTTTAATACCTTGGAATCAGACAATAGTTGAAAATAAGGTTCTTAGAAACATGATGTGCTGCACCAAGTAGCTTCAGTATTGTCCGATTCCTTGCCCTTCTCCAGGGAACCCAAGGATCAGATCCATGTGTTTTTCATCTCCTGATTTGGCAGGTAGGTTCTTATCACTAGTGTCACTGTATCAAAAGATATTTCTAGTTGCTAAAAACATAGGAAATATTGGTTGAGGTAGTAAAGGGACTAGATAGTCTAACTCTGGTGTTCTCCAGAAGCAGAGTCTGAGATGAAAATACCAAATCAATTAACTTGTATTTGGAGGTGAATGAAACACAATTAGGGACTGAAAGATGAGGGAATATAAATGAAGTGTGTATCATCAAGGACCTACTATTGTATATTACTGAAGCTTAATCCAGCAGAGAAAACTAGTCTGGGAGCTGGTATAAAACCCTCAAAATATTCTGAGAAAGAAAGAATTACTCATTCACTTATTCTTGTCAATGTTAGTTCAGGGATGCTTTGAAGATATTAATTGTTGAATACTTTCAGTACGACATAGGCATCTGTGACAGTAAGATAATTTTTAATTCTGGAAATACTATACTATAAATGAAAATAAAAAAGCTAATAAACAAGATGGTGGTTATTCCATGTTATCTCACACGCAAAATACCCTCAAAAACTTATTGTTTCATTCTCTCCTTTTACTTAAAAACATTTCCATAAACATCTGTAACTCCTCTAGGATGTACACTTTGTTTTAGGAATATTGATATTATGCAGGCTTACTCTGGGATAATAGATGAATTAAAATGAGTTTTTCTCTAGAGAGGCAGAACTAAAGGACTCTGGCCTTTAGGACATGAATAGGAATACAACACTAGCAATATTAGAAGTTCATGCAATTCTATGCAAAAAAACAAGAGATATACATTCTGAGCTACTTCCCCAGCTTTGTTTCAAAAATATTGGAAATGTATAACTTTTATACGATGTTATTCTACTAATTGGCTAGTGATGTATCATATTTATATAGTTTTTATGATTAAAAAACAGTACACTGGGTAGAAATTTGTCCTAAAACAGACCTGTTAGAGTTCTAACTTTTAATACCTGTGAATCAGACAATAGTTGAAAATAAGGTTCTTAGAAACATGATGTGCTGCACCAAGTAGCTTCAGTATTGTCCGATTCCTTGCAACACTATGGACTGTAGCCCTCCAGGCTCCTCTTTCCATGGGATTCTCCAGGTAAGAATACTGTACAGGATTGCTCTGCCCTCCTCCAGGAGATCTTCCCAACCCAGGGATTGAAACGGTGCCTCTCGTCCCGGCAGGCAGGCTGTTTACCGCTAGTGCTATAGCCAGGTTAAAATAAGGTCATGTACCACAAGAGCCTGAGTTACAATCCAATGCTGGCATTTTTCCTTATAAGAAGGACAGTTGGACACAGGCACGGAATAGACAGGGAAGTGTCATGAGACAACAGAGGCAAAAGTCTGAGTGGTGCGTCTACAATCCAAGGACCACTGTTGACTGCTGAAAGCTGGAGAGTTCAGTTTAGTTACATTCACAGCATTAGCTTTCCTTAATAATGAATACCATTGTACCATTATCATATATGCATCATATGCTACCTTGGTGGGAGGAGAGTATAGACCTAAGTAATAGATTCAATTCTCATTGTGATAATGAAATAAATTTTGGAAATATAAAATTCTAGTGGAATATGGCTATATGAGTTATCTCAGGGAATTTCCTCTGCTTTAAAGTTTGCAATAAGATTCTGACATAGAGCTACTTTAAGAAACTATCTTTGGTATTAAAATAATGTCTAAAAGCAATGGCAAATAACTCTGTAAGTCTCAAGGATGGTCATAATCCATGTTTCTCTTCCTCGTTACTCTCCTTTACTTCTTCTTCTCACTTTCTCCCCATCCCTTTAGTATTATTATTCATGTTATTGTTTAACCTTAAAGATCCTAGCATATTGTTGTGGACATGATGAATTCACAATAACTCTGAGCTACTTCCCAGCTTTGTTTCAAAAATATTGGAAATGTATAACTTTTATACGATGTTATTCTACTAATTGGCTAGTGATGTATCATATTTATATAGTTTTTATGATTAAAAAACAGTACACTGGGTAGAAATTTGTCCTAAAACAGACCTGTTAGAGTTCTAACTTTTAATACCTGTGAATCAGACAATAGTTGAAAATAAGGTTCTTAGAAACATGATGTGCTGCACCAAGTAGCTTCAGTATTGTCCGATTCCTTGCAACACTATGGACTGTAGCCCTCCAGGCTCCTCTTTCCATGGGATTCTCCAGGTAAGAATACTGTACAGGATTGCTCTGCCCTCCTCCAGGAGATCTTCCCAACCCAGGGATTGAAACGGTGCCTCTCGTCCCGGCAGGCAGGCTGTTTACCGCTAGTGCTATAGCCAGGTTAAAATAAGGTCATGTACCACAAGAGCCTGAGTTACAATCCAATGCTGGCATTTTTCCTTATAAGAAGGACAGTTGGACACAGGCACGGAATAGACAGGGAAGTGTCATGAGACAACAGAGGCAAAAGTCTGAGTGGTGCGTCTACAATCCAAGGACCACTGTTGACTGCTGAAAGCTGGAGAGTTCAGTTTAGTTACATTCACAGCATTAGCTTTCCTTAATAATGAATACCATTGTACCATTATCATATATGCATCATATGCTACCTTGGTGGGAGGAGAGTATAGACCTAAGTAATAGATTCAATTCTCATTGTGATAATGAAATAAATTTTGGAAATATAAAATTCTAGTGGAATATGGCTATATGAGTTATCTCAGGGAATTTCCTCTGCTTTAAAGTTTGCAATAAGATTCTGACATAGAGCTACTTTAAGAAACTATCTTTGGTATTAAAATAATGTCTAAAAGCAATGGCAAATAACTCTGTAAGTCTCAAGGATGGTCATAATCCATGTTTCTCTTCCTCGTTACTCTCCTTTACTTCTTCTTCTCACTTTCTCCCCATCCCCTTTAGTATTATTATTCATGTTATTGTTTAACCTTAAAGATCCTAGCATATTGTTGTGGACATGATGAATTCACAATATACATTCACTGGTTTATTCACTGTATGCTATGACTTTTAATAAAATTATGAATGAAATAGTTGAATAACAAGTTTAATGGACACCCATTGCTGTTTGTTGCCAATTTTTAATGATATTATATATACTATCACTATCTGTCTCCATCTAAATATCTAAACTAATTTATGAACAACTTATTTCTTCAATTATCCAAGTAATTAGTTTTTATCTAATTATTCATTCATTTTATAGTGGAATTTCTCTTCAGGTTGGATTTTAAAAGTCTGCACAAAGTTAGTCTTAACAATGAATGGTATTAGGGAAAAACATCCTAGAAGTCATGGCCTAACTATAATTATTTTCTGACACATCAATTTATACAAATCCTAAAAAGTGCCTTGTTATTAGGACCGGGGTATCTTTAAAGTTCTGGCATAATTTCATTTGTGAAATTTTTTGGATCTATGTCAAACTCTGAATTATACAAACTAAAAAGTTGAACAATGGGTTTTTAAAATTCCATCTAAATTGCTATTTTATAAAACCTAATTTAGACAAACTCATGGGGAAAAGCCATCATAGAAACATCATTGGTAGTTTTGCTATTTTCATTTCCTGAGAGTTCACACTTTGATATATCAATTTTTCTTAAATGTTGAGTTTATAGATATGAACATTTTTTTTAAATTGGTATTTACCTTTGGGGAACTTTTTTATTTATTTTGATATCGTTTTATTATTTGCAGAGTTTTGTTGTCTACTGCCACATATCAATCCAAATCCTTTGAGGAGCTTTAATGATCAGGGATAACATTTCACTAAAGGGCCAAACTTACAACTGTGAACTTGTTTTGTTTTTGCACCAATTTACTGAACATATAAACACATTACCAAATGTTATGGTTGTTTCAAGCAGTAACTATATAGACAACTTAAATATCTCTAGATTTTTTAAATAATATATTTCAATAATCATTAATTATACTTACTATGACTACTGTTTTGCATTGTTATAAATGTTACTGTGTAATGATTTAAAATGTAGCTCATCTTCCTATGTTTCTTGGGGAGTAACTTACTCACCCCCAGATAGAGCAAGACTGTTTGGGTTAAAGTGAAAGAATAACTAATTTTTAGGAAAATTTGTATTAACATTGGTGTAATTGCTCTTTTAAAATTTTTGTATAAAGACTCTGCTTTCCAAGAGCTTTAAAAAAATAAACTGATACTACGTGAATTCATTCTTGCCAGAAGTAGAAAATTCTATCACTATCTGTCTCCATCTAAATATCTAAACTAATTTATGAACAACTTATTTCTTCAATTATCCAAGTAATTAGTTTTATCTAATTATTCATTCATTTTATAGTGGAATTTCTCTTCAGGTTGGATTTTAAAAGTCTGCACAAAGTTAGTCTTAACAATGAATGGTATTAGGAAAAACATCCTAGAAGTCATGGCCTAACTATAATTATTTTCTGACACATCAATTTATACAAATCCTAAAAAGTGCCTTGTTATTAGGACCGGGGTATCTTTAAAGTTCTGGCATAATTTCATTTGTGAAATTTTTTGGATCTATGTCAAACTCTGAATTATACAAACTAAAAAGTTGAACAATGGGTTTTTAAAATTCCATCTAAATTGCTATTTTATAAAACCTAATTTAGACAAACTCATGGGGAAAAGCCATCATAGAAACATCATTGGTAGTTTTGCTATTTTCATTTCCTGAGAGTTCACACTTTGATATATCAATTTTTCTTAAATGTTGAGTTTATAGATATGAACATTTTTTTTAAATTGGTATTTACCTTTGGGGAACTTTTTTATTTATTTTGATATCGTTTTATTATTTGCAGAGTTTTGTTGTCTACTGCCACATATCAATCCAAATCCTTTGAGGAGCTTTAATGATCAGGGATAACATTTCACTAAAGGGCCAAACTTACAACTGTGAACTTGTTTTGTTTTTGCACCAATTTACTGAACATATAAACACATTACCAAATGTTATGGTTGTTTCAAGCAGTAACTATATAGACAACTTAAATATCTCTAGATTTTTTAAATAATATATTTCAATAATCATTAATTATACTTACTATGACTACTGTTTTGCATTGTTATAAATGTTACTGTGTAATGATTTAAAATGTAGCTCATCTTCCTATGTTTCTTGGGGAGTAACTTACTCACCCCCAGATAGAGCAAGACTGTTTGGGTTAAAGTGAAAGAATAACTAATTTTTAGGAAAATTTGTATTAACATTGGTGTAATTGCTCTTTTAAAATTTTTGTATAAAGACTCTGCTTTCCAAGAGCTTTAAAAAAATAAACTGATACTACGTGAATTCATTCTTGCCAGAAGTAGAAAATTTTAAAAGACAGTTGTTAGTCAGACTATACTTTTTTACTGAAACATACACACACACTAGTGGAAATGATGTTATAACCAATGCTGTTATAACCACTGAGTTATCCAATTAAGATGAGGTGACTAAGGATAAATAGTACTGAGTTTTTAAAAAATTATTCCCAATCTAGACCTTTAACAAACACTATTATGAGTAGTTTTCCTCAATATGAGATTTTTGTCAAATAATGGTAAAGCATAATCAAACTGTACTTAATCATTTTATTTACAACCATTTCCACCATGTATGTGAAGTCTATTCCTCTACTCTCTATTAAAGTTATTGCACATACACTACTACTCTTTATACTTTTCTTTAATATTTTAAGGGACTTTCATGTTTTAACATAATTTTCTATTGGATTTCAATACATTATGGTGTATTTTATTATATAATTTTGTATCTTGGCATAGGGTAAGAGAGTTTAAAAATAGCAACATTTTAAGCCCTCTATTCATTATTTTAATGGAGAGATTTGTTTCACTTTAATCAAATTAAAAAACAAACATTTAATTTTGGGATATCTATAATGAGCAAAGAGAGAAGGTATAGAAAGAAAAAAAATGAAAAATCATCAGCAGCCACCTTTTGCTTGTCAACAAATATTTCCCCTTAAGGGCAAAGACTGTTTTACATTTTCTCCAATTTTGATAAAAAGACCAAGTACAACATGATTACAATACAAAAAAAAAGTAGGCTTTTCAGATACAGTAAAATCTTCACTTGCACAAACTACGACACTAGCTGCTCCATGTGTACATTAGTCTTTGCCGTCTAAAGAAAACTATAGAAAGGCTCAATTAGGAACTTAAAACAGTTTCTTTGAAAGCTCTGTGAAAAAATTATTTCTTGTTATGCAAATCATGTCTATAAATAATTGTATTTTTTCTAAAATGTCTTACTTCTAGTGTGGTAAAAGGATGGGACAGTAAAAGAATCCTAAAGCCCCGTGATCTCAGATCCTTTCACATAAAGGAAGAGAGAGAAGAGATTCTTATTTCAGTTCAACAGATTAAATGACTGACTAAAGAAGACTGTTAACTCTTATAGGGAGGCACAGGTACCACAGAACAGATATTTAGCAGTGTATCTTGGACTTGGAGGGAAGAAGCTGTTGGGTAAATCACAGAAATAATTGGTCTTCCAAACTGGGAAACAACTTCAGATGCTCTCATGATAAATACGTATTAGGTTGTTAATCTTTAAGGATAAGAATTTGAGAACCATATTTCAAATCTTTTTGATAATTATTAGGACAAGTTGCATTGACAGGTTGCAGTGCTACAATCACCTGAAATTACTAACATCCTTAAATGCATCTAATCTATTAATGAGGAAACTCCTTGTCTTATTAACTTTTTGTTTTCATGATGCATAGTTGGTTTTAAGTATATTCCTCTACTCTTATTAAAGTTATTGCACATACACTACTACTCTTTATACTTTTCTTTAATATTTTAAGGGACTTTCATGTTTTAACATAATTTTCTATTGGATTTCAATACATTATGGTGTATTTTATTATATAATTTTGTATCTTGGCATAGGGTAAGAGAGTTTAAAAATAGCAACATTTTAAGCCCTCTATTCATTATTTTAATGGAGAGATTTGTTTCACTTTAATCAAATTAAAAAACAAACATTTAATTTTGGGATATCTATAATGAGCAAAGAGAGAAGGTATAGAAAGAAAAAAAATGAAAAATCATCAGCAGCCACCTTTTGCTTGTCAACAAATATTTCCCCTTAAGGGCAAAGACTGTTTTACATTTTCTCCAATTTTGATAAAAAGACCAAGTACAACATGATTACAATACAAAAAAAAAGTAGGCTTTTCAGATACAGTAAAATCTTCACTTGCACAAACTACGACACTAGCTGCTCCATGTGTACATTAGTCTTTGCCGTCTAAAGAAAACTATAGAAAGGCTCAATTAGGAACTTAAAACAGTTTCTTTGAAAGCTCTGTGAAAAAATTATTTCTTGTTATGCAAATCATGTCTATAAATAATTGTATTTTTTCTAAAATGTCTTACTTCTAGTGTGGTAAAAGGATGGGACAGTAAAAGAATCCTAAAGCCCCGTGATCTCAGATCCTTTCACATAAAGGAAGAGAGAGAAGAGATTCTTATTTCAGTTCAACAGATTAAATGACTGACTAAAGAAGACTGTTAACTCTTATAGGGAGGCACAGGTACCACAGAACAGATATTTAGCAGTGTATCTTGGACTTGGAGGGAAGAAGCTGTTGGGTAAATCACAGAAATAATTGGTCTTCCAAACTGGGAAACAACTTCAGATGCTCTCATGATAAATACGTATTAGGTTGTTAATCTTTAAGGATAAGAATTTGAGAACCATATTTCAAATCTTTTTGATAATTATTAGGACAAGTTGCATTGACAGGTTGCAGTGCTACAATCACCTGAAATTACTAACATCCTTAAATGCATCTAATCTATTCATGAGGAAACTCCTTATCTTATTAACTTTATTTTTTCATAATGCATAGTTGTAGGAGAAATATTGAAGTATATTTTGATCTGATACATTAATTATCTATACTGAACATATTACATGATTGCTAAATCTCGCTGGCATTGTAAAAACAAACACCTAATTTTTTATTGAGTTTTGTAATTTTTTTCTCACTTTCACAAAAGATAGTATATTGTATTATTTTGCTAATCTACTTATCAAACTATCAAATATACATTTTATTCTGAACAAAACTTGAGTGCATTGTGTGATGCATAATCTGTTATAATTTACTGTACATTTGTATAAGATTAATTTAGCAAATATAATCCTAATATTTCTTTAATGACAAATTTTCACATATAAATTAAAGAGAATTTTATTCTTAGTAATCATGCCTAAACTCCTTAATAACTGTAAGGAAATTCTTGAACAAAAAGATACTCAAAACCTCAGATTCCTTACTAGAAGGAAATAAATAACTGTCTTAAATTCTACTAAACTTTAATATTTACAAATTCCATGGGATTTTTGTGATCCAAAAGAGATTATTTTTTCTGTTCCACACTATATAATGCAAGTGTGATTCAGAGTACAATAAAACATCAATATTGTTGTTACATTAAATTTTGTTATTATAGTAAAAATGACTACTGACCCATAACCTCAGTCTAAAGCCAGGACTTGAGTAATTCTCCAGATAACACTCATCACTGTTAAGTCTTTGTCAAAGCTATCATATTTCTTCAAACAGACTATCCAGCTTATTCAACAATAACCTTAATCAAAATCACCCTTCAATGAATTCCCCACATAATATTAATAGTTCATGATGCTTAGCTTTCAAATTACATGCACTTTAACCTCATAAAAGCACCAAACTGAAAAGCACTGACTGGGAAATGGTTCTGGTGTCATCAAACACAGAACCTCAGAGTCACTAATAACATAATCTTGGGGCTTCCCTGGGTTGCTCATTGGTAAAGAATTTACTTAATCATGCAGGAGACATGGGTCTGATCCCTGATTTGGGAAGATCCCACATACCATGCAGCAACTAACCCTATTAGCCACAACTAACTACTGAAGCCCATGTGCCTAAAACTCATGTTCTGCAACAAAAGCAGCCACCACAGTGAGAAGCCCATGCAGTGTAACTAGAGTAGCTTCCATTCATTGAAACTGGAGAAAAGCCCATGCAACATGAAAGACCCAGCCAGCCAGGAATATATGAATTATTTAAATAAATAAATAAATTTATTTTAAAGAAATCCAGCACAAAGTTTTTCTGAGATCAAATCATGAACAAGGCATCACTTTATATTTTAAACCAGTGTAATGCAAAAGCATTTGCTATATTTCTTTTCCGAGGTCATTTGGATTCCTTGCATGATCTTGGGAAACCTGACATTGACTCATCCATGTTGGACACCCTCTGTGATTAGAGGTGGATTTTAGCATTTTCGTCATTACGAACGAGAAATACCAATATTTAATCTACAATGGAGCACTTTATCAAAAGAGCATGAGACTAAAGTTTATATGTAAGTATTAGTGTAAATCTGATGAACCATATGATAATATTTAAATCCAGAATAACAAGCATATCTTCACAAAAGGTATAACAATAGACTTTACCTCTGTGAAAGATTATATTTCTAATAAAGTAGAAATGACTCCATTTTTTAGTCATTATCTCCAACTGACTATATTATCAGTTAATTTAACTGAAGTAATCTTTAGCAAAATTCAATATGTTATTTAGCATTGTGTTCAACTGCAGAGGAAACAAAGAACCTTATGAAAACTGCCATTTTCTTATATCACAAGTATGTCTATTACCTCTCAACAGTATGCAGCTATAATTTCTATTCACAGCTCAATTACTTTTTATTTCCTTGAAAATTCATTCAGAAATATGGATTTACTCTATCTTTGCTTTGCTTTACATCAGGCATTGCTTTGTTTACTTAATTACAGTGATGGGCAAAACAGACAGATATTATCTAAGATACTTTTGAGCTGTTTGCAAACTGGCAGCTTCCTTATCACCCATTTCTTACATTGTTCTGAATCCCACATGGTATCTTTCTGCATGTTTTAGGAAGAGTTCCACAAAGTGGAGAATTTTCTTGCTTGGTATCCAGCTACATGTCCTAGTTTCTGAGATATCTGTATCCTATTCTAGTGACCACCTCTCGTATATGATTGATAGATTTCTTAGACTGATGTTGTTGCTTCCTTGTTGGCTCTACTTCATCCCACATTCTTTGCTATTCTACCAATAGCATAGAGATATTTCTTACTATACGCCTCTATAACAGGTTTATAAGTAGGTTGGAGCTTTCAATAGATTTTACTGAATATTCATGCATAATAAAAGGAATTATAACTGAACATCTAGAATTTTTCCTTTTCAGAACATAAAGGTTCAGTATATCGAAGTCTATAACCTGATAACCCAGCCAGCCAGGAATATATGAATTATTTAAATAAATAAATAAATTTATTTTAAAGAAATCCAGCACAAAGTTTTTCTGAGATCAAATCATGAACAAGGCATCACTTTATATTTTAAACCAGTGTAATGCAAAAGCATTTGCTATATTTCTTTTCCGAGGTCATTTGGATTCCTTGCATGATCTTGGGAAACCTGACATTGACTCATCCATGTTGGACACCCTCTGTGATTAGAGGTGGATTTTAGCATTTTCGTCATTACGAACGAGAAATACCAATATTTAATCTACAATGGAGCACTTTATCAAAAGAGCATGAGACTAAAGTTTATATGTAAGTATTAGTGTAAATCTGATGAACCATATGATAATATTTAAATCCAGAATAACAAGCATATCTTCACAAAAGGTATAACAATAGACTTTACCTCTGTGAAAGATTATATTTCTAATAAAGTAGAAATGACTCCATTTTTTAGTCATTATCTCCAACTGACTATATTATCAGTTAATTTAACTGAAGTAATCTTTAGCAAAATTCAATATGTTATTTAGCATTGTGTTCAACTGCAGAGGAAACAAAGAACCTTATGAAAACTGCCATTTTCTTATATCACAAGTATGTCTATTACCTCTCAACAGTATGCAGCTATAATTTCTATTCACAGCTCAATTACTTTTTATTTCCTTGAAAATTCATTCAGAAATATGGATTTACTCTATCTTTGCTTTGCTTTACATCAGGCATTGCTTTGTTTACTTAATTACAGTGATGGGCAAAACAGACAGATATTATCTAAGATACTTTTGAGCTGTTTGCAAACTGGCAGCTTCCTTATCACCCATTTCTTACATTGTTCTGAATCCCACATGGTATCTTTCTGCATGTTTTAGGAAGAGTTCCACAAAGTGGAGAATTTTCTTGCTTGGTATCCAGCTACATGTCCTAGTTTCTGAGATATCTGTATCCTATTCTAGTGACCACCTCTCGTATATGATTGATAGATTTCTTAGACTGATGTTGTTGCTTCCTTGTTGGCTCTACTTCATCCCACATTCTTTGCTATTCTACCAATAGCATAGAGATATTTCTTACTATACGCCTCTATAACAGGTTTATAAGTAGGTTGGAGCTTTCAATAGATTTTACTGAATATTCATGCATAATAAAAGGAATTATAACTGAACATCTAGAATTTTTCCTTTTCAGAACATAAAGGTTCAGTATATCGAGTCCAGGTCTGGATGAATCTCTTCATAGCAGGATGACCTGCTTAGGTCTACCACTAGGAAGGTCCAAAATCTGTAAATTTCAATTTATGCCAAATTACCAGATATTTCAGGGTAGAAATTTTTACCTACTTCTTCTGCTTTAGGGTAGACTTTACTAAGCTTATTTCCTCTTTTAAGATACTTCTTAGAAAAACTGAATCCCTTTAACCACTGTCCTCAATGATGTCACATTTCTTCTGAAGAAAAATGTTATGATGCAAGAAACTGACATCAGTAAATTTAGAAATACACAGTTTGTAAACAAAGAAGTAAAAATTAGCCAGTATAGTCTATTTTCTTAACATTGCTCTGACCTTTGTTTAAAGTGAAAGAAAAATTTGCTTCATATGATTCCTGTAATCATTATCAGCTCATAATTTGTGCTCATCTGCTCAATCAAGAATACAAACTGTGGGCTTCCCTGGTGGTCCAATGGGTAGAATCCACTTGCAGTGCAAGGTGCACTGGTTCAATACCTGCCCCAGAAGATCCTACATGCCATGGAGCAGCTGGACCAGTATATTCAATTACAAGTCAGCACTCTGGAGCATATGCGCCCAGAGCTGTTGCTGTGGAATGAGGAAGGCCACTGTGGTGGGAGGCCCACATGCGCCAGAGAATAAAGATGGATGAAAATAAATAAACTGAAAAACAATAAAAGAGGCCAAAATTAAAAAAAAAAAAAGATGCAAAATGTAAAATAGAAACAGCCAATGAGGATGTCTCTCGTGGTACAATGACTAACACTCTGTGCCCCCCCATTGCACGAGGCCTAGCTATTGTCCTTGGTCAGGGAGCTGCATTCCACATGCTGCAACTAAAGATGTAGCATGCTGTAAAGAGTGAAGATTCTGTGTGCCAAAATAAGACTCATCACAGTCAAATAAATAAATTAAATTTAATTTAAAAAAAAAAACTGATTTTAGGCAGATTGAAATATAAATTTGCATAAAGAAAATTCATTTCTCTATCCCCAATACCTCCAACCTTAAAAAATTATTAAAGGGCTTCCCCTGGTGGTTCAGTGGGTAAGGACACCGCCTTGCAGTGCAAGGGGCGCTGGTTCGAGCTCTGGCCTGGGAAGATCCCATGTGCCGCGGAGCAGGTGGACTGATGTGTCCAATTACCGAGCTAGGGCTCTGGAGCACATGCGCCCAGAGCCGGTGCTCTGCAACGACAGATGCCACCTCGATGGGAGGCCCACAGGAGCCAAAGAACAAAGACGAATGCAAGTGGAGAAATGAAAGACCAATAGAAGTGGCCCGCCCACTCCCCTCCCTCCCCAACCCGACCCCCGCCCAAAGTAAATAAATAAATAAATCTTTAAAAAAAAAATTATTAAAAAATCTGACACCTGTGTATATACAGATATAAATAAAACTTTATAAATAGCTTTTCAGTTATATATCAAGCTATTTCTGTCTTTCTCAAGACATATACATGAGATCTTCGTATACTTACCCTTCCAAGAATAAAAGTAAAAAGAGGGTAAAAAAATAAATGTAAGACATTTAATTGTGTATGGTCAGAATTAAAATTAGTCATTTTAAGTAACATCTCCTAACATTGTCTAAATTATTTTCATGGTTAGTTTTAGTCAAAATGTTCTGCTTTACTTATTCTTAGTTTTAAAATATCAAATTTCTCTAGAACATATATTAATAAGCTATGAGTGCTCCCCACAACTCTCTTCCTCACCCTTAAATGGAGATTCTATTTTAGAATGCTCAACATTCCCTAAATCTACCTTCTACAAAGGTCCTTTTTTCTTCATTGTATTTTTTCATGTTGTCAGTCTAGTTACCTTAAAGTTTCTAACATGAAACAAAAAGAAATGATAGAATGAAAAACAGAAAAAAGTAAAGATAATGCCAAAAGCTCAGCCTCTTTGCACTTGTGTTTAATTGAATTTCATAAGCATGGTTTTGGGTGAAATAGGACTTCTCAGGTGGCGCCAGTGGTGAAGAACCCGCCAGACAATGCAGGAGACACAAGAGACACAGGCTCAATCCCTGAGTTGGGAAGATCCCTGGAGGAGGACATGGTAACCCACTCCAGTGTTCTTGCCTGGAAAATCCCTAGGACAGAAGAGCCTGGCAAGCCACAATCCATATGATCCCAAAGAGGTGGACATGACAGAGTGTCTTAGCATGCAAGCACACACAGAAAAGAATAGCTTTACTGTTTTGCCAGTTTAATGGGGACACAAAGACTGTATCCCAGAAAAGGAATTTGGTGAGTTTTATAACAAAGGTTCCAAGGCAAGGTTGCTGATAAGGATATGGGTGTGTTCAAGATCTATACTCTTTATTTTGGCCTCTGGTGGTATATTGATTAGCTTTGAGGTCTCTCTGGAAATTCTCCCATTTGGATGGGGTTCTACTTCCACAGAAGACCATGGAGATAAAGATACATTTATCACTTGAGTTGTGACCAGGACTTTGACTGAAGGCTACACTATTGTTTCCTGGCTGACCCTGCCTTGTCTCTGTATCTCCTCCCTTTCTTGATTAACAACTGTTTCAACTTGCCCTTTGGAACACAGGCCTTCTGTGCCCAGGAAGCCCCAGGACTCAGCTTGATTTCAAGAAGCAGTGGTTTGAGTGATTAAAGTTAAAATAGGCTATGGGTTTGGAGGATTTTGTAGTAATAGAGACTCAGATGTATCTGATCTATAAGGGAAAAGGTAAAAAAAATCAGGTAGAATAAGATGTCCACAGAGTTCCTTCTGGAGAAGAAAATGCATGCAAAATATCTTAAGTTATTTTGGAATTATTTCTTTTTTCCATTCTGTGTGTTTTAGTCAAAATGTTCTGCTTTACTTATTCTTAGTTTTAAAATATCAAATTTCTCTAGAACATATATTAATAAGCTATGAGTGCTCCCCACAACTCTCTTCCTCACCCTTAAATGGAGATTCTATTTTAGAATGCTCAACATTCCCTAAATCTACCTTCTACAAAGGTCCTTTTTTCTTCATTGTATTTTTTCATGTTGTCAGTCTAGTTACCTTAAAGTTTCTAACATGAAACAAAAAGAAATGATAGAATGAAAAACAGAAAAAAGTAAAGATAATGCCAAAAGCTCAGCCTCTTTGCACTTGTGTTTAATTGAATTTCATAAGCATGGTTTTGGGTGAAATAGGACTTCTCAGGTGGCGCCAGTGGTGAAGAACCCGCCAGACAATGCAGGAGACACAAGAGACACAGGCTCAATCCCTGAGTTGGGAAGATCCCTGGAGGAGGACATGGTAACCCACTCCAGTGTTCTTGCCTGGAAAATCCCTAGGACAGAAGAGCCTGGCAAGCCACAATCCATATGATCCCAAAGAGGTGGACATGACAGAGTGTCTTAGCATGCAAGCACACACAGAAAAGAATAGCTTTACTGTTTTGCCAGTTTAATGGGGACACAAAGACTGTATCCCAGAAAAGGAATTTGGTGAGTTTTATAACAAAGGTTCCAAGGCAAGGTTGCTGATAAGGATATGGGTGTGTTCAAGATCTATACTCTTTATTTTGGCCTCTGGTGGTATATTGATTAGCTTTGAGGTCTCTCTGGAAATTCTCCCATTTGGATGGGGTTCTACTTCCACAGAAGACCATGGAGATAAAGATACATTTATCACTTGAGTTGTGACCAGGACTTTGACTGAAGGCTACACTATTGTTTCCTGGCTGACCCTGCCTTGTCTCTGTATCTCCTCCCTTTCTTGATTAACAACTGTTTCAACTTGCCCTTTGGAACACAGGCCTTCTGTGCCCAGGAAGCCCCAGGACTCAGCTTGATTTCAAGAAGCAGTGGTTTGAGTGATTAAAGTTAAAATAGGCTATGGGTTTGGAGGATTTTGTAGTAATAGAGACTCAGATGTATCTGATCTATAAGGGAAAAGGTAAAAAAAATCAGGTAGAATAAGATGTCCACAGAGTTCCTTCTGGAGAAGAAAATGCATGCAAAATATCTTAAGTTATTTTGGAATTATTTCTTTTTTCCATTCTGTGTGTTTTATGTGCAAAGGCTAGACCTCATGGGTCAATGTTATATACCATATAATACAGAATTCTGCATATTTTTAATGTAAATTATTTATATATCATTTTAAATTTAAAACCATAATCTTTTGCAAGATTGTTTTCCAGCCACTAAGTTGTGTTTGATTCTTTGTGACCCCATGGACTGCAACATGCCAGGCTTCCCTGTCCTAAACTATCACCTAGAGTTTGCTCAAATTCCTGTCCATTGAGTCAGTGATGATATCTAGCTATCTCATCCTCTGCCACCCCCTTCCTTTTAGCAAAATTGAGGCTTAAACTTTCATCCCATTGGAAAGAATAAGGCTTACAGGTTTCAATAAATTAGCTTGGCTTCATTCTAACATAATGAAACATCTAGAACTAGAAATATCCATGTTTTGCTCTGGGTTCAGTTTAGGATTTTTCTAATATCGGACTTATCTAATAATCATTTTCTATCATTTATATTTAATAATGGGCTTCCCTGGTGGCTCAACAGTAAAGAATTAACCTGCCAATGCAGGAAGTACAAGAGATGTGGGTTCAGAGTCTTGGGTCTGGAAGATCCCCTGGAGAAGGAAATGGCAACCCACTCCAGTACCCTTGCCTGGAAAGTCCCATAGACAGAGGATCCTGGAAGGCTACAGTCCATGGGATCGCAAATTAGTGACTAAACAACAATAATAGTTAAAAATAACACATGATAGTTGCAAAGGCTGTATCAATCACCAAAATGATCCAAAAGATTCTGATTGATTATTTCTTTTGAATTATAATGAGATTCAACGGCATGTTCATTCTCTGCTCCCTTTCTTGATTAACAACTGTTTCAACTTGCCCTTTGGAACACAGGCCTTCTGTGCCCAGGAAGCCCCAGGACTCAGCTTGATTTCAAGAAGCAGTGGTTTGAGTGATTAAAGTTAAAATAGGCTATGGGTTTGGAGGATTTTGTAGTAATAGAGACTCAGATGTATCTGATCTATAAGGGAAAAGGTAAAAAAAATCAGGTAGAATAAGATGTCCACAGAGTTCCTTCTGGAGAAGAAAATGCATGCAAAATATCTTAAGTTATTTTGGAATTATTTCTTTTTTCCATTCTGTGTGTTTTATGTGCAAAGGCTAGACCTCATGGGTCAATGTTATATACCATATAATACAGAATTCTGCATATTTTTAATGTAAATTATTTATATATCATTTTAAATTTAAAACCATAATCTTTTGCAAGATTGTTTTCCAGCCACTAAGTTGTGTTTGATTCTTTGTGACCCCATGGACTGCAACATGCCAGGCTTCCCTGTCCTAAACTATCACCTAGAGTTTGCTCAAATTCCTGTCCATTGAGTCAGTGATGATATCTAGCTATCTCATCCTCTGCCACCCCCTTCCTTTTAGCAAAATTGAGGCTTAAACTTTCATCCCATTGGAAAGAATAAGGCTTACAGGTTTCAATAAATTAGCTTGGCTTCATTCTAACATAATGAAACATCTAGAACTAGAAATATCCATGTTTTGCTCTGGGTTCAGTTTAGGATTTTTCTAATATCGGACTTATCTAATAATCATTTTCTATCATTTATATTTAATAATGGGCTTCCCTGGTGGCTCAACAGTAAAGAATTAACCTGCCAATGCAGGAAGTACAAGAGATGTGGGTTCAGAGTCTTGGGTCTGGAAGATCCCCTGGAGAAGGAAATGGCAACCCACTCCAGTACCCTTGCCTGGAAAGTCCCATAGACAGAGGATCCTGGAAGGCTACAGTCCATGGGATCGCAAATTAGTGACTAAACAACAATAATAGTTAAAAATAATATATTATATTTGCAAAGGCTGTATCAATCACCAAAATAATCCAAAAGATTCTGATTGATTATTTCTTTTGAATTATAATGAGATTCAACGGCATGTTCATTGAACACACTTATCAGATTCCTTACTTTGAATGGACTTCTTTTTTGAAAAGTAAGTCATGTTTATGACAGGTGAGCTAATTTCTGCACATTCTGCTTCTTTAAGCCAAAGCATAGTAGCAAAATTGTTAAAGTTGCCTGAATCCTCACCTTCATGGTAGTTTAGAACTGAAAGGGAACTCAGAGATCTGCTTTGCTCCTTAGAGACCAAAATGGGGTTAATTCTCATTATGTGTTTGCGATGGCATGTGTGTGCTCACTCACTTCATTCATGTCTGACTCTTTGTAACCCCAGAGACTGTTGCCCAGGAGGTTCCTCTGTCCATGGGATTCTCCAGACAAGAATACTGGATTGCGTTGCCATGCCATCCTCCAGGGAATCTTCAGTTTCCAAGATTGAACCCATATCTCTTATGTCTCCTGCATTAGCAGGCAGGTTCTTTACAACTAGCACCACCTGGTGCTAAACAAATGGTGACCTGGACAATGAGCGATGCCTAACAGAAAAGGATAAACATCTCCCATCCACTTCCACCTTTGCCACAAACACTACACCAAACACTCCCCTTGCAAGAACCTACTTAGTAAAGGAAGCAGGAAACTGGTTCCCTTACTTTAAAGTGAGACCAACTCTGCTGCACAATTTGTGCTCCAGGGCTTCTCCTGGGTTTAGATTTGTTAGTCTCCATTTATGTGACTTCCCTCTTTCTCCCCCAATGGAAAAGTCTATCACAGACTTGGCTTCTAGAAATCTGTTCTAAGACTGTTCAAAAAAAAGAAAATGGCCATGTTAAAAATATAATTATTTCTCAGTGTGTAGTAATATTATTAATATTAACCATTATTTGTTCTCTTTTAAAATGGTAAACGTGTGTAGGCATTTCATCCTAATTTATTCTAGAGTGGGCTTCCTGGTGGCTCAACAGAAAAACTAAGAGATGTGGGTTCAGAGTCTTGGGTCTGGAAGATCCCCTGGAGAAGGAAATGGCAACCCACTCCAGTACCCTTGCCTGGAAAGTCCCATAGACAGAGGATCCTGGAAGGCTACAGTCCATGGGATCGCAAATTAGTGACTAAACAACAATAATAGTTAAAAATAATATATTATATTTGCAAAGGCTGTATCAATCACCAAAATAATCCAAAAGATTCTGATTGATTATTTCTTTTGAATTATAATGAGATTCAACGGCATGTTCATTGAACACACTTATCAGATTCCTTACTTTGAATGGACTTCTTTTTTGAAAAGTAAGTCATGTTTATGACAGGTGAGCTAATTTCTGCACATTCTGCTTCTTTAAGCCAAAGCATAGTAGCAAAATTGTTAAAGTTGCCTGAATCCTCACCTTCATGGTAGTTTAGAACTGAAAGGGAACTCAGAGATCTGCTTTGCTCCTTAGAGACCAAAATGGGGTTAATTCTCATTATGTGTTTGCGATGGCATGTGTGTGCTCACTCACTTCATTCATGTCTGACTCTTTGTAACCCCAGAGACTGTTGCCCAGGAGGTTCCTCTGTCCATGGGATTCTCCAGACAAGAATACTGGATTGCGTTGCCATGCCATCCTCCAGGGAATCTTCAGTTTCCAAGATTGAACCCATATCTCTTATGTCTCCTGCATTAGCAGGCAGGTTCTTTACAACTAGCACCACCTGGTGCTAAACAAATGGTGACCTGGACAATGAGCGATGCCTAACAGAAAAGGATAAACATCTCCCATCCACTTCCACCTTTGCCACAAACACTACACCAAACACTCCCCTTGCAAGAACCTACTTAGTAAAGGAAGCAGGAAACTGGTTCCCTTACTTTAAAGTGAGACCAACTCTGCTGCACAATTTGTGCTCCAGGGCTTCTCCTGGGTTTAGATTTGTTAGTCTCCATTTATGTGACTTCCCTCTTTCTCCCCCAATGGAAAAGTCTATCACAGACTTGGCTTCTAGAAATCTGTTCTAAGACTGTATTCTTTTGAAAGAATACAGAAAATCTGTGTTTTACTTCACTTAAAAGTGATGGCCATGTTAAAAATATAATTATTTCTCAGTGTGTAGTAATATTATTAATATTAACCATTATTTGTTCTCTTTTAAAATGGTAAACGTGTGTGTAGGCATTTCATCCTAATTTATTCTAGAGTATTCTAATATTTTGTACAAAAAGTAATATTTTAATGTTTTCATTTATTAGCACATTTGTGTGTCAGAGAGTCAGTCAATGCACAAATTAAAGGTGAAGTTCTATGAATTGTGTGGGTGCTAAGTCATGTCAGTCATCTCCAGCTCTTTGTTACACTATGTACTGAAGCCCACCAGGCTCCTCTGTTCATGGGATTTTCCAGGCAAGAATACTGGAGTGAGTTGCTATTCCAGGATATTCTTTCCTGATCCAGGGATCAAACTTGCATCTCTTATGTCTCCTGCATTGGGAGTTAGGTTCTTTATCACTAGTGTCACCTAAAAAGCCCTATTCTATGACTTACCACATTATTTCACACTGTTGAGATTAGAACCCAGATCTCCAAAATGTTGATTTGTCCCCATTTTCTTTACTGCCAAATTCAACTTTGGCAAATACCTGCTGAATCTCAGACTAAATTTCTAGCACATAGTAAATATTCACTAAGCATTTATTGAATGAACAGTACAGGGTCAGTTAACAATTACGTGAATTGTGATGCCATTAGGTTATGCTTAAAGCAAATTTACCCTACTTGTCATTTTTTCCAGAATTGATTTAGCAATTTTACACCCTTTAATATCCCTTTACATCAGTTTAATATACTCAGTAAAAAAAAAGAAAGAAAGAAAGAAAAAAGCTTTTTGTTTGACTTCATTCACCTTTTTCAGAAGCCACTTTTCCCAGAAAGGCATTCATTCAACAAAATATGGGGTCACCAGGTCACAGTGGTGAACATGGCTTACTCTAAAAAGAGCTACAAAAGAGTCAGAGTATTATGGTCAGAACCACTCCTTTTTTAAAAATTGTGCTCCAGGGCTTCTCCTGGGTTTAGATTTGTTAGTCTCCATTTATGTGACTTCCCTCTTTCTCCCCCAATGGAAAAGTCTATCACAGACTTGGCTTCTAGAAATCTGTTCTAAGACTGTATTCTTTTGAAAGAATACAGAAAATCTGTGTTTTACTTCACTTAAAAGTGATGGCCATGTTAAAAATATAATTATTTCTCAGTGTGTAGTAATATTATTAATATTAACCATTATTTGTTCTCTTTTAAAATGGTAAACGTGTGTGTAGGCATTTCATCCTAATTTATTCTAGAGTATTCTAATATTTTGTACAAAAAGTAATATTTTAATGTTTTCATTTATTAGCACATTTGTGTGTCAGAGAGTCAGTCAATGCACAAATTAAAGGTGAAGTTCTATGAATTGTGTGGGTGCTAAGTCATGTCAGTCATCTCCAGCTCTTTGTTACACTATGTACTGAAGCCCACCAGGCTCCTCTGTTCATGGGATTTTCCAGGCAAGAATACTGGAGTGAGTTGCTATTCCAGGATATTCTTTCCTGATCCAGGGATCAAACTTGCATCTCTTATGTCTCCTGCATTGGGAGTTAGGTTCTTTATCACTAGTGTCACCTAAAAAGCCCTATTCTATGACTTACCACATTATTTCACACTGTTGAGATTAGAACCCAGATCTCCAAAATGTTGATTTGTCCCCATTTTCTTTACTGCCAAATTCAACTTTGGCAAATACCTGCTGAATCTCAGACTAAATTTCTAGCACATAGTAAATATTCACTAAGCATTTATTGAATGAACAGTACAGGGTCAGTTAACAATTACGTGAATTGTGATGCCATTAGGTTATGCTTAAAGCAAATTTACCCTACTTGTCATTTTTTCCAGAATTGATTTAGCAATTTTACACCCTTTAATATCCCTTTACATCAGTTTAATATACTCAGTAAAAAAAAAGAAAGAAAGAAAGAAAAAAGCTTTTTGTTTGACTTCATTCACCTTTTTCAGAAGCCACTTTTCCCAGAAAGGCATTCATTCAACCAAAATATGGGGGTCACCAGGTCACAGTGGTGAACATGGCTTACTCTAAAAAAAGAGCTACAAAAGAGTCAGAGTATTATGGTCAGAACCACTTACAAAGGGACATGTACGTGGAAAATTCTCTGGTTCTGTCTGTATGCATAGGAATCAAGAGAATGATTAGTTTTGTGCTTTTGTAAACCTGAAGAGAGTGCCACAAGCCATCTCCCATGGAGTCATCTTCTCAAATGTCCTTCCATCTCCCAGGCAACCAGATGATTTCTCCAAACTGTAAAGAACTCTTTTCAGCTTAGATTCAACATATCTTCACTAACAACCTTGAATATGAAATTAATCCCCATAATGGGCTCATACCTTCTGTTCCTCATAGAATATCCTTTTTGCATTTCAATATGATAACTCAATACTATTTGACTAATTGCTTATAAGAAGTTCACTTAATCATTTATGTATTTAGCTTTCACACACTCTCCAAATAGATCTTTTTTTAACCAAAGAAATCTTTTAGACTCTTTTGTATTTCTACTTATTTCCAAGTAATGCCATCCTTTGATGTTTCTCAGAGGGTAATACATAATTAGTATGAAAATAGTCTGATATACAATTATGTCTAAAAACATTTACCTTTGTTTTCCAAAGATACTGTTAGCTGAGATGTAACATAATTTATTCCTTCAAATAAAAATAACATTTCTGGGATTATCATGCTTTTAGACTATTAGATATTCTTCAAAGGACTCTGTTTCAATGGTTCCTAAAATTTCTGTTCTCTGTGTTATGCTACAAAATAAGTTCAAAGTAGACAAATAAAGCATATAAATTCCTAATCTCTTTCATTATGTTTGGTACAAGTCATTCCATTTTTTTCTCTTTACTAAATTCAAACATCCGTCATGTTGGCTGAGACAATAGCTTGCAGAATAAAATTTATAAACAGGACTGAAAACTAAAATAATCTTTATTTTCTATAAGGGGAACCAATAGACATTGACTAGTTGTGTTCTTATTCTTCAGCTTTTTTTTTTTAAGCTTTTATTTTACTTTTAACTTTTACACAATTTTGTTGTTTACAGATATGTATGTTCCCCGATTAGTCATATGTATATCCCCCCCATCCCACCCCTCCAGTCCATCACACAGTACTCCTGCAGGATCCCCTTTTCTCACAAAGCAATGACTATAGCTATTTTCTTCACATGTGATAGTACAGGCCTTCAGGCTACTTCCTTTATGCCTCCCACCTACTGTCCCTTCCCCACAATGTCCATATGTCTACTGTCCATGTCTGCTTTTCCATCACTTCACTGCATGTGCCATCATCACCATCCTACTAGATTCCATATATATGTGTTAGTATATTGTACTTGTCCTTCTGTTTCTGACTGACTTCACTTTTTATGATAGGTTCTAGATCCAGCCACCTCATTAGGGCTGATTCTTCAGCTATTGTTATTAGGAATATAAATATTAATTTTCAACAATCTATATGAATCTATTAAAAACCTGAATACACTTAAAATTATGATTATATATTCTATTTGCTATTCTTTTTTTAAAATGAGATCTGAACATTTTTATTTTTAATATTTATTTATTTATTTATTTATTTTTGTTGGGGGAGGGAGGGGGTAGACTATTGGTCTTTCATTTATCTATTTTCATCCATCTTTGTTCTTTGGCCTGCGTGGACCTCCCATCGCAGTGGTCTCTGTTGTCACTGAGCACCAGCTCTGGGCGCATGCACTCCAGAGCTCTGGCTCGGTAATTGGACACATCGGTCCAGCAGCTCCACAGCATGTGGGATCTTCCCAGGCCAGGGATCGAACTGGTGCCCCTTGCACTGCAAGGTGGTGTCCTTACCCACTGGACCACTAGGGAAGCCCTATTTGCTGTTCTTGATTTAAATAAATTCAGTCATGTATACCTAAGTTCCAAATATTTTATGATGTTCTAGATATTTATGTCAATAAATGCAAAAAAAAAAGTTAAGATAGATGCTTCTCTTCTAAAGAAATGGATGTAAGTTTAGGTAATTGCAGATAACTATGTAAATATGTAGCATAGATTCCTCTGACTTTTAAAAATCAAATGAAATTTGAAAAAAAAAAAAAGCCTCAATTTCAATGCAGGGTAGATTAAGAGACACAAATGCTCTTCCTAATATGTCAGAATTTATTTTATAATAAATTATACATGCAGGATAGTAGCTTAGTTAAATTCTTTCAAGCTACCTCTGACTCCAAGTTAATTCTGTTGAATTTGTTCAGTTTCTGAAATATTTTCTTTTCTTGGATTTACTGTCCTCTTTTCCCACAGTAATCACATAAGATATCTCTCTAAATTAGTTACCCCCTCAAAACAACCAAAGCAAGAATAGAATCTAAAATTATAGAAAATGCAAAACATATAGATGATATAAAAAAGATGGGAAAAAAAAAAGAAACTTCAAATAGGAATCTCATTATTGTATTCTTTTTTCAATAACAGAATTTCTAAGCATTTCTCACTTGTTATCTTTACTGTAAGATGTCAGTCTTCTTATACTCTGCTTCTTTGTCTTTCCATTCATATTTCTGTTTTCTATGCCCAAATCCACATTAAAGTTCTATGTCTGTTTTATTCTTTCTCTTTGTTAACATTGGAAATTTTTTGGGTTCCATGAATTCTCTGCTCCATGAGAATATCTTTCTATTTCCAATTCTTCTTTCTCTGTAGTGTCAGATTATCTCTTTTCACTATAGATGCTAAAGGGTCCACATCTTTCTTTTTTTGCAGTGGAATACAGATGGCTGTTTGGTCCATGAGTACAGCTCAGAAAAACAATTGCACTCTTCCAGGTTTTTGACAGAAGAATGACATAAGAACAGGAGGAAAGGTTAGTGGTCATATTTTCCAACAGAGAAGACAGACTTTTGATCAGAATTTCTCGATTTGCTTGATGTTAAAGGTGTCCTTACCCACTGGACCACTAGGGAAGCCCTATTTGCTGTTCTTGATTTAAATAAATTCAGTCATGTATACCTAAGTTCCAAATATTTTATGATGTTCTAGATATTTATGTCAATAAATGCAAAAAAAGTTAAGATAGATGCTTCTCTTCTAAAGAAATGGATGTAAGTTTAGGTAATTGCAGATAACTATGTAAATATGTAGCATAGATTCCTCTGACTTTTAAAAATCAAATGAAATTTGAAAAAAAAAAAAAGCCTCAATTTCAATGCAGGGTAGATTAAGAGACACAAATGCTCTTCCTAATATGTCAGAATTTATTTTATAATAAATTATACATGCAGGATAGTAGCTTAGTTAAATTCTTTCAAGCTACCTCTGACTCCAAGTTAATTCTGTTGAATTTGTTCAGTTTCTGAAATATTTTCTTTTCTTGGATTTACTGTCCTCTTTTCCCACAGTAATCACATAAGATATCTCTCTAAATTAGTTACCCCCTCAAAACAACCAAAGCAAGAATAGAATCTAAAATTATAGAAAATGCAAAACATATAGATGATATAAAAAAGATGGGAAAAAAAAAAGAAACTTCAAATAGGAATCTCATTATTGTATTCTTTTTTCAATAACAGAATTTCTAAGCATTTCTCACTTGTTATCTTTACTGTAAGATGTCAGTCTTCTTATACTCTGCTTCTTTGTCTTTCCATTCATATTTCTGTTTTCTATGCCCAAATCCACATTAAAGTTCTATGTCTGTTTTATTCTTTCTCTTTGTTAACATTGGAAATTTTTTGGGTTCCATGAATTCTCTGCTCCATGAGAATATCTTTCTATTTCCAATTCTTCTTTCTCTGTAGTGTCAGATTATCTCTTTTCACTATAGATGCTAAAGGGTCCACATCTTTCTTTTTTTGCAGTGGAATACAGATGGCTGTTTGGTCCATGAGTACAGCTCAGAAAAACAATTGCACTCTTCCAGGTTTTTGACAGAAGAATGACATAAGAACAGGAGGAAAGGTTAGTGGTCATATTTTCCAACAGAGAAGACAGACTTTTGATCAGAATTTTGTCTCTAAAATAGCGGCTGCATTTTCAGACCCATCGTTATCTAGAGTGTTCCAGGTCTCTGTGTGACCTAAGAATTCTATAAACAGCCAAGAAATCATTCTTCTTCAGGTCAGAAGAAAAGTATTTGTGGAAATGCACACTCAGAAAGTAGAGTGCCTGTCTAAATCATCTGAAGAAAATCTGTGATATATGACACTAAGCAGATATCAAAGAAAGAAAAAGTCTGGATGCAGCAAGATGTTTATCTGTTACTCCTAATGGATAGGTGATCTATAGATAACAATGCTTTTCTTTTTTTTTTTTTATCTCAACATTTCCAGATGTGCATAATCAATCCCTCTACTCAGTTTCCTCTGTTTGAAACATGGAGATTGATCTCTGCTTTTTTGAAGGACACTGTCATAAAGAGCCGATCAATTTAAATATAAGGATGACACTCATGTTTTTGCATGTATCATAGATATTTAATTTGGGATAGAATTCCAATTTGCATTTTTTACAGATCTATGATAATTTTTTAAAATATGTTTGCTGTGTTTTGAATAAGAATATGGCTGCAGCACTACTATAATGAATAGCATATAGGATGCATTAAATGTCCATGACTTTATTCAAAGTTTCTTTGGGATCTGGACAAATTCTGTTTTCTGATATATTATTAGAGTCCTGTATTTGTATGTGTGTGTGCATACTGTGACTTGCTCAATTAAAGTGATATCCTCTCCTCTTTCCATCGCCTGAATTTTGACACTTCTGAAATTTATATTTCTGTTTTCTATGCCCAAATCCACATTAAAGTTCTATGTCTGTTTTATTCTTTCTCTTTGTTAACATTGGAAATTTTTTGGGTTCCATGAATTCTCTGCTCCATGAGAATATCTTTCTATTTCCAATTCTTCTTTCTCTGTAGTGTCAGATTATCTCTTTTCACTATAGATGCTAAAGGGTCCACATCTTTCTTTTTTTGCAGTGGAATACAGATGGCTGTTTGGTCCATGAGTACAGCTCAGAAAAACAATTGCACTCTTCCAGGTTTTTGACAGAAGAATGACATAAGAACAGGAGGAAAGGTTAGTGGTCATATTTTCCAACAGAGAAGACAGACTTTTGATCAGAATTTTGTCTCTAAAATAGCGGCTGCATTTTCAGACCCATCGTTATCTAGAGTGTTCCAGGTCTCTGTGTGACCTAAGAATTCTATAAACAGCCAAGAAATCATTCTTCTTCAGGTCAGAAGAAAAGTATTTGTGGAAATGCACACTCAGAAAGTAGAGTGCCTGTCTAAATCATCTGAAGAAAATCTGTGATATATGACACTAAGCAGATATCAAAGAAAGAAAAAGTCTGGATGCAGCAAGATGTTTATCTGTTACTCCTAATGGATAGGTGATCTATAGATAACAATGCTTTTCTTTTTTTTTTTTTATCTCAACATTTCCAGATGTGCATAATCAATCCCTCTACTCAGTTTCCTCTGTTTGAAACATGGAGATTGATCTCTGCTTTTTTGAAGGACACTGTCATAAAGAGCCGATCAATTTAAATATAAGGATGACACTCATGTTTTTGCATGTATCATAGATATTTAATTTGGGATAGAATTCCAATTTGCATTTTACAGATCTATGATAATTTTTTAAAATATGTTTGCTGTGTTTTGAATAAGAATATGGCTGCAGCACTACTATAATGAATAGCATATAGGATGCATTAAATGTCCATGACTTTATTCAAAGTTTCTTTGGGATCTGGACAAATTCTGTTTTCTGATATATTATTAGAGTCCTGTATTTGTATGTGTGTGTGCATACTGTGACTTGCTCAATTAAAGTGATATCCTCTCCTCTTTCCATCGCCTGAATTTTGACACTTCTGAAATTTATATTTCACAAAGAGAGCACAGATGACATAATACCATATATTATTCTACAACACTAGTGGTTTTTTTTTGTTGTTGTTTGGGGATGTACTTATTTTTGTGCAATGTAGAACAACCAGTTCAGCTTATTTTTATGGTATTTATTTTATGAGAGTTTCAATGTGTGATTGTGTATAGAAAGAAAGATATTGATTTTTTTGATAGCAGAGGACAACATTGGATTTTAAAAAACAGACTACAGAAATATCACTTACACAGTTGAAGTACGAATAACCATCTATTATATTTGTCCAAAGCATTTATAGTCTATGGTTCAGAGATGAATTTTATTATTGTTGTTAGGTTCATTATGGTGACTGACACTTGGTTTCAGAGATATTTAGGACATTTACAATAATGCTGTAGTATTTAACAAATTTTTTTAAAGCATTGAGCAGGTAATTTAATGTAAAATTTGGAGAAACCTCTTGTAGTGCTTAAATGGATAACATTTAAAACTTTCTCCTTTAGAAATTTCTTTAGGGAAGAAAAAAAGGAATTTAATCTGACCACTCCTTTAATGTTTGAAATTCTTTCTAACTTCAGAGGCACAAAGTATTTTTATCTTTGTACTCATAACGTTTTAATGATGAAAAACTCACTAAATTCTAAATTATATATTCAGATATTTTTCTGAGCAATTATTTATCTCCTATCCCTTTAGACTAAACAAGTTGATTTGATTCTTTTTTTTTTTTTTAATCTGGCATCTCTCCAAATTATTTGAAGAAAGTCAAGTTAACCAAGAAAAAAGAGCAAAAAGGGAAGTATATGGGACCAATAAAATGTTGAGTTTTTTAAAAATACCATTCCTTCCAAATAAATCGTAGGAGTATCCCAGGTAGCTCAAATAGTAACAAATCTGCCTACAATGCAAGAGACCCAGGTTTGATCCCTCGGTTGGGAAAATCCCCTGGTGGGGGATTATGACAACCCACTCCAGTACTCTTGCCTGGAGAATCCCATGAACAGAGTATTCTAGCAGGCTATAGTCCCTGGGGTTATAAAGAGTCTGATATAACAATGGTTATTCAGGGGTATGTATAACCATTTAGACTCTGTTTAAAATGAATAAAATTCAGGAAAAGAGAGAAAATAAATTGAACTGATCTTACTAAAATTCACTGAATAGGCAGCTAACCAGATTGCCAACTCCACACACAGAAATTCTCAGATGATTTCTGTTTACAATATAGATGACCTGAGCATCACCTAATGACTTAACTGAAGAAGAAACTGGCCACGTACATTATCTGAGGTCATTGACGTTATATTGGAAAAGATCATTTTTCTACAACACTGAATTTGGGAGATCTGTATACATGAGTGGTTTTAAAAGTGTGGTCCCTCCAGCAGCATTTTCATCATCCAGGAACGTGGGAAAACACAAATTCTCAAACCTTTCAACAATCCCACTAAATCAGAAACTCAGATTGTGGGGCCCACATTGTTTTAAGAAGCCTCAGGGAGATTCTGAACCATGTATAATTGAAAGCCATTAATATAGAATACTGCCCTAAGTTTTTATTATATTTGCCATCAGACAACAACACCAATGCTACCTATATTAAATCTAAATGAAATTCAAACCACATAAACACCCCTCCATCTCCTGTAATTCAAAGTGGTAAATAGGGAATATAAATTTTTGACTTTCCTAAACTTCAGAGGAAAACAAATTACCCTTTTCCCTTATTCCCCTCCTTAAACTTTCCCAGAGATAGTTTTAGAATTAAGATAAAGAGATCCTTTGTCCTTTTCTTCCTAGAACCACTAACTTCCTTGAGGATAGTGTTGCCATAATACAGTAAATGTATCATCAGTGGTTCAAAAAATGACATCTATGTGACATGCAGTTAACCTTGAAAAAAGTTATCGGTCAGGTTCTTGTAAAACAGAAACCACACAACATGGTAAAGCAATTTTTATACAAGGAAAAATTTAAATCATACACATAAGGAAATAATATTTGTGTATTTTATATTCATTTGTGTTGATTAAAAATACTTATTTATATTTTTCTCTTCCTATATACTGATTCCTTTCTGGTAAATTCTTTGGTAATTTGTCAATGCCTACAATGCAAGAGACCCAGGTTTTTTAAAGTAACAACCCACTCCAGTACTCTTGCCTGGAGAATCCCATGAACAGAGTATTCTAGCAGGCTATGCCCCGGGGAAAAATAAACAATGGTTATTCAGGGGTATGTATAACCATTTAGACTCTGTTTAAAATGAATAAAATTCAGGAAAAGAGAGAAAATAAATTGAACTGATCTTACTAAAATTCACTGAATAGGCAGCTAACCAGATTGCCAACTCCACACACAGAAATTCTCAGATGATTTCTGTTTACAATATAGATGACCTGAGCATCACCTAATGACTTAACTGAAGAAGAAACTGGCCACGTACATTATCTGAGGTCATTGACGTTATATTGGAAAAGATCATTTTTCTACAACACTGAATTTGGGAGATCTGTATACATGAGTGGTTTTAAAAGTGTGGTCCCTCCAGCAGCATTTTCATCATCCAGGAACGTGGGAAAACACAAATTCTCAAACCTTTCAACAATCCCACTAAATCAGAAACTCAGATTGTGGGGCCCACATTGTTTTAAGAAGCCTCAGGGAGATTCTGAACCATGTATAATTGAAAGCCATTAATATAGAATACTGCCCTAAGTTTTTATTATATTTGCCATCAGACAACAACACCAATGCTACCTATATTAAATCTAAATGAAATTCAAACCACATAAACACCCCTCCATCTCCTGTAATTCAAAGTGGTAAATAGGGAATATAAATTTTTGACTTTCCTAAACTTCAGAGGAAAACAAATTACCCTTTTCCCTTATTCCCCTCCTTAAACTTTCCCAGAGATAGTTTTAGAATTAAGATAAAGAGATCCTTTGTCCTTTTCTTCCTAGAACCACTAACTTCCTTGAGGATAGTGTTGCCATAATACAGTAAATGTATCATCAGTGGTTCAAAAAATGACATCTATGTGACATGCAGTTAACCTTGAAAAAAGTTATCGGTCAGGTTCTTGTAAAACAGAAACCACACAACATGGTAAAGCAATTTTTATACAAGGAAAAATTTAAATCATACACATAAGGAAATAATATTTGTGTATTTTATATTCATTTGTGTTGATTAAAAATACTTATTTATATTTTTCTCTCTTTCCTATATACTGATTCCTTTCTGGTAAATTCTTTGGTAATATTTGGCACAAAAGTTCTTAGTTTGTATAGGTCTAGGTTAGATTCCTTCTAAGTGAACTTTTATTTCAAAGACTATGTCTCTTAATTTAATTGATTTTGTTGCTTTTTAATTTCTTCCCACTTTGTTTTATAATTTACTTCTCTTTCGTTAGCTAAATTATCCCTTTATTTTGTTGAGAATCTAAAATATACTTATTCTGAAGACTGAAAATGTTGATTAAATTTCAGTTCATTATGAATGGTGTTTTGTTCAAATTAAGATTGCTGGCTATTTTCTTAAAGAGTATAGTTTTTCATGTTGTGTAATCACTTTCTAGGATCATTTTCATTGATATTTTAAGGGCAGACATCATTTAATCTAGCCAACCTTCTGATGTCTGAGACGCTTTTTAAACATCCTAGCCACACAAAAGTTCCACGTACACACTCACTATTTCAAAGATGGGAAATTGACTAAACCCTCAGCAATACTTTCGATTTTGCTTTTAAGAAATCATTTCTTCTTCATGTTCCTTTTTGTCCTATTGTAACCACGCTTTCACGGCAATAGTTTTGCTGGTGCCCCCATCACTGTGATCCTCCCTGTCATTCCAGATGGCAGTTTACAGCTCCTGCCTACAGTGGCATTGGGGATAATACAGACCCAATCAAAAAACCAGTGGGCAGCTTGGTTAACTTCCTGAGTGTAGCTATGCGTGAATCATCCTTCTTCACCAGCCAACAGCTTGCTAAAACCTGGAGTATTAGGTAATTGGAAACAGCTGATTGTTTTTGTTTTTCAGCAGACTTCTTTTTCACAATGGGAACACATACTAAGACTCTGTAAACACCTTTCTGGCTCACTTCTGCCTCTGGGTTTTAGTTCTTTGAAAAAGTTATCGGTCAGGTTCAAAAATGACATCTATGTGAAAACCAAAGAAAAACCCACACAACATGGTAAAGCAATTTTTATACAAGGAAAAATTTAAATCATACACATAAGGAAATAATATTTGTGTATTTTATATTCATTTGTGTTGATTAAAAATACTTATTTATATTTTTCTCTCTTTCCTATATACTGATTCCTTTCTGGTAAATTCTTTGGTAATATTTGGCACAAAAGTTCTTAGTTTGTATAGGTCTAGGTTAGATTCCTTCTAAGTGAACTTTTATTTCAAAGACTATGTCTCTTAATTTAATTGATTTTGTTGCTTTTTAATTTCTTCCCACTTTGTTTTATAATTTACTTCTCTTTCGTTAGCTAAATTATCCCTTTATTTTGTTGAGAATCTAAAATATACTTATTCTGAAGACTGAAAATGTTGATTAAATTTCAGTTCATTATGAATGGTGTTTTGTTCAAATTAAGATTGCTGGCTATTTTCTTAAAGAGTATAGTTTTTCATGTTGTGTAATCACTTTCTAGGATCATTTTCATTGATATTTTAAGGGCAGACATCATTTAATCTAGCCAACCTTCTGATGTCTGAGACGCTTTTTAAACATCCTAGCCACACAAAAGTTCCACGTACACACTCACTATTTCAAAGATGGGAAATTGACTAAACCCTCAGCAATACTTTCGATTTTGCTTTTAAGAAATCATTTCTTCTTCATGTTCCTTTTTGTCCTATTGTAACCACGCTTTCACGGCAATAGTTTTGCTGGTGCCCCCATCACTGTGATCCTCCCTGTCATTCCAGATGGCAGTTTACAGCTCCTGCCTACAGTGGCATTGGGGATAATACAGACCCAATCAAAAAACCAGTGGGCAGCTTGGTTAACTTCCTGAGTGTAGCTATGCGTGAATCATCCTTCTTCACCAGCCAACAGCTTGCTAAAACCTGGAGTATTAGGTAATTGGAAACAGCTGATTGTTTTTGTTTTTCAGCAGACTTCTTTTTCACAATGGGAACACATACTAAGACTCTGTAAACACCTTTCTGGCTCACTTCTGCCTCTGGGTTTTAGTTCTTTGATCTTGCCAATACCAAATATTTGAGCTACCACTGTCTGATCCTTGACTGAACCTGGCAGTTCCACATCTTCAGCGCTGATCCTCTTTTACAGTATTTTTCCATCTTTAGTTCACAAATATATTTTTGTTCTTAGCATCACTATAGCTATTTGGATTTCTACTTTATACTTCACAAGTGTCATGTATTTAAAATAGAAAGAGTGTATTGACGAAAGAAAATTTATGAACATCTTAGCTGAAAATCACTTACTCTGAATTTTCAAACTTGAGCATTGAGTTTCATTGGAAAAATCACTAGGTGGATAATAAATCCCTTGGTTAATGGTTATGGTCAGCAGCAAGCTTTAAGAGATGAGTCAGAAACCACGTTGACACTTGAAATATAGAGAAATATTCAGGCCTCGGTAGATCAAAGAAGGCTGAGACAGCACCTGAGACCATCTGCTTTGTTGTTGAGAGACAGCAACAATTTACACTTAATGACAAGACTCTAATATCTCAAAGCTAATTTAGAATATGCTATAGAAATAAGAGAGGCTACTAAGAAAACAAATCTCAATGCCTCCATAGTACATTTGCCGAGATAATTCTCTGGTCCATCTTCTGTCATGGATGCTTCTGACCTGGGAGACGTTACAAGCTGTGGGTGAAACCCTCCAAAAAACAACACTAAAATCCATTTTAAGATGTATTTAGAAAAAGACACTCAATATTTTTATATCAAACACTTTATAAAAAACCTATTTAAACAACATTGTGCTAAAATAAATTTCTCTGGATGTCAATTTTGTGTTAGCTATAAAAACAGAGGCAATTTCTAGGATATTGATCCCAGGAATGAAATGTCTGCAAGAGGAAATTTTTGAATCATAGATTTATTTTGGTTAATAATTTATCTTTTTTATATTATCTGTCAGAATTGTGAAGTTTTAGTAATCTCTCCAGCTGCATTCCATTATTCACCAGCCAACAGCTTGCTAAAACCTGGAGTATTAGGTAATTGGAAACAGCTGATTGTTTTTGTTTTTCAGCAGACTTCTTTTTCACAATGGGAACACATACTAAGACTCTGTAAACACCTTTCTGGCTCACTTCTGCCTCTGGGTTTTAGTTCTTTGATCTTGCCAATACCAAATATTTGAGCTACCACTGTCTGATCCTTGACTGAACCTGGCAGTTCCACATCTTCAGCGCTGATCCTCTTTTACAGTATTTTTCCATCTTTAGTTCACAAATATATTTTTGTTCTTAGCATCACTATAGCTATTTGGATTTCTACTTTATACTTCACAAGTGTCATGTATTTAAAATAGAAAGAGTGTATTGACGAAAGAAAATTTATGAACATCTTAGCTGAAAATCACTTACTCTGAATTTTCAAACTTGAGCATTGAGTTTCATTGGAAAAATCACTAGGTGGATAATAAATCCCTTGGTTAATGGTTATGGTCAGCAGCAAGCTTTAAGAGATGAGTCAGAAACCACGTTGACACTTGAAATATAGAGAAATATTCAGGCCTCGGTAGATCAAAGAAGGCTGAGACAGCACCTGAGACCATCTGCTTTGTTGTTGAGAGACAGCAACAATTTACACTTAATGACAAGACTCTAATATCTCAAAGCTAATTTAGAATATGCTATAGAAATAAGAGAGGCTACTAAGAAAACAAATCTCAATGCCTCCATAGTACATTTGCCGAGATAATTCTCTGGTCCATCTTCTGTCATGGATGCTTCTGACCTGGGAGACGTTACAAGCTGTGGGTGAAACCCTCCAAAAAACAACACTAAAATCCATTTTAAGATGTATTTAGAAAAAGACACTCAATATTTTTATATCAAACACTTTATAAAAAACCTATTTAAACAACATTGTGCTAAAATAAATTTCTCTGGATGTCAATTTTGTGTTAGCTATAAAAACAGAGGCAATTTCTAGGATATTGATCCCAGGAATGAAATGTCTGCAAGAGGAAATTTTTGAATCATAGATTTATTTTGGTTAATAATTTATCTTTTTTATATTATCTGTCAGAATTGTGAAGTTTTAGTAATCTCTCCAGCTGCATTCCATTATCCTTATCCATTTTGAAGTATCTCAATAGCAAAAACTAGAGAAGATTGAAATCTATTGTAAATTTTATCAGGAGTTTATAGCCTCCCTTTCTTGTTTGTTAATAAGAATTAGCTCATCAGATATGTTCTCTCAGTGTGGATTCGAGTGTGATTTCTTCAGATTTTATGAACAGTATACTTAAAGAATGTAAACTTTACTTTCACAGATTCTGATATTATTGCTGCAATAAACATCCCTTCAAATTTTGAAGAAAGGAAATAGTCACATGAGTGAAGGCAGATAAAGAAAACATTGATCTTATTTCTTAATAGGTGTTAAACAAAGGAGTTTTTGTACAAGAGTCACAAACTCAAATACTTTCAGGGACTAAAAATTTCATATAACGAAAACTGATAAAACCTTTAGCAATTTGGGGTGCCATATCCTTTGAGGACATTAAGAATATTTGAAAGAATGTACAGCCAAAATAGGGCTCGCAATTGGTGTTAGTAGTGAAGAACTCGCTTTTTATGAAGACATAAAATATGGAAGTTCACTCTCTGCATTGGGAAAATACCCTGGAGGAGGGGATGGCAATTCACTCTGGTATTCTTGCCTGGAGACTCCCATGGACAGAGAAGCCTGGCAGAGTACAGTCCGTACAGTCTCAAAGAGTCGGACATGACTGACGTGACAACACAGCACAGCAAAGACAAAATCAAACAAAGTCCATCACTCAATCCAGAAATCGGAGACTATATTGCTTTTTAATTTTCCTTTAGATAATTCTCTGGTCCATCTTCTGTCATGGATGCTTCTGACCTGGGAGACGTACAAGCTGTGGGTGAAACCCTCCAAAAACAACACTAAAATCCATTTTAAGATGTATTTAGAAAAAGACACTCAATATTTTTATATCAAACACTTTATAAAAAACCTATTTAAACAACATTGTGCTAAAATAAATTTCTCTGGATGTCAATTTTGTGTTAGCTATAAAAACAGAGGCAATTTCTAGGATATTGATCCCAGGAATGAAATGTCTGCAAGAGGAAATTTTTGAATCATAGATTTATTTTGGTTAATAATTTATCTTTTTTATATTATCTGTCAGAATTGTGAAGTTTTAGTAATCTCTCCAGCTGCATTCCATTATCCTTATCCATTTTGAAGTATCTCAATAGCAAAAACTAGAGAAGATTGAAATCTATTGTAAATTTTATCAGGAGTTTATAGCCTCCCTTTCTTGTTTGTTAATAAGAATTAGCTCATCAGATATGTTCTCTCAGTGTGGATTCGAGTGTGATTTCTTCAGATTTTATGAACAGTATACTTAAAGAATGTAAACTTTACTTTCACAGATTCTGATATTATTGCTGCAATAAACATCCCTTCAAATTTTGAAGAAAGGAAATAGTCACATGAGTGAAGGCAGATAAAGAAAACATTGATCTTATTTCTTAATAGGTGTTAAACAAAGGAGTTTTTGTACAAGAGTCACAAACTCAAATACTTTCAGGGACTAAAAATTTCATATAACGAAAACTGATAAAACCTTTAGCAATTTGGGGTGCCATATCCTTTGAGGACATTAAGAATATTTGAAAGAATGTACAGCCAAAATAGGGCTCGCAATTGGTGTTAGTAGTGAAGAACTCGCTTTTTATGAAGACATAAAATATGGAAGTTCACTCTCTGCATTGGGAAAATACCCTGGAGGAGGGGATGGCAATTCACTCTGGTATTCTTGCCTGGAGACTCCCATGGACAGAGAAGCCTGGCAGAGTACAGTCCGTACAGTCTCAAAGAGTCGGACATGACTGACGTGACAACACAGCACAGCAAAGACAAAATCAAACATATTTAGGTCCATCACTCAATCCAGAAATCGGAGACTATATTGTCAATTCTATTTAAAACCTTCTTCCTTTGAATTATACTTTACATTTACTTTCATTAAAAATTGGTAAGGCTTACCAACAAGACTCCAGAGAACATTTTGCAGCATTGTATATCACACTGTTAATCTAATAGAAATTTATGTATATCAGATTATTAACTAACCTCAAAGGCTAAGTATAGGAATGTTTGACCACTTCCAAAGAACATGATCACCTGTAATCCTCCACGCAAATGAACTTATGGCTGGTGATATTTCCAAACATTTTGATATTTAAAAAATAGTTTACATGTTTTTATATATTTTACCATCACAAAAACAGAGCATATTAATTTCCTCCTTGCTCATAGTCATGAGTTTAGACTTGCTTAAGATGTAACTAAAATTATTTGGGGCAGACATTCATCAGAGTTTAAATGTGGTAGTCTAAATAATGTCATCTAAAAAAAACTTTTTTAACACCTACTTGTGCCTGCATTTTTATAGGTAATCTCAATCAAAAAGAAAAGTTGCTTTGAATAAAGGCTTCTCAAATTGTTGGTCATAAAGAGATTCTCATATGGTCAAGAGAGTCAATAATATTTGAACTTTTTGTACTTTATGTGTCATCTTGTGGTCTCTGGTGCAAGTGACTCCTAATTTTTTTCATATTCAAGTACCTATTCTATAAATAAAATCCAAAATAAAAAAATTCAGTCTGCCAGCATATAAAACTGTTGGCAGCATTTATACAAGAAATAAACAAATGATAAGAGAAATTATTAAAGCATTGATATTTGATATGCATTTTATGAATCAAAATAGATTTATATCATTTATTTTATAACATGTTCACTAGAGATAATATTTATTTAGTCTGGAACTTATTTTTGATGGACATATAGACTCATTAAATTATTAAAATAATTTGCAGGCAAATTATTTGCATATGCAAGAGTTGGAATATCACAGTATTTAATCAAATCATTCATTCATTCTCCTTTTAATAAATGAATATACACTCACTGCTTACTCTGGTAAAATGTCTAGTTTCAAGTGTATAATGCTACTGTTACATGAGAACTGGAGACATTCTTTCTGTTTTTCCACAATCTTTTTATTTTGTTCAGTTACTCTGTTGTGGCCAGCTATTTGAAACCCCATTAACATGACAGGCTTCCCTGTCCTTCACTATCTCCTGGAGTTTATTCAAACTCATGTCCATTGAGTTGGTGATGCCATTTAACCATTTCATCCTATGTTACCTTCTTCTCTTCCTGCATTCAATCTTTCCCAGCAGTGAAGTTTTGAAGTGGATAAAAACATTATTCCTGAAAAAAAATAAAATTTACTATTAAGTATGCAGAGACTTGGATTCAATTCCTAGGTTGGGAAGATCCTCTGGAGAAGAAAATGGCAACCCACTCCAGTATTCTTGCCGGGCGAATAAGTTTAAAAAAACATGTTTTTATATATTTTACCATCACAAAAACAGAGCATATTAATTTCCTCCTTGCTCATAGTCATGAGTTTAGACTTGCTTAAGATGTAACTAAAATTATTTGGGGCAGACATTCATCAGAGTTTAAATGTGGTAGTCTAAATAATGTCATCTAAAAAAAACTTTTTTAACACCTACTTGTGCCTGCATTTTTATAGGTAATCTCAATCAAAAAGAAAAGTTGCTTTGAATAAAGGCTTCTCAAATTGTTGGTCATAAAGAGATTCTCATATGGTCAAGAGAGTCAATAATATTTGAACTTTTTGTACTTTATGTGTCATCTTGTGGTCTCTGGTGCAAGTGACTCCTAATTTTTTTCATATTCAAGTACCTATTCTATAAATAAAATCCAAAATAAAAAAATTCAGTCTGCCAGCATATAAAACTGTTGGCAGCATTTATACAAGAAATAAACAAATGATAAGAGAAATTATTAAAGCATTGATATTTGATATGCATTTTATGAATCAAAATAGATTTATATCATTTATTTTATAACATGTTCACTAGAGATAATATTTATTTAGTCTGGAACTTATTTTTGATGGACATATAGACTCATTAAATTATTAAAATAATTTGCAGGCAAATTATTTGCATATGCAAGAGTTGGAATATCACAGTATTTAATCAAATCATTCATTCATTCTCCTTTTAATAAATGAATATACACTCACTGCTTACTCTGGTAAAATGTCTAGTTTCAAGTGTATAATGCTACTGTTACATGAGAACTGGAGACATTCTTTCTGTTTTTCCACAATCTTTTTATTTTGTTCAGTTACTCTGTTGTGGCCAGCTATTTGAAACCCCATTAACATGACAGGCTTCCCTGTCCTTCACTATCTCCTGGAGTTTATTCAAACTCATGTCCATTGAGTTGGTGATGCCATTTAACCATTTCATCCTATGTTACCTTCTTCTCTTCCTGCATTCAATCTTTCCCAGCAGTGAAGTTTTGAAGTGGATAAAAACATTATTCCTGAAAAAAAATAAAATTTACTATTAAGTATGCAGAGACTTGGATTCAATTCCTAGGTTGGGAAGATCCTCTGGAGAAGAAAATGGCAACCCACTCCAGTATTCTTGCCGGGCGAATACAATGCACAGAGGAGTCTGGTAGGCTACAGTCCATGGGGTCACAAGAGTCAGCCACGACTTAAAACTAATATTATTAACAATAGTACAAGCTCATTGTAAGCCAAATACTAGGCTAAGGGCTTTACATAATTAATATAATATAATTAACATTCACACTGTTATTATGCTAGGTATCATTTCTTGCATTTCAGAAATATGTAACCTGAGACTCAAGGAGTTAGCTGTTTTGCTCAAAGTTACACAGTTATTCATTTTCGAAATAAGACTGCCTTTTTGAATGCATTCCTTTGGCAGGGAAAAGAAGGGAGCAAAATGCGTCTCTAATCTCTCACAGAGACAGAAAAAGGCAATGAATTTTTTTTTTTTTTTGGTATCCAAACAAAGAACAGATAAAATTATAGAAAGATTAAGATCATTGAAGAAATATGTGTCAAATCAACAACTGGGGGTGAAAAATAAAGCTCCATGATTCCATCTCTAAGGGATAGCTCATGGCAGACACCCTCAGTGCTTCACCCTTTCAACTCCCTAAAATGTGCATAGGTTATAACCCTATTTCTCAATCAGTGATGACTGACTCCAGAGAAGGACATACAGACAAGATCTCTCCCCTTCTAATCAAGCAACCCTGAGGTATATGGCAGAGCGTCTCCAGTGCTCTCCTCCACATATAATTACAACAAAATGACCCTTTGAGAAACTTTTGTGTCTATTTGCTTGGTCTTTTTTGCTTCTCTACCCTCTTTCTTCACTCCTCTTTCAAAGTTTCTTGGAAACATTCTTCTAATAAATCAGTCTTACTTGATTTTCCACCTTAAATTCTGCCTCAGGAGAACTCAACCTAAAACAGTAAGAATGTCTATGTACACAAGGTAAGGGTGACCAAGAGGGCAGAAAGAAGGCACATCTAATTGATTTTCTTCCCTTGTATTACAGCTGGCAGCATTTACCTTGTGTCCTTCAGTTCAGATGCTGTGAAAACAACCATGGTAAGCATATCAACCACTCAAATTTAGTTGTGATCCCTGTTAAATCATATTTCATGTAAAAAGCTTTAATCATGGGAAGGCCCTTAACTGCAAACATGTGTTACATTAGAATTAAACATTTTTTTTGAGTCAGAAGATTGATAAGTAGAATAACAATGTTAAAAACACAGGGCTTGCAATTTTAAATAATAGTCATAAAGCATCATATGTTAAATATGTTAATTTCATAATATTGAGAGAAATGATAATTTTGCATTTTGACCAGAGTATTTGTGGCAGTTGTATAAGTGTGTCACCTCAATCTTCTTTGAGAAATAACTTGCTGAGAATCATGTAGCTACTGATAGTGTCAAACAGTAGCATTCATGCCAAAGTTAAACATTTGAGATGTTCACTGACAAAGCATGACAAGGGTGTTGGACTCCAAGTCATTGTCATCCAAGTAGGATGCTGGCTTTTGTAATGAGCCATTCTCTGCCCCGAGATCCTCCACCCGAACTGGCCCCGATCATTGAAGAAATATGTGTCAAATCAACAACTGGGGGTGAAAAATAAAGCTCCATGATTCCATCTCTAAGGGATAGCTCATGGCAGACACCCTCAGTGCTTCACCCTTTCAACTCCCTAAAATGTGCATAGGTTATAACCCTATTTCTCAATCAGTGATGACTGACTCCAGAGAAGGACATACAGACAAGATCTCTCCCCTTCTAATCAAGCAACCCTGAGGTATATGGCAGAGCGTCTCCAGTGCTCTCCTCCACATATAATTACAACAAAATGACCCTTTGAGAAACTTTTGTGTCTATTTGCTTGGTCTTTTTTGCTTCTCTACCCTCTTTCTTCACTCCTCTTTCAAAGTTTCTTGGAAACATTCTTCTAATAAATCAGTCTTACTTGATTTTCCACCTTAAATTCTGCCTCAGGAGAACTCAACCTAAAACAGTAAGAATGTCTATGTACACAAGGTAAGGGTGACCAAGAGGGCAGAAAGAAGGCACATCTAATTGATTTTCTTCCCTTGTATTACAGCTGGCAGCATTTACCTTGTGTCCTTCAGTTCAGATGCTGTGAAAACAACCATGGTAAGCATATCAACCACTCAAATTTAGTTGTGATCCCTGTTAAATCATATTTCATGTAAAAAGCTTTAATCATGGGAAGGCCCTTAACTGCAAACATGTGTTACATTAGAATTAAACATTTTTTTTGAGTCAGAAGATTGATAAGTAGAATAACAATGTTAAAAACACAGGGCTTGCAATTTTAAATAATAGTCATAAAGCATCATATGTTAAATATGTTAATTTCATAATATTGAGAGAAATGATAATTTTGCATTTTGACCAGAGTATTTGTGGCAGTTGTATAAGTGTGTCACCTCAATCTTCTTTGAGAAATAACTTGCTGAGAATCATGTAGCTACTGATAGTGTCAAACAGTAGCATTCATGCCAAAGTTAAACATTTGAGATGTTCACTGACAAAGCATGACAAGGGTGTTGGACTCCAAGTCATTGTCATCCAAGTAGGATGCTGGCTTTTGTAATGAGCCATTCTCTGCCCCGAGATCCTCCACTGACCTGGCTGAGAAATTCTCTCTGAGCCTCCTTTTACTGAATCCTTTCTTCCACTCACACTAAAGGTTTTCTCGGCCCACTCCTGTACCCATTCTCCTTCAACTGTCAGAGGGGTACCCGCTTTAAGTATTTTTTTGCACTTCTGATTCCTTCCCATATCCTCCAAGCTTCAGAATCTTTACATACAATTTATTAATAATTACAGTTGACTTTACTAGTAGGTCAAGTTCCACACACAATTTTCTCCCTTCTCCTAAATTAGAAAAGTTAATGCTCAGTTAAATATTGCTAACTAGTATTGGGTGGTATTGAATTATTTCATATATTCAGATGAAATGAGTCCTTCAGTTTTGTGGAGATGATACATGGAGGAGTTCTTTACTAGTCTGGCTGATGGTAAATCAATAAGCATGCTTGTCATAAGCTAAAGTGAGAAAAGTTAGCATTTCAGCTCTGGAGCTCCCATGACCAGATGCTTCCTAATGCAGTCTTTGGCTGCTTTTGACTTGTGAATGTATTTCTTCCTGTCCTACTGAATAATTTGGACAAGGTTTTAATACACCTTGTAACATTTCTTTGTCTAAAAAATGAGGAAAATGAAATGTTGGTAAAGTGTCAGGTTCTAAGCAATCCAGTGATTTGTTGGTAAGAGGTTACTTCCTACCAGCTTCCATCTTTGTAAGAAATCTTATTCTGAACATTAAAATTCATGATAACTTGACTCTGAAGTAACAGATTCAGGTGATTTTAGAAAATGAATATATATCACTTATAGGCACCACTTTTGAAAGTCATTTAAAAATCATAAAAAATTGTCTTTGCTAGTATTACCAGTGTCACAAGAAATGATATCATCTCATCTTTCATGTCATAACTCAGGGGAACAACTTTACCCTTTTTAGACAGCTTACTTTAATATATTTCCTTTTTTTTTCCTGTTTCTCCTCTACAAATTTAAAATGAGAAACCAAGTAACATCTGCCCTGACTTTGTCTCAAAGACTCGTACTCCCTAACATTTACTTACCATTTCCTACATTACCTAAACTGTGTGGTTTGTTGCCTACTGAAATCACTGAGGACTTTTTGATATAGTTGAGTTTTGGTATAATTGAGGAAAAAATATGTCTCCATAGAGTCTTATAAAAACATATGTAAGGCTGCTGGACTGAATGAAGCTCTAGCTAGAATCAACATTGCTGGAAGAAATATCAATAACCTTAAGTATGCAGATGACACCACCATAATGGCAGACAGTGAAGCAGAACTAAAGAGCCTCTTGATGAAGGTGAAAGAGGAGAGTGAAAAAACTGGCTAAAAATTCAACATTATAAAAACTAAGATCATGGCATCTGGTCCCACTTCATGGCAAATAAATGGGGAGAGAAATGGAAATAGTGACAGACTTTATTTTCTAGGGCTCCAAAATCACTGCAGACAGTGACTGCAGCCATGAAACTAAAAGACGCTTGCTCCTTGGCAAACACAGACAGTGTATTAAAAAAGCAGAAATATTATTTCATTGACAAAGGTACATATAATCAAAACTGTGTTTTTTCCAGTAGTCATGTACAGATGTGAGAGTTGGTCCATAAAACAGGCTGAGCAGTGAAGAATTAATATATGTGAGTTGTGGTGCTAGAAAAGACTCTTGAGAGTCTCTTGGACATAAAGATCAGAGCAGTCAATCCTAAAGGAAATCAACCCTGAATATTCACTGAGAGACTGGTTCTGAAGCTGAAGCTCCAATACTCTGGCTGCCCGATGTGAAGACCCAATTCACTGGAAAAGACCCTGATGCTGGGAAAGATTGAGGGCAGGAGGGGAAGGGGCAACAGAGGATGAAATGGGTTGGATAGCATCAGAACTCCTAAGCTTCCAAAACACGATTAAAATTCATGATAACTTGACTCTGAAGTAACAGATTCAGGTGATTTTAGAAAATGAATATATATCACTTATAGGCACCACTTTTGAAAGTCATTTAAAAATCATAAAAAATTGTCTTTGCTAGTATTACCAGTGTCACAAGAAATGATATCATCTCATCTTTCATGTCATAACTCAGGGGAACAACTTTACCCTTTTTAGACAGCTTACTTTAATATATTTCCTTTTTTTTTCCTGTTTCTCCTCTACAAATTTAAAATGAGAAACCAAGTAACATCTGCCCTGACTTTGTCTCAAAGACTCGTACTCCCTAACATTTACTTACCATTTCCTACATTACCTAAACTGTGTGGTTTGTTGCCTACTGAAATCACTGAGGACTTTTTGATATAGTTGAGTTTTGGTATAATTGAGGAAAAAATATGTCTCCATAGAGTCTTATAAAAACATATGTAAGGCTGCTGGACTGAATGAAGCTCTAGCTAGAATCAACATTGCTGGAAGAAATATCAATAACCTTAAGTATGCAGATGACACCACCATAATGGCAGACAGTGAAGCAGAACTAAAGAGCCTCTTGATGAAGGTGAAAGAGGAGAGTGAAAAAACTGGCTAAAAATTCAACATTATAAAAACTAAGATCATGGCATCTGGTCCCACTTCATGGCAAATAAATGGGGAGAGAAATGGAAATAGTGACAGACTTTATTTTCTAGGGCTCCAAAATCACTGCAGACAGTGACTGCAGCCATGAAACTAAAAGACGCTTGCTCCTTGGCAAACACAGACAGTGTATTAAAAAAGCAGAAATATTATTTCATTGACAAAGGTACATATAATCAAAACTGTGTTTTTTCCAGTAGTCATGTACAGATGTGAGAGTTGGTCCATAAAACAGGCTGAGCAGTGAAGAATTAATATATGTGAGTTGTGGTGCTAGAAAAGACTCTTGAGAGTCTCTTGGACATAAAGATCAGAGCAGTCAATCCTAAAGGAAATCAACCCTGAATATTCACTGAGAGACTGGTTCTGAAGCTGAAGCTCCAATACTCTGGCTGCCCGATGTGAAGACCCAATTCACTGGAAAAGACCCTGATGCTGGGAAAGATTGAGGGCAGGAGGAGAAGGGGGCAACAGAGGATGAAATGGGTTGGATAGCATCATTGACTAAAGGACATGAGTTTGAGAAAACTCTGGGAGATAATGAAGAACAGGGAGCTGGCATGCTGCTGTCCATGGAGTTGCAAAACTTTGGATGTGACTGAGCGACTAAACAGTTGCAACAAAACTAACTGTTCAGCTGTACGTTTCTTGGATTATAACAGGTAATCATTCCTTGGATATAGGAATAATTAAAATGTGCTGTTAGTTAAATGTCTTTATAATTAAACCATGAGTTGAAACTTTTAATATATTTGTATGAAGCAAAGCACTGGAAATTGTATTTTTTGTTCTATCATATTTGCATTCTTTTCACAGAAAGTGAAATTTTATAGACATCTTTTATTTCTGTGACAGAAATTATCACAATTCCAACATATGCTGCTATTTCATCAGATACTAGCATATCTAAGAATTCTACATATTGTGAAGATTTAAACATTTACATAAGGTAATGTGAAGTAAATCAATGTATTTTGAAAGCAGTTTGATGTTGAAAGTTATTTAACTTTAAAATATATGGATGGATGATTCTCTTCCTCTGCTTTCTTATAAACATATTTATGACTCAAAAACTAAATTACAAGCTTCTTAATTTTATTAAAGGCTCAAAATATCTCTTTTAAGCAGAGACAGAATTTCTCAACAAACTCATAAGTATTGTTTTTACCCATGCAATATACTTCTTTAAATTCTTTCACATTTTAATGAATAATTTCATGAATATCTTGGTATTATGAGTATCTTTCTTACTGAAGAGCTTAGATTATTTATTGCTATTAGTTATCAAAAATAAAATATAGTGCATGGAGCATGTAATCTAAAACTAGTATAAGAAATAAACTAAAATCATAATTATTTTGTTCAGACAGTGTCCTAAAGGAAATGGGGCAGAAAGACTCTTGAGAGTCTCTTGGACATAAAGATCAGAGCAGTCAATCCTAAAGGAAATCAACCCTGAATATTCACTGAGAGACTGGTTCTGAAGCTGAAGCTCCAATACTCTGGCTGCCCGATGTGAAGACCCAATTCACTGGAAAAGACCCTGATGCTGGGAAAGATTGAGGGCAGGAGGAGAAGGGGGCAACAGAGGATGAAATGGGTTGGATAGCATCATTGACTAAAGGACATGAGTTTGAGAAAACTCTGGGAGATAATGAAGAACAGGGAGCTGGCATGCTGCTGTCCATGGAGTTGCAAAACTTTGGATGTGACTGAGCGACTAAACAGTTGCAACAAAACTAACTGTTCAGCTGTACGTTTCTTGGATTATAACAGGTAATCATTCCTTGGATATAGGAATAATTAAAATGTGCTGTTAGTTAAATGTCTTTATAATTAAACCATGAGTTGAAACTTTTAATATATTTGTATGAAGCAAAGCACTGGAAATTGTATTTTTTGTTCTATCATATTTGCATTCTTTTCACAGAAAGTGAAATTTTATAGACATCTTTTATTTCTGTGACAGAAATTATCACAATTCCAACATATGCTGCTATTTCATCAGATACTAGCATATCTAAGAATTCTACATATTGTGAAGATTTAAACATTTACATAAGGTAATGTGAAGTAAATCAATGTATTTTGAAAGCAGTTTGATGTTGAAAGTTATTTAACTTTAAAATATATGGATGGATGATTCTCTTCCTCTGCTTTCTTATAAACATATTTATGACTCAAAAACTAAATTACAAGCTTCTTAATTTTATTAAAGGCTCAAAATATCTCTTTTAAGCAGAGACAGAATTTCTCAACAAACTCATAAGTATTGTTTTTACCCATGCAATATACTTCTTTAAATTCTTTCACATTTTAATGAATAATTTCATGAATATCTTGGTATTATGAGTATCTTTCTTACTGAAGAGCTTAGATTATTTATTGCTATTAGTTATCAAAAAATAAAATATAGTGCATGGAGCATGTAATCTAAAACTAGTATAAGAAATAAACTAAAATCATAATTATTTTGTTCATTACAGTCAATAAACTGTTACTGTGTATTTACTACTTATCTAGTCTTTATTGAGATGCAGAGGATAAAGAGAAAAATGTTCATAGGTTTCATGTTACATGTTAAAAATATTCATAGGACAAAAATGAAGAAAGGAGAAAGGAGAGAGAAAATTTTTTTAAATATAAGAGGGAGTTTACTTCCTTTCTACATTTTTTCATCCTTTCTTCTTACACCTACTTAGACATATTTCTAAAAATTTGACTACGAATGTAACATTTTATTGAAGAATCATTTAGTACTGTATGCATTCCTTTATTGAATTATCAAAGTAAAATATTTCAATGATTATTGTCAACTTAACTTTTTAAATACTTATAATGACCAAGTCCCTGTTATTTTACTTCTACTCTCACAACCTTTGTGAACATAATTCAAAAACAGTATTTAGCATGGCTTTGCAAATTAATATCTTACCCATTTTGTACAGTTACTGATATTATGAGATAAAAATTTGTTTGATAATTTAAAAATATAATTCTAATTATTCAAGATTATTTGGAAACAATAATCACATCTCTAAGAGTCTTCAGGTTAATATCATCTAAAGAACAAACTCTAAAGCTAAAGAATATATATTCAATATGTAGATTAGGATCTATCAAATAATGGATACCAACTATTGGTTGAATGCTGGCATATGCATTAATGAATATTCTTCTTGAAAATTAGAGATAACTTTCTTGACATTACTTTTTAATTCTTGTCAATAAATTGCAACTGACCTTTGGAACAACTTGAGAGTTACGGATGCTGGCATTCAGTGCAGTAGGGAATCTGTATAAATCTTCTTTGCCCTTTGAATATGCAGTTCTTGCATGTCTTCAGTTCTGCATTCAAACAATTAAGGATTGTTTTTACCCATGCAATAACTTCTTTAAATTCTTTCACATTTTAATGAATAATTTCATGAATATCTTGGTATTATGAGTATCTTTCTTACTGAAGAGCTTAGATTATTTATTGCTATTAGTTATCAAAAAATAAAATATAGTGCATGGAGCATGTAATCTAAAACTAGTATAAGAAATAAACTAAAATCATAATTATTTTGTTCATTACAGTCAATAAACTGTTACTGTGTATTTACTACTTATCTAGTCTTTATTGAGATGCAGAGGATAAAGAGAAAAATGTTCATAGGTTTCATGTTACATGTTAAAAATATTCATAGGACAAAAATGAAGAAAGGAGAAAGGAGAGAGAAAATTTTTAAATATAAGAGGGAGTTTACTTCCTTTCTACTTTTTTTCATCCTTTCTTCTTACACCTACTTAGACATATTTCTAAAAATTTGACTACGAATGTAACATTTTATTGAAGAATCATTTAGTACTGTATGCATTCCTTTATTGAATTATCAAAGTAAAATATTTCAATGATTATTGTCAACTTAACTTTTTAAATACTTATAATGACCAAGTCCCTGTTATTTTACTTCTACTCTCACAACCTTTGTGAACATAATTCAAAAACAGTATTTAGCATGGCTTTGCAAATTAATATCTTACCCATTTTGTACAGTTACTGATATTATGAGATAAAAATTTGTTTGATAATTTAAAAATATAATTCTAATTATTCAAGATTATTTGGAAACAATAATCACATCTCTAAGAGTCTTCAGGTTAATATCATCTAAAGAACAAACTCTAAAGCTAAAGAATATATATTCAATATGTAGATTAGGATCTATCAAATAATGGATACCAACTATTGGTTGAATGCTGGCATATGCATTAATGAATATTCTTCTTGAAAATTAGAGATAACTTTCTTGACATTACTTTTTAATTCTTGTCAATAAATTGCAACTGACCTTTGGAACAACTTGAGAGTTACGGATGCTGGCATTCAGTGCAGTAGGGAATCTGTATAAATCTTCTTTGCCCTTTGAATATGCAGTTCTTGCATGTCTTCAGTTCTGCATTCAAACAATTAAGGATTTTGTTGTACTCTAGTATTGGCTATTGAAAAAAAATCTGAAGGGAAAATCCACATGTAAATAGACCTGCACATTCAAACCCATGTTGTTCAAGGGACAACCGTATTACTATTTTTTTTCAAAAATTAATTTTCATACTTATTGCATAAGAAGGCAATAATATCTTTCTTTAGTTATCTTGTTGGGAACATAATTTTTCATTTGTGAGTATGGCTTTCTCAAATTTCGGGAGCTAATTCTAGTTGTCTGAAATGTATTAAACTAATAAGTGAATTTTCATACTACATTACCTAGGTTTGCTGAAGGCCTCTAACTATCACAAGCTTTACAAGGCAAAAAGAGGAAAAAAAGAGAGAGAGGGAGAATTCATTGCTTTTCTAGGATGTGCTGAAAGGCCAGAAATAGAGTTTTAGAAGTGGATGAGACCTTAAATGTTATCTTGGTGTAATATAATTCTACATCACAAAGCGCTGAGATGTGTGGAGGTGATGGATTTAGTTTTTCTGAGTTTGCTCTGGATTGATCACAAGTTTCATCCAAGATCACCTTGTTCAGTCTATTCACATTCAGTTAATTACTTTTCAGTTTTGTCCTTTCACACTGAAGTGTCCTGGTAGTTTTACTTCTTCTACTAAAACAATTTCTCACTATCCTCAATCATCTAGAAAATTAAATTTTCACTCTGCTTTGCTTTTATCTAATTTTGAGAGTTTTTTCTTTTTTTTTTTTTTGCTTTATTTATTAGAGTTACAAAGATAATTTCAGATTTTAATGTGTTTTAAAAAGAACCATTTAACTATTGCCCTCTTTGATGATGCACTGGACTTTACACTTTAGGAAATTTTTTATATATTCATATTAAGAACTAACTTTTTTTCAAAGTTTCATTTTGAGTCATGGTCAAACAGTGCAATGTAAATGAAAGCTGTGTGAGGAAATAAATAGTGAAAAACAAAGCATACTAAGACATGAACAAAATAAAATCATTAGCGGAAACAGCAGCATAAGCATAGAAAACATCTCAGAGAAAAATAGCAAAGGAAACAGGTGAGTTTAGTGTATTATATTTCAATATGGTATCCAGAATTTTGTTGAAATTTCAATACATATACATTTATTTTTAAATAATTTAAATTTAAGAAGCAAGCAAATCAATTTCATCACAAAAAATAGTTGTTCGTAAGTAATAATTTCATCAATTCACTTATTAATATATATTTAAAATATTATTTATTATTAATAAATTGTCATTCATTCAAGTGATTTATTAATCATTTTTTAATAAATTATTATGACTTATGGGAGTTTCATTCTATGATGGTTCACTCATTGGGATATATTGTTTTTCCCTGGCTTTATAAATGTATAGTTACAGTGCTAAATTTAAACTACATGTTTAATTTATTGTCCCAAATTTTTACCGTGCATTATATTTACTGCATATTATAATAGCATGGAGTTAACAAGTTTCTGTATATTTAATTATGAATTTTTTTTTAATGAAGAACTATTTTATTTGTTTATTTATTTTTGACTGTGTTGGGTTTTCGTTGCTGCGTAAACTTTTCTCTAGTTACAGTGAGTGGAGGCTACTCTCTAGTTGCAGTGTGTGGTCTTCTCATTGAGGTAGCTTCTCAGAGCTTGCAGAGCTTGTGTTCTAAGTCATGCGGGCTTCAGTAGTTGTGGCTCCAGGGCTGTTGAGTACAGGTTCAGTAGTTGTGGCACACAGGCTTAGTTAATCTGTGGCATGTGGGATCTTCCCAGATCAGGGGTTAAATCTGTGTCTCCTGCATTGGCAGGCAGACTCTCTACCATGGAGCTACCAAAGAAGCCCTTATGATTTATGGGAGTTTCATTCTATGGTGTATCACTCACTGAAGATGAATGGCTTTTTCCGGGCCTTATGTTTCTCTGAAAATTCTATTTTTTTCACTTATTGCTCCAAAACACTTCATGAATTGATAAAAGAAAAAAAAAAAGCTTGTATGGCTTGGCAATTTATGGGTTATCTTTCATATCTATATGTATACATATATTAGATGTTGTCGGGGGTTTATTTTGTGTGTACAGTAAACAGTTCAATCCTTTTCTACAAAGGCCCACAAATATAGGACAGTGCCTGAGTGGAACATTTCCATTCTCATTTCTTCTTTCCCATCAACTTTTTATGACCAGATGGTTTGTTTTTCAATGTACACATAAAAATATATGTATATACTTTTATTTTTACTCCTATAAAATTTTTTGATAATAAACTATAAAAAGCTTATATCCTATTATGTTCATGTAACATTAGCTTTTATCATATACTACTAGTCCATTTACTTTTGCAGATAAGGTCTATAAAATTGGCAGTGTCTCTTTTCTACCATCATTTTTTTGTGTTATGGTTTTTGTAGTTATTTATGAGGAAATATTTAGACACAAATAAACATCTCTAATATTTCTATAAAAATTAAAAATCTTTTCATGTATATTGTTAATTTATTTTCAGTAAGATGATTCACTTAATCACGACCTCCTAGTATTCAGATTTATCCGTTACATGAAATATTTTTCTCAGACCAGTAGCTTGCATTATATTTACTGCATATTATAATAGCATGGAGTTAACAAGTTTCTGTATATTTAATTATGAATTTTTTTTTAATGAAGAACTATTTTATTTGTTTATTTATTTTTGACTGTGTTGGGTTTTCGTTGCTGCGTAAACTTTTCTCTAGTTACAGTGAGTGGAGGCTACTCTCTAGTTGCAGTGTGTGGTCTTCTCATTGAGGTAGCTTCTCAGAGCTTGCAGAGCTTGTGTTCTAAGTCATGCGGGCTTCAGTAGTTGTGGCTCCAGGGCTGTTGAGTACAGGTTCAGTAGTTGTGGCACACAGGCTTAGTTAATCTGTGGCATGTGGGATCTTCCCAGATCAGGGGTTAAATCTGTGTCTCCTGCATTGGCAGGCAGACTCTCTACCATGGAGCTACCAAAGAAGCCCTTATGATTTATGGGAGTTTCATTCTATGGTGTATCACTCACTGAAGATGAATGGCTTTTTCCGGGCCTTATGTTTCTCTGAAAATTCTATTTTTTTCACTTATTGCTCCAAAACACTTCATGAATTGATAAAAGAAAAAAAAAAAGCTTGTATGGCTTGGCAATTTATGGGTTATCTTTCATATCTATATGTATACATATATTAGATGTTGTCGGGGGTTTATTTTGTGTGTACAGTAAACAGTTCAATCCTTTTCTACAAAGGCCCACAAATATAGGACAGTGCCTGAGTGGAACATTTCCATTCTCATTTCTTCTTTCCCATCAACTTTTTATGACCAGATGGTTTGTTTTTCAATGTACACATAAAAATATATGTATATACTTTTTTTTTTTCTTCTATAAAATTTTTTGATTATAAACTATAAAAAGCTTATATCCTATTATGTTCATGTAACATTAGCTTTTATCATATACTACTAGTCCATTTACTTTTGCAGATAAGGTCTATAAAATTGGCAGTGTCTCTTTTCTACCATCATTTTTTTGTGTTATGGTTTTTGTAGTTATTTATGAGGAAATATTTAGACACAAATAAACATCTCTAATATTTCTATAAAAATTAAAAATCTTTTCATGTATATTGTTAATTTATTTTCAGTAAGATGATTCACTTAATCACGACCTCCTAGTATTCAGATTTATCCGTTACATGAAAATGTATTTCGGTTTCCCTTGTGGCTCAGACAGCAAGGAATCTGCCTGTAGTGTGAAAGACGAGTTTGATCCCTGAGTCAAGAAGATCCATAGGAGAAGGGAATGGCTACCCACTCCAGTATTTAGCAAATTTATTTTGAAGTTGATATGTATTATTTATATTTTCATCTAATTGCTGGTATTGTTTTATTTGCAGTTTTATTTGTGATTGCCTGTTTATTTCATTTTCCCCACAATTTTTCAGTCAATGTCAACATTGATTTGGAGTTTTCAAGTACATAATTAACATTTTGACTTCTTAATTTCTGAAAATATTATGTCACTTTTATTTCTTTGTTTTATTTACACATTTAAAGTGGTAATAATATGCGTACAGTTTTCTTCTTGGATACTCAGACACTTTTATGTCTTTTATACTTATGACATATTTTCCCAGAATGATTTATGATAAATTAGGATTAAAATTTGAATCCAGTTACTTTATACTTTTGATTTTACATTCAATTCTTTAACTCAACTGGTATATATTTTGAGTGATTATATGATGTGCAATTTCCTTTCAGAAATCATTAATAGACAATATATTTTCCATTTATATTGTAATGTTATTTAGCATCTATTTACCTCATGTGTGTGTGTGTGTGTTTGTGTGTATATGTGTATGTTAGTTGCTCAATCATGTCTGACTCTTTGCAACCCCATGGACCTAACCTGACAGTCTTCTCTGCCTGTGAATTTCTCCAGGCAAAATATTGGAGTGGGTATCTATCTCCTTCACCCTGGGATCTTCCTGACACAGGGACTGAGTCTCCTTCATTGTAGGCAGATTGTTTACTATCTGTGCCACCAAGAACTCATATATAGCTGGGGCTATATTTTTTGTATTTTATCAATTGACTATAAATGATACAGAACTGCATCACCTTAATTAAGGCTATTATATATTGATTATGCTTTCCTGTATGTGTATGTATATGTGTTCAATCATGTCCAACTGTTTGCAATACCGTCAGGCTCTTCTCACCATGGGATTCTCCAGGCAAGAATAATGGAGTGGGTAGCCATTTCCTCCTCCAGGGAACTTCCCTACCCAGGGATCAAACCCAAGTCTCCTGCATCTCCTGCACTGCAGGCAGATGCTTTACCATTACTTCAGAGGAAATACACAAACTTCTAAAATTCTTTGGTATATGTCCACTGGATTGGAAACATATAGACATCTTTCTGTAAAGGTACCCGATATTTCTTTTAAGTATTAGACACAAATATTTTACAAGTATTAAGTCATACATATTATCATTGCATATAATTCTAATTTGTGTTTTATTTATATATTTTTGTCATCCTATGTATTTTGATGATTAGAATTATGATAGATGAAGATAAAGAAATGATGATCAGCAACTTAAGACGATGAAGACATGAGCTTATTAAAAAAGAAGTCACATTTAGGAATAAGAATAAAAACCTTCCTATTATATGAATTTCTTAAGTAACAAGTCATGGAAGGTATGAAAGAATAGGCTGCATTGAGAACAAAATATATTCAGTTAAAACAAAACTACCACATAATAAAGAGAATTATCTTGAAGTATTTGAAATGTACATAAGAAATACAGATATTAAATTAAACTCTCAGAATAGTATGAAGAGACAGTAACTACTTAAGGATTATGCATGTAAGCTTTACATAAAGAAAGTCAAAAGAAAGTCTTCTAGATTCTAAACTGAAAAGTGCAGCTGATAAAATATATTTATGATCAAATAATTAGAATAATATTTGGGATGGATACAACTTATTAAAAATTAATAAAAAAAAGTTGAATTGAAAATAATCTCTGTGTCACCCAAATCAATATATAAATTAAAATAAAAAATTTGGAAAATATCATGATGTGTATAAAACTAGATGAAAAAAGTCACATTTCAAAAGTATTGCAATTAATCTTCATTAAAATAAAACATTTAAAATTAAATTTAAAACTACCACCACATGCAAAAAGATTAGACGTCTCCAGTGCAACTGAACAACAAATGGGAAGATGAACAGTATGATAAGCCAATTCTTCTTGTATACTTAAGATGCAGAAGGGGGCAAACTGCTGCTGCCAAGATTACAGAAACAAAGTAAGACAGAGCAAAGTATCACAAATGGAAACTTCTGTGGGAACTAGTGTGATAGGCAGGAAAACTTCAACTGTAACTTATATTATCAGGGACACTGGGACCATAGATAAGGTGGTATAAAGGAAGTGCAGTGCATTTTTTTAGTTTGTGAAACTATTCTGTATAATAGTGGAATGGTAGATACATGACATTATGCATTTGTCAAAGCCCAAAGAACTTTATGGCACAAGAAGTGAACTTCATGTATGTTAATTTCAAAAAATTATTTAGGATTTTGGGGAATGTGGGAAGAAATGCAGACTGTGACTAGAGACTAACTGTATTATAAATGTGTACAACTTTATTGAAGCAGATGGAGAAACGTTGCTAACATATAATTATAGAAGTATTTGGAGTCTGTAATAAGAATAAAAACCTTCCTATTATATGAATTTCTTAAGTAACAAGTCATGGAAGGTATGAAAGAATAGGCTGCATTGAGAACAAAATATATTCAGTTAAAACAAAACTACCACATAATAAAGAGAATTATCTTGAAGTATTTGAAATGTACATAAGAAATACAGATATTAAATTAAACTCTCAGAATAGTATGAAGAGACAGTAACTACTTAAGGATTATGCATGTAAGCTTTACATAAAGAAAGTCAAAAGAAAGTCTTCTAGATTCTAAACTGAAAAGTGCAGCTGATAAAATATATTTATGATCAAATAATTAGAATAATATTTGGGATGGATACAACTTATTAAAAATTAATAAAAAAAAGTTGAATTGAAAATAATCTCTGTGTCACCCAAATCAATATATAAATTAAAATAAAAAATTTGGAAAATATCATGATGTGTATAAAACTAGATGAAAAAAGTCACATTTCAAAAGTATTGCAATTAATCTTCATTAAAATAAAACATTTAAAATTAAATTTAAAAAAAACTCCACATGCAAAAAGATTAGACGTCTCCAGTGCAACTGAACAACAAATGGGAAGATGAACAGTATGATAAGCCAATTCTTCTTGTATACTTAAGATGCAGAAGGGGGCAAACTGCTGCTGCCAAGATTACAGAAACAAAGTAAGACAGAGCAAAGTATCACAAATGGAAACTTCTGTGGGAACTAGTGTGATAGGCAGGAAAACTTCAACTGTAACTTATATTATCAGGGACACTGGGACCATAGATAAGGTGGTATAAAGGAAGTGCAGTGCATTTTTTTAGTTTGTGAAACTATTCTGTATAATAGTGGAATGGTAGATACATGACATTATGCATTTGTCAAAGCCCAAAGAACTTTATGGCACAAGAAGTGAACTTCATGTATGTTAATTTCAAAAAATTATTTAGGATTTTGGGGAATGTGGGAAGAAATGCAGACTGTGACTAGAGACTAACTGTATTATAAATGTGTACAACTTTATTGAAGCAGATGGAGAGAAACGTTGCTAACATATAATTATAGAAGTATTTGGAGTCTGTAATACTAAAAGCAAAAGGATGTGCACATAAGCACTGTATTCTAACTGATAACATTTTCCCTCGTGGGTAAAGGTTAATAATTCTAATACTGGTATAAATGCATACTGAAATTGAAAAATTAAGTGAGTGGAAAGTGGTAAGTAGGCTTTTTACTGTTAGAGGCAAATTTATAGATAAGCAAGGAGAAAGCTACAGTAATTCATTAGTTATGAATTAGAGTTGGAGTTATCAGTATAAACTATATTTAGCTTAATACAGACAGGTACAGACGGTTGGATTGAAATATATGTGCCATCACATTTTGGTTTACACACATATATTGTTTTGCTCTGCCAGCTGAGAATCTCTAAAAGCAATGACACTGCAAGTAGCACTCAGATATCGGTTTCTAATAGAAGTCTTCAGTAAAATGAGGCTGAGTTCCTTGAAGACATGGGTGATTTTAGGAGCAGGTAATACAATGTACAAGATGAGCCTGGAGTGTTTTGTAGAGTCTAAAATCATAGAGGTGCTAAGAGAGGAGAGGAAAAGAAGGAAAAAAAGAAGACAGACACCATATAGATAGAACCAAATGAAAGAATTCTGTTAGGGAATAGTTATGGAGTTTGGTATTGATGTGTACACACTGTTATATTTAAAATGGATAACCAACAAAGACCTACTATATAGCACAGGGAACTTTGCTCAATATTATGGTACAACCTAAATGAAAAAACTATCTGAAAAGGAAAGATACATATATAATGGATAACTGAATCACTGTGCTATATACCTAAAGCTAATACAACACTGTTAATCTATTATAATCCTATTTCTGAAAAAGGAAAGATACATATATAATGGATAACTGAATCACTGTATGGGAAGAAGTGCATTGTCAAAGCCCAAAGAACTTTATGGCACAAGAAGTGAACTTCATGTATGTTAATTTCAAAAATTATTTAGGATTTTGGGGAATGTGGGAAGAAATGCAGACTGTGACTAGAGACTAACTGTATTATAAATGTGTACAACTTTATTGAAGCAGATGGAGAGAAACGTTGCTAACATATAATTATAGAAGTATTTGGAGTCTGTAATACTAAAAGCAAAAGGATGTGCACATAAGCACTGTATTCTAACTGATAACATTTTCCCTCGTGGGTAAAGGTTAATAATTCTAATACTGGTATAAATGCATACTGAAATTGAAAAATTAAGTGAGTGGAAAGTGGTAAGTAGGCTTTTTACTGTTAGAGGCAAATTTATAGATAAGCAAGGAGAAAGCTACAGTAATTCATTAGTTATGAATTAGAGTTGGAGTTATCAGTATAAACTATATTTAGCTTAATACAGACAGGTACAGACGGTTGGATTGAAATATATGTGCCATCACATTTTGGTTTACACACATATATTGTTTTGCTCTGCCAGCTGAGAATCTCTAAAAGCAATGACACTGCAAGTAGCACTCAGATATCGGTTTCTAATAGAAGTCTTCAGTAAAATGAGGCTGAGTTCCTTGAAGACATGGGTGATTTTAGGAGCAGGTAATACAATGTACAAGATGAGCCTGGAGTGTTTTGTAGAGTCTAAAATCATAGAGGTGCTAAGAGAGGAGAGGAAAAGAAGGAAAAAAAGAAGACAGACACCATATAGATAGAACCAAATGAAAGAATTCTGTTAGGGAATAGTTATGGAGTTTGGTATTGATGTGTACACACTGTTATATTTAAAATGGATAACCAACAAAGACCTACTATATAGCACAGGGAACTTTGCTCAATATTATGGTACAACCTAAATGAAAAAACTATCTGAAAAAGGAAAGATACATATATAATGGATAACTGAATCACTGTGCTATATACCTAAAGCTAATACAACACTGTTAATCAATTATAATCCAAGATGAAATAAAAAGTTTTTTAAAAAAGCTAGAAAAATCTGAGGAAACATGTAAAGTATGTTAAATTATAAGCAAAATAGAAAATAAATATCTATAAGTCTATATTGATATAAATGACTGAATGTAGAACAGAAAACAGAAAAAAAATCCCCCATGCAATGCATTATAAACCATTTATGCAAATACTCTAAAGGAAAGGCAGGGTTTCTCGAGTGACATTAATGGTAAAGAACCTACCTCTCAATTCAGGAGACATGAGAGACTCGTATTCGATCCCTGGGTTGGGAAAACTCCCTGGAAAAGGGCATAACTATCCACTCCAGTATTCTTGACTGGAGAATCCCCTGGACAGGACAGCCTGGCCAGCTACCATACATAGGTTTGCAAAGAATCCAATACTTCTGAACCGACTTCACATGGATGCAAAGAAAGGCTAGTGTAGCTCTCTCTCCTTAGTAACTTCTTCCAAAGACTGCAGTGTAGAAAAAATATTAGTTTTATAGTGGATAAAGTTGTCCAAATGTGCATCGGTAAACTGGTGGCTTAGTTTCTAAATCGTGTCTGACTCTTTGTGGCCTCATGGACTGTTGCCCACCAAGCTCCTCTGTCCATGAGATTTTTCAGACAAGAATACTGGAGTGGGTTGTCAAATCAGTTAAATCAAGTTGATGGCATTTAACCTTTACATGATGTGATTAACCTACAACTTTATCTTTGTAATTTCATCTCCAAAATCCAGAACCTCAGTCTAATCATGACAGAAAAATCAGAAAAATTCTAATTTTGTTGGTTGTAACAAATATATCATGCTAATACATAAGATGTTAATATTGTGAGAAATTGAGTTTGAGAGAAATAAAAACTATACTATTTTACAGTTTTTTGTATATTTAAAACCATTTTAAAGAAAAGTCAATGAAAATAATTTAAAAATAAAAAACAATAAAAAGTTTACAGACAACTGTAATAGCAAAACTTAATTTTCTCAACAAATTCCAGGCTGCTTCCCTTTCCCAGCTTTGGTCCTATTCCTTCCCTCACTTCTGCTCAGTTTTAACCTGTGGACATTCCCTCAGTTATCCCTTGCACATTAATTTCTATTTCAGGATCTACTTCTGGGGAATCAGTTTAAGAGAAAGAGTGCTTTAGAGTTATACCTGCTTCTTCATTCTTTTTCATACTGTCCATGGGATTCTCACTCTAATGGCAGAAAGAGAAGAAAAACTAAAAAGCCTCTTGATGAGGTAAAAAAGGAGAGTGAAAAAGTAGATTTAAAACTCAACATAAAAAAAAGAAGATCATGGCATCCTGTCCCATTACTTCATGACAAATAGATGGGGAAAAAGTGGGAACAGTGACAGATTTTCTTTTCTTGGACTTCAAAATCACTGTGGACAATGACCGAAGCCATAAAATTAAGACACTTGCTCCTAGGAAGAAAAGCTATGGCAAATATAGACAACATATTAAAAAGCATAGGCTCATGCTCCTGACAAAGGTCCATATAGTCAAAGTGATGGTTTTCCCAATCTCCTGCACAGATGTGTGAGTTAGATCATGAAAAAAGCCGAGTGCCAAAGAATTTGTTTTTGAAATGTAGTGCTGGAGAAGACTCTTGAGAATCCCTCAGACAGCTAGGAGATCAACCTGTCAATCCTAAAGGAAGTCAACCCTGAATATTTGTTGAAAGGATTACTGTTGAAGCTGAAGCGTCAATGCTTTGACCATGTGATGTGAAGAGCCAACTCATTGGAAAAGACCTTGATGCTGGGAAAGATTGAGGGCAGGAGGAGAAGGGAGCATCAGAGGATGAGATGACTGGCTGCCATCATCGACTCAATGAATAAGAGTTTGAGCAAAAATTCTAATTTTGTTGGTTGTAACAAATATATCATGCTAATACATAAGATGTTAATATTGTGAGAAATTGAGTTTGAGAGAAATAAAAACTATACTATTTTACAGTTTTTTGTATATTTAAAACCATTTTAAAGAAAAGTCAATGAAAATAATTTAAAAATAAAAAACAATAAAAAGTTTACAGACAACTGTAATAGCAAAACTTAATTTTCTCAACAAATTCCAGGCTGCTTCCCTTTCCCAGCTTTGGTCCTATTCCTTCCCTCACTTCTGCTCAGTTTTAACCTGTGGACATTCCCTCAGTTATCCCTTGCACATTAATTTCTATTTCAGGATCTACTTCTGGGGAATCAGTTTAAGAGAAAGAGTGCTTTAGAGTTATACCTGCTTCTTCATTCTTTTTCATACTGTCCATGGGATTCTCACTCTAATGGCAGAAAGAGAAGAAAAACTAAAAAGCCTCTTGATGAGGTAAAAAAGGAGAGTGAAAAAGTAGATTTAAAACTCAACATAAAAAAAAGAAGATCATGGCATCCTGTCCCATTACTTCATGACAAATAGATGGGGAAAAAGTGGGAACAGTGACAGATTTTCTTTTCTTGGACTTCAAAATCACTGTGGACAATGACCGAAGCCATAAAATTAAGACACTTGCTCCTAGGAAGAAAAGCTATGGCAAATATAGACAACATATTAAAAAGCATAGGCTCATGCTCCTGACAAAGGTCCATATAGTCAAAGTGATGGTTTTCCCAATCTCCTGCACAGATGTGTGAGTTAGATCATGAAAAAAGCCGAGTGCCAAAGAATTTGTTTTTGAAATGTAGTGCTGGAGAAGACTCTTGAGAATCCCTCAGACAGCTAGGAGATCAACCTGTCAATCCTAAAGGAAGTCAACCCTGAATATTTGTTGAAAGGATTACTGTTGAAGCTGAAGCGTCAATGCTTTGACCATGTGATGTGAAGAGCCAACTCATTGGAAAAGACCTTGATGCTGGGAAAGATTGAGGGCAGGAGGAGAAGGGAGCATCAGAGGATGAGATGACTGGCTGCCATCATCGACTCAATGAATAAGAGTTTGAGCAAACTCTGGGAGACAGTGAAGGACGGGGAGCCTGGTGTGTTGTCGCAGTCCATGGGGTCACAAAAAGTCAGACATTACTTAGCAACTGACCAATAACTCCTTTCTTCTATTGGTGTGGTTTCATCTAGTATCAGTCAAATTTTTGATGAAGTCACCTTGCCTCCTCAAACTCAGATTTCATGGTCTTTGATAAAAAGAAATCTTAGAAGGACACTGTTGTTTTTTTTTTTTTTTTTAATCTGAATGAAATTTTAAAAGAATAAGGGTTAACACTGTTATTTTACTTAGTCAAAATTCAAATATATTTATTTAAATACATGAATGTATAGCTATAGTTATATCTGCATATTTATACTATACACAGTCTCAATATAAGTATAAATACATCCATACATATGTGTGACTATATATGTAAATATATTACTATATATTTATTCATAATAAATATATACTGCCTATATATTAATATAGCCAAAAATGTTAAGTACAATTTAAATTTAATACAGCACAGAATAAACATTATTTATTATCTCTAAACACCACTAAAACATTCACATAAATGAACATTAGCTTTATGATACTTCTAAACAATGGCTTTCTGTAAAGTTTAGAGAAGACAATTTCCAAAATTTCACTTTTTACTTCACTTCTCTTTAGAATATGAATTTTTAAAAAAAAACAAAGAAAGAGCACTTAGAGGCTTTTTATCTCAATAATGAAGTGTAATAATATGCCAAAAATGCAATACTGCCTCTAGTATGGTAGTATATTCCTTTTGAAGACTGTTTTGCTGGGGACAGAACATAGTTTAAATCTTGGAGTACATAGGAGATAGCAGTTGGCATGTGCTCTTCAGTTTGACAACTCAGCTTGGGGTCGATAGAATCTGTCACATCTTTATTAGGACATCAGCCACTGTTACTGTTCAGAAGAGAAGTAGCCATTCTTAGGTATTAATGAGAGATGCAGTAGTTAAGCAGAAAGATTGTATTAAATGTAGACTTGTAAAATGGAATAACATTTTGTGATTTCTTTTCCTTCTTCCCCCCTCTCCCAGCCAAATGGTAATTTCAAAATTAACTTGTTGAAACAAGTTAATTTATTTAAACAATAATGAATATTCTGTACTGAATATATTCAAGATACCATACTAGGCTCTAAGCTTTCAGAAGTGTGTAAGACATCATTTTTCATTAAATGTATATGTGTTCTTTAACTATTCCTCAAGTTTACACCTTTATGCAGTGATTTTTCTATTTTTTTTATTCATGTAGAAGCTTTTTCTTGGCTTTCTTATTTTCATAAAAGATATACTCTGCACCTTTGTTCTGCTCTTAAAAAATCATATTACAAACTCTTCAACAGAATGTATACTGAAGTTATAATCCAAATGATGTCAGATCATAAACTTGGATCTATTGCCATCTTTTAATTCTCAGTCTCTTGGTATAACCAGGCAGTGATTGCATTTTCATGGAATGAAAATCATTATACATTATTCATCAGCATATTGTCATAATCTATGGAGGCAGGACTTGGATGTGGTAACCATTAATATAAGCAATTTCACTACACTGATAATATCATGATAGTTTCTTCTTAGAGAAAGAAGTTCAGGAAAAATCTTTAGCTTGATTCTTATTGAAAGAAACATTTATATTGAATTCTTGATAGAAAGTAGCCTGGACTCCTGCAGAATTATTAACTGTCCCCTCAAAATCTTCCCATCATATAGCCTAAACAAAATAAATGAAACAATATATGCTAATGAATCAGCTTTAGGGGAGCTAACTAGTCCTTGTTCATGGTTTTCAAATTGTGTTTACCATTCTGGTAATCTTTCACTTGGCTTGGGGGCAATATTTACCGGTGAATTAGGGTGAAAGATGGTGAACAGCAGACATTTTATTCTTAAATGGGGACAAATTAAGTACCTATCTATCCAGTGATTCATACACAGGAAAATACTGGGAAAAAAGGATGCAGATGATCAAGTATAAACTCCTTGTAAGTATATTAAAAACTGAGCTCTTGATAAATAGACTAATAATCTTTGATAGAGAAGAGTCTTCACCAAAGGAATACTTTTATTAGGATATTTCTGGTTTAGTATTTTTGTGGTAGATAAATATTAGTATACAGATTTATAGAAGAGCACAACTACTTAGAAAATGCCACATAAACTATTCAACTGTCTGAGTATAAAATGGAAATTTATGTAACCCGAGTTAGATCAATCATGTTTTCAGTCTGGAAATTGTGCTCAAGGAACACACCAAAAATTTTACAATGACATAAATTTTCCCTGATTACTTGACTGAAAATCGAAATTTACTACCAAACCTATATCTGTTTGACTCTATCTTTATTTTCTAATAATTTTCTTAATGTTCACAATCTCCTTGCATAGTATATAATTTACTTTTTATTGATTATTATTTATTGCATGCCTCTCTTCATTGTAATATTTGTTGTTGTTGTGTTTAGTCACTAAATCATGTTTAATTCTTTTGCAACCCCATGAGCTATAGTTCACAAGGCTCCTTTTTCTATGGGATTTCCCAGACAAGAATACGGGAGTGGGTTGCCATTTCCTTCTCCAGAGGATCTTCTTGACCCAGGTATTGAACTTGTATCTTCTACTTGGCAGGGACATTCTTTACCACTGAGTCAAAATATGCTTAAAAACAGGAATCTTTTCTTTCCCCACTAATTTATGCCAAAACTTTCAATAGTCACAAGTGTAAAAATAAGTACACATAAGTAGTGAACAAATGTGTTCGAGGAAAGTGTATTTGCAAAGTGAAACTATGAAGAGTCAGGTTGAAGTTAAGAGATTAAGTAAATTGAAGTCAAGAGGTAGACTTTTTCCCTGCAGATTATAGCCCTCAAAATCTTCCCATCATATAGCCTAAACAAAATAAATGAAACAATATATGCTAATGAATCAGCTTTAGGGGAGCTAACTAGTCCTTGTTCATGGTTTTCAAATTGTGTTTACCATTCTGGTAATCTTTCACTTGGCTTGGGGGCAATATTTACCGGTGAATTAGGGTGAAAGATGGTGAACAGCAGACATTTTATTCTTAAATGGGGACAAATTAAGTACCTATCTATCCAGTGATTCATACACAGGAAAATACTGGGAAAAAAGGATGCAGATGATCAAGTATAAACTCCTTGTAAGTATATTAAAAACTGAGCTCTTGATAAATAGACTAATAATCTTTGATAGAGAAGAGTCTTCACCAAAGGAATACTTTTATTAGGATATTTCTGGTTTAGTATTTTTGTGGTAGATAAATATTAGTATACAGATTTATAGAAGAGCACAACTACTTAGAAAATGCCACATAAACTATTCAACTGTCTGAGTATAAAATGGAAATTTATGTAACCCGAGTTAGATCAATCATGTTTTCAGTCTGGAAATTGTGCTCAAGGAACACACCAAAAATTTTACAATGACATAAATTTTCCCTGATTACTTGACTGAAAATCGAAATTTACTACCAAACCTATATCTGTTTGACTCTATCTTTATTTTCTAATAATTTTCTTAATGTTCACAATCTCCTTGCATAGTATATAATTTACTTTTTATTGATTATTATTTATTGCATGCCTCTCTTCATTGTAATATTTGTTGTTGTTGTGTTTAGTCACTAAATCATGTTTAATTCTTTTGCAACCCCATGAGCTATAGTTCACAAGGCTCCTTTTTCTATGGGATTTCCCAGACAAGAATACGGGAGTGGGTTGCCATTTCCTTCTCCAGAGGATCTTCTTGACCCAGGTATTGAACTTGTATCTTCTACTTGGCAGGGACATTCTTTACCACTGAGTCAAAATATGCTTAAAAACAGGAATCTTTTCTTTCCCCACTAATTTATGCCAAAACTTTCAATAGTCACAAGTGTAAAAATAAGTACACATAAGTAGTGAACAAATGTGTTCGAGGAAAGTGTATTTGCAAAGTGAAACTATGAAGAGTCAGGTTGAAGTTAAGAGATTATATTTGTAAGAATTACAGAAGTCAAGAGGTAGACAGAGAAGGAGGATGAGAAGAAAAGAGATAATAGAATATGAAAGAAAAGGAAAAGGAACTGATGGGAATGGGAAGAAAAGAAGAAAGAAGAGTATAGGATTAACCCATCTCTAGAGATCTAGAGCTTCCCTGGTGATTCAGTATTTAAAAAAAAAAAAAAAAAAAACAGCTTGCTAATTCAGGGGACTTGGGAGATGAGGGCTTGATATCTGGCTTGGAAAGATCCTGGGAGAAGGAAATGGCAACCCATTTCAGTAATATGGCCTAGAAAATTCCATGTACATAGTAGCCTGGTAGATCATAGTCCATTGGGTCCCAAAAGAGTTGGACAAGACTTAGCAACTAAACAAACACCAAGTTAACTTAGTTCTTGTCCTTCTGATGATTGGTTGTTTATCTTTTTGAATCCCTAAGGACTTCTCTAAGAGACCCCCTATATACAACTACACTAAACCATGTATTTTGCAAATATTTAGAAAGTGGATTTCTCTAAACTCTCTTGAGAAGAATGATTCCTCTGAAATCTACTACAAAATATTTTTTATCTAAGTCAATTGTAACATGAATAATAATCGTAGTAAAATCATTTTGATGACAAACAAAAATATTCACTGTTCTTTAAAACAAGTGTAACCTATTGACTTTTCAAAGCTTATAAGTCTGATATTTTTAGATATAGGCACATTTTAAAGATTTCCAATTAAAACTATGAAAATAAAATTGAGAACATTAGTTCTTTGTTAACACATTACTTCTAGTCCACAATAGCTATAATTAGAATTGACTGTGTTCTCCTTTTGACGTTGTAGAAACAATAAATGTTAATGAGGCACTCATGATTTTGTATGGCATTGTTCACATACAAAAAAAAATCATAAAAAATCATAAAAAATTCACCTGCTAACATCTGTGGTGCCCACAGACTTTCTTTATACAAAGAAACGAATGCTCAATGTGCTCTGTGCTCTCAATGATGCACAGAATATTCTTACATCGAGAAACTATAAACTTGTAGCTCCGACATCTCACTATTAAAAAAAGCTAATAAAAAAATTCAATGCTGAATATAATTTTTCACAAATTTTTGTCGTTAATTAAGGATTCTATGAGAATAACTAAAAGATTATTTAGTTCAACTAGATCATATAGTAAACAACATTACATACTATCAGTATAATTGAAGTTTATTCACTTATTCTGCATTCAGTATTATAATTTGAAATGTTTTCTTCTCAATGTGTTTTAAGGATATTACCCTGGGTGAGCTCTTTAAAAAGATAAGAAAGAATTGAAGGTGAGAGATATCCTCTCAATGGAGAAGGATGCACCACAGAATTGGTTAGAGGTTTTTAGGATTTCAAACAACCCTTGCTTCAGCTAATAAGAAACTGCAAATCTGAGTTCTATAATCAAAAAGAATTAATTTCTGCCAATAACTGATGAGAATCACAAAGAATCCTGAGATCACAGCCTTGACTTACAGTTTGTAGCATGATGAGACCTTGAACAGAGGATCTAATGAAATTATACTAGTCTGCTCATGCATGGGAACTGTGACATAATAAATATGTCACATTCTCAGAGTATTTGCCTAACATTCCTCTTCTACTCCATTTCCTTCTCTCACTATTGCATAGGCCAAATACTTACATTGAATGGAGATATGATGGGAATCATTACCACCGCATCCTTCAGATCCTTGATGGTGGCACTAATCAACAATCCCTCCAGGAATGTAGTATTTATTTTGGTTTACTGTTTCCTAAGTAAAGGCTCTTCTAGTGCTTCCACTTGGCAGTTCACAGCACAATAGCTCTAACTGCAGAGGTTAGGAAACCCATGTGTGATTCTGGCAGTGCTGAGAATATCTATTCGAATTATGCAGTTTGGAACTGGTGAAACCACCAACAGTTAAGCTTGGGATCTACTGGACCTAGTGTGAGATGAACCTGGAACAAAACTTTATTGATCACCTGATTTCCAAAAGCCCTTTCTTTGGTGAACCATAGTGATATTTTGGGTTTTCTGCAATAAGTCTGCTTAGGGTATGTGAGGCTTCCCTGGTAGCTCCGTGGTAAAGAATTCACCTGCCAGTGCAAGACAGGGGTTCAATCCATAGGTCAGGAAGACGCCCTGGAGAAGGAAATGCCAGCCTGTTCCAGTATTCTTGCTTGGAAAATCCCATGGACAGGGAAGCCTGGAGGATACAGTCCATGCAATTGCAAAGACTACATACAACCTAGACAGTAAACAAAATAAAGCATGTGCCCAGCAATTCCCAGAAAGGCCGACCATTTTCTTTTCCCCAAAGCACAGCCATCTTGGCAAAAAGATGTAGGTTCCTTTGAGGAAGGTTGAAAGAAAGATTAGCACTATAACTTTTGGCAGTACTGAGGTCTGGTCTCCATTTTATTCAAAAGATTCTGGGTCTTAAATTGGCTGAAGTCTGGAAATGAATTGATTGATGGCTGTTTTGATAATTCAAGTTAAACTTCTGCTTACGTAGCATAGAACTCTTCCAGTTTTATAGAACAAAAGAGATTTTCTGGGTCTTAAATTGGCTGAAGTCTGAATTCATGAAATAGCATGATGAGACCTTGAACAGAGGATCTAATGAAATTATACTAGTCTGCTCATGCATGGGAACTGTGACATAATAAATATGTCACATTCTCAGAGTATTTGCCTAACATTCCTCTTCTACTCCATTTCCTTCTCTCACTATTGCATAGGCCAAATACTTACATTGAATGGAGATATGATGGGAATCATTACCACCGCATCCTTCAGATCCTTGATGGTGGCACTAATCAACAATCCCTCCAGGAATGTAGTATTTATTTTGGTTTACTGTTTCCTAAGTAAAGGCTCTTCTAGTGCTTCCACTTGGCAGTTCACAGCACAATAGCTCTAACTGCAGAGGTTAGGAAACCCATGTGTGATTCTGGCAGTGCTGAGAATATCTATTCGAATTATGCAGTTTGGAACTGGTGAAACCACCAACAGTTAAGCTTGGGATCTACTGGACCTAGTGTGAGATGAACCTGGAACAAAACTTTATTGATCACCTGATTTCCAAAAGCCCTTTCTTTGGTGAACCATAGTGATATTTTGGGTTTTCTGCAATAAGTCTGCTTAGGGTATGTGAGGCTTCCCTGGTAGCTCCGTGGTAAAGAATTCACCTGCCAGTGCAAGACAGGGGTTCAATCCATAGGTCAGGAAGACGCCCTGGAGAAGGAAATGGCAACCTGTTCCAGTATTCTTGCTTGGAAAATCCCATGGACAGGGGAGCCTGGAGGGATACAGTCCATGCAATTGCAAAGACTACATACAACCTAGACAGTAAACAAAATAAAGCATGTGCCCAGCAATTCCCAGAAAGGCCGACCATTTTCTTTTCCCCAAAGCACAGCCATCTTGGCAAAAAGATGTAGGTTCCTTTGAGGAAGGTTGAAAGAAAGATTAGCACTATAACTTTTTGGCAGTACTGAGGTCTGGTCTCCATTTTATTCAAAAGATTCTGGGTCTTAAATTGGCTGAAGTCTGGAAATGAATTGATTGATGGCTGTTTTGATAATTCAAGTTAAACTTCTGCTTACGTAGCATAGAACTCTTCCAGTTTTATAGAACAAGCAAAAATTTATGTGACTGTCCCTTGATTTTTCTCCTAGGGCCACCATGATCAACTATCCAATGCTGTAAGTTTCAGTGAGTCAGAGTATTTTGATTATTGCTTTGAGTCTTGTTCATTACAGCAATCATGTCCATCTGCTCTTTTGCAATTAAGCACTATCATCGTGTGACCCCCTTTGAACTTAACATCAAATTATTCTCATTACATTTATGGATCTGAGTTCAATGGCAGCAGGTTACATTGTAAATTTTGATCTGTAGAAAAGAATAAACAGAGAGTGCCCCAAAGAACATCGGAGCTCCCCTCACATATGCATTTCACACAGCTGCTTTCTCTCAGGTGGGTTAGTAAGCCAATCTTACGTGATAAATCCATTCTAATGTTGCAATCTCCTTAAACCTTTGGATACCTTCTTCTACAGTGTACCAAGGGACTTACCTTCTTCTACAGTGTACCAAAGGACTTATTTCAGCATAATTTAGCCTATGCCACTTTTTTGTATTTATTTCATCCAGCAAATGGTACTCACTGTTAGAGACCTTTTGACCCTTCAAGCTGTAACAGTGAATCCAAAATCGCTTAGTATGCATGTTTGCACATCAGCAAATGTGCTTGAATCCCAATTTATATTCTTACACTCTTAATATCCAGTGTCACATCTATTGCCAGCATTTCTGTCTGCATTAATTGGAAAACTCATGTAGTTTTTGGAGAATGGAACTACACCTCATGAGTCATACTCTATTCCTCATGTTTTGGAACATGAGGAACTTTAATCCTCATGCAGTCATACTCTAATTCTGACGTCAAAATAAAGCATGTGCCCAGCAATTCCCAGAAAGGCCGACCAAAATTTTTTCTTTTCCCCAAAGCACAGCCATCTTGGCAAAAGATGTAGGTTCCTTTGAGGAAGGTTGAAAGAAAGATTAGCACTATAACTTTTGGCAGTACTGAGGTCTGGTCTCCATTTTATTCAAAAGATTCTGGGTCTTAAATTGGCTGAAGTCTGGAAATGAATTGATTGATGGCTGTTTTGATAATTCAAGTTAAACTTCTGCTTACGTAGCATAGAACTCTTCCAGTTTTATAGAACAAGCAAAAATTTATGTGACTGTCCCTTGATTTTTCTCCTAGGGCCACCATGATCAACTATCCAATGCTGTAAGTTTCAGTGAGTCAGAGTATTTTGATTATTGCTTTGAGTCTTGTTCATTACAGCAATCATGTCCATCTGCTCTTTTGCAATTAAGCACTATCATCGTTTGACCCCTTCGAACTTAACATCAAATTATTCTCATTACATTTATGGATCTGAGTTCAATGGCAGCAGGTTACATTGTAAATTTTGATCTGTAGAAAAGAATAAACAGAGAGTGCCCCAAAGAACATCGGAGCTCCCCTCACATATGCATTTCACACAGCTGCTTTCTCTCAGGTGGGTTAGTAAGCCAATCTTACGTGATAAATCCATTCTAATGTTGCAATCTCCTTAAACCTTTGGATACCTTCTTCTACAGTGTACCAAGGGACTTACCTTCTTCTACAGTGTACCAAAGGACTTATTTCAGCATAATTTAGCCTATGCCACTTTTTTGTATTTATTTCATCCAGCAAATGGTACTCACTGTTAGAGACCTTTTGACCCTTCAAGCTGTAACAGTGAATCCAAAATCGCTTAGTATGCATGTTTGCACATCAGCAAATGTGCTTGAATCCCAATTTATATTCTTACACTCTTAATATCCAGTGTCACATCTATTGCCAGCATTTCTGTCTGCATTAATTGGAAAACTCATGTAGTTTTTTTGGAGAATGGAACTACACCTCATGAGTCATACTCTATTCCTCATGTTTTGGAACATGAGGAACTTTAATCTAGTTCTACTGGTACTTGAATCTAGTCATGGATCTAGGAGCAAAGAAAAGTAGTAAGAATGGATCCTGACAAAAATCAACACTGTACTGCAAGCTACCTACCTAAAAGGAAGCCGTTACAAAATCCTTGCCCAAGGAGTATTAACCTCCTCAGAAAAGAACTCAGCAGAATTTATAGGTTCAGTGTTGCCAGTTATACCAGGAACTGCTCATATGTCCCCATTCCAAATTTCAGAATCCCTTCCTGTTTCAATCAATGTAGTCACTTTAACAACAGACACCCTGTGAAGTTGGGGATTTGATTTTTGTTGCAGGTCAACTGCTTACAAAAAGTATTTTATTATAGAAATGTTATCTCCATGGACATAGAAGATAAGAGTTTCATGCAGAGTAGACACAGACATTTTCAGGTTATCCATGCATGGAATTTGAAGTCCTGAGTTCATCCTTTTTGTCCCCTGTACTCTGGCTGGCAGATAGAAGCAACCAACTAATCTCATTATTGTCATTAATTTCACACACACACACAAATCTAATATAGCAAATACGGTTACTCAGAACCTTGTCTCATAAGTATTTGTTTAGGAGTATGTAACAGTGATAATTTGTGTTAACATCAAGTCAGGGATTATCAGTGCCCCTTTTACCACTACAAATAGGAGCAATTTATGCCTTTAACTAGAACCACATTAGTGAATCAATTCCATAAATCTAAGAATTAGTTCCAAAAAAAGGAGTCATTTCCTCCAAAACAATTCTCAGTATCAAAATATGTAACAGGTTCTCCAGAAAAACAAAACCAAAAGGAGTTTTATGTATTCACTTATATATAGAAATAAGCTTGCACACTTTTAGGGGCTAACAAGTCCAAAGAAACTCAAGCAAGATTTCTTTTATAGTCTTGTTGTAATGTTCCTTCCTCTCTGGGAAACAGTTTTTTTTCTTAAACCCCTCATCTGATTGAATGAGGTCTACTTAACAGGGTTGAAGGTAATCCCTTTTATTCAAAATTCACTGATTGTAAATGCTAACCACAGCTACAGAATATCTTCACATTAACCTAGAGAGTAGGGTTTGAGCAAGTTCTATGCTTTCAGAAGCATCAGCTAGCCAATTTGACACTTACAATTTAACCATTACATTTATCAGAGACATTCTGAAATACACCTGGCTGTATTTTCCCTCTGTTTATAGCAGTGTAAAATGCAGTGACTACTAAGAGTTTGATAACACTGACTTTATTCATGTTGTATGTGCATGCTCAGTCATGTCTGACTCAGCAACCGTATGGATTGCAGCCCATCAGGTTCCTCTGAGATTATCCTGGCAAGAGTATTGGAGTGAGTTACCATTTCCCTCTCCAGGGCATCTTCCCCAGCAGAGATCAAACCCTCATCTCTTGTTTCTCCTTGCAGTAGCAGACGGATTCTTCACCACTGAGCCACCTGCGAAACCCTTATTCATACTGAAGTGCTGGTAACTTAACCAACATTATTTGTACACCAGCAATGCAAATGTCAACATAACAAAAAAGACAAATAATGCCTTAGTATTTTAAAGAAATAGTTTTGATACCAGAAACCTTCTCAATTGATTGGATAAAGCCATAAAACTAATTTGAGAATATCTGCTCTGATGAATGAATTCTAATTAGTGTATTTCTGAAAGTTTGGGGCTCTCCACGTGATTCAGTGGTAAAAAATCCACCTGCCAACGCAGGAGACGCAAGAAACATGGGTTCAATCCCTAAATTGAACAGATGCTTTGCAGGAGGGAATGGGAACCCAGTCCACTATTTCTGCCAGTGAATACTACGGACAGACGAGCCTGATGGATTAACACTCCATGGTGTTGCAACAAGTTGAACACAACTGAGCACACAGGTACACACAGTCAATGGAAGTTTAGGTATCAGCTTGAATACAGAAAGATAAGATTGAGATGATCTGTATTTTCTTGAAAAATAATTTTTTTAGGACTGATTGGACTTCTTTCTAACAAGTCCAAAGAAACTCAAGCAAGATTTCTTTTAACAGTTTTTTCTTTTTAAACCCTCATCTGATTGAATGAGGTCTACTTAACAGGGTTGAAGGTAATCCCTTTTATTCAAAATTCACTGATTGTAAATGCTAACCACAGCTACAGAATATCTTCACATTAACCTAGAGAGTAGGGTTTGAGCAAGTTCTATGCTTTCAGAAGCATCAGCTAGCCAATTTGACACTTACAATTTAACCATTACATTTATCAGAGACATTCTGAAATACACCTGGCTGTATTTTCCCTCTGTTTATAGCAGTGTAAAATGCAGTGACTACTAAGAGTTTGATAACACTGACTTTATTCATGTTGTATGTGCATGCTCAGTCATGTCTGACTCAGCAACCGTATGGATTGCAGCCCATCAGGTTCCTCTGAGATTATCCTGGCAAGAGTATTGGAGTGAGTTACCATTTCCTCTCCAGGGCATCTTCCCCAGCAGAGATCAAACCCTCATCTCTTGTTTCTCCTTGCAGTAGCAGACGGATTCTTCACCACTGAGCCACCTGCGAAACCCTTATTCATACTGAAGTGCTGGTAACTTAACCAACATTATTTGTACACCAGCAATGCAAATGTCAACATAACAAAAAAGACAAATAATGCCTTAGTATTTTAAAGAAATAGTTTTGATACCAGAAACCTTCTCAATTGATTGGATAAAGCCATAAAACTAATTTGAGAATATCTGCTCTGATGAATGAATTCTAATTAGTGTATTTCTGAAAGTTTGGGGCTCTCCACGTGATTCAGTGGTAAAAAATCCACCTGCCAACGCAGGAGACGCAAGAAACATGGGTTCAATCCCTAAATTGAACAGATGCTTTGCAGGAGGGAATGGGAACCCAGTCCACTATTTCTGCCAGTGAATACTACGGACAGACGAGCCTGATGGATTAACACTCCATGGTGTTGCAACAAGTTGAACACAACTGAGCACACAGGTACACACAGTCAATGGAAGTTTAGGTATCAGCTTGAATACAGAAAGATAAGATTGAGATGATCTGTATTCTTTCTTTTGTTGAAAAAATAACTTCTTTTTCCTAGGACTGGAAATTGGGAACTGCCTTGAAAAGGCATCAAGTTCAGTGTTTAATGTGTATATGATCCTGAAGTTTGTTTGAGCTTCCTTTCTGATTTGGTTTTATTTTATTAAATGAAGGATGACTTTTTTTTTTTTAGTTTGCTAGTTTAATTTAGAATTTTTGCTATATATAACATCATAAAAAATCAATCGTCCAAAATAACTTTAAATAGAAATATTTGTATGTCTTATTGTACTATTAAAATATTTTTAACTGAAAAAATAAATGGATAACATATTATGTTAAAATATGTTAGAGATTCTATACTTTATTTTAAAATTAGCCTAGTAGTTTCTGAATAGTTCTTTTAGTATTAATAGAATTAACAATATATAAATGAACTCACAGTTCATTAGTAAAAAATAACTCTTTGTTTATAATGGAAATGAAGATGCCTCCTAAAGTAACCCTCTTAATAAATGTAATTTTTTTTAAGATTCATTTTAGACTCAGGGTAACAAGTCAACAGAAAAAATAACTAACAATTGCATTTACATTTTATTTTTTTAATGTGTTTTGTTTTTCTTAGCTGAATTAGAAAAATTTTTCCTAAAATGCAATGAGAATTTTACTTCTACAGTTTTTATTACATAATGTATGATTACATCTGTTGTCTTTTCCAAGCACTTGTGTCAACTGCCTTCCCTTCTTTTAAGATTATTTATGAAACTTTAAGGCTTTAAGATACTTTTTGCTTCAGATGTTCTTTTTCTTCTTTTAGCCAAGGTTTAAAATAATATGTGCCATGTCATGTGTTTTTTCTACAATCAAGTAAATACTGTCTTATAATACTTTTAGTAAAACAAGATCCTTTCTACTCATAATATTCTTATCTCTAATTGATAGTTTATAACTATTTACTTCTATCTTAATACATTTTAAAGTGTGATTTTGACTGAATAGGTCTCATTATTGTTATTATAATCTTATATTAATCCTTAGGGATATATAACTCAAAAGCTAAATCTAAAGTCAATTTATTACAATATTTGGTTTAATATGTATCAGAATTTAAAAACATAATTCATATAGACACATAGATACAAAAAATGTAAAATAATTGGTATAATTATTAAGATATGGTGCTTTTTCCAACTGAGCCATTAGGAAAGCAAGATTTTTTTTTATCTAACTCATCAATTATACAGAGTTTTTCTTTTTTATAATTGGTTACTTATTTTCTGTAATGCCTGTTTTGTCTATTCAGGCTGCTAAAACAGAATATCATAAACCAGGTGGCGTATAAAAGCTAGAATTAATTTCTTATAGTTCTGCAGGCTGGGAAACCAAAAACTCAGGGTACTGGCAGATTTGATTCTATTAAGAACTCACTTCATTCCTTTCTCATAGTCATCTTTTCCCTATAATTTCACATAGCAGAAGAGGTGAAGGAGTTCTCTGGTATTCTTTAATAATTTCATTTTACTTATTAGATTTCCATTGTCATGACATAATCATCTTCTATAGATCCCATCTTTGGTTCTTGGCCTTTTGGTCAAGGTCAAGCATAGTTTGGGGTTTCCCTGGTGGCTCAGTGTTAAAGAGCCTGTCTGCCAGTACAGGAGAAGCAAGAGAAAAATAACTAACAATTGCATTTACATTTTATTTTTTTAATGTGTTTTGTTTTTCTTAGCTGAATTAGAAAAATTTTTCCTAAAATGCAATGAGAATTTTACTTCTACAGTTTTTATTACATAATGTATGATTACATCTGTTGTCTTTTCCAAGCACTTGTGTCAACTGCCTTCCCTTCTTTTAAGATTATTTATGAAACTTTAAGGCTTTAAGATACTTTTTGCTTCAGATGTTCTTTTTCTTCTTTTAGCCAAGGTTTAAAATAATATGTGCCATGTCATGTGTTTTTTCTACAATCAAGTAAATACTGTCTTATAATACTTTTAGTAAAACAAGATCCTTTCTACTCATAATATTCTTATCTCTAATTGATAGTTTATAACTATTTACTTCTATCTTAATACATTTTAAAGTGTGATTTTGACTGAATAGGTCTCATTATTGTTATTATAATCTTATATTAATCCTTAGGGATATATAACTCAAAAGCTAAATCTAAAGTCAATTTATTACAATATTTGGTTTAATATGTATCAGAATTTAAAAACATAATTCATATAGACACATAGATACAAAAAATGTAAAATAATTGGTATAATTATTAAGATATGGTGCTTTTTCCAACTGAGCCATTAGGAAAGCAAGATTTTTTTTTATCTAACTCATCAATTATACAGAGTTTTTCTTTTTTATAATTGGTTACTTATTTTCTGTAATGCCTGTTTTGTCTATTCAGGCTGCTAAAACAGAATATCATAAACCAGGTGGCGTATAAAAGCTAGAATTAATTTCTTATAGTTCTGCAGGCTGGGAAACCAAAAACTCAGGGTACTGGCAGATTTGATTCTATTAAGAACTCACTTCATTCCTTTCTCATAGTCATCTTTTCCCTATAATTTCACATAGCAGAAGAGGTGAAGGAGTTCTCTGGTATTCTTTAATAATTTCATTTTACTTATTAGATTTCCATTGTCATGACATAATCATCTTCTATAGATCCCATCTTTGGTTCTTGGCCTTTTGGTCAAGGTCAAGCATAGTTTGGGGTTTCCCTGGTGGCTCAGTGTTAAAGAGCCTGTCTGCCAGTACAGGAGAAGCAAGAGACACAGGTTTGACCCCTGGGTTGAGAAGATCTCCTGGAAACCCAGTCCAAGTATTCTTGCCTGGATAATTCCATGGACAGAAAGAATCAGTCACAACTGAGCAGCCAAGAACACACAGATTCTACCTTCAATACCATCACACTAGGATTAAGTTTAAACATTAATTCTGATGTGTCATAAACTCAATCTATAGCAATGCCTAATAGCACAGAATTTTTAACTTAAAAAATGTTGCTTCTTTTTAATATTTATGAGATGCTGATAAGAGTAAGGCACAAAAATTTTGGCAATAAAATCCCATAATTAAAGACTTATTAAAATATCCACTTTCAATTCATCTTACATCATTATTAATTAGTTTTGTTTCAATAAATATGTTAAAACACATTTATTTTTCAAAAGTGTGTTAGATTTTCTTTTATCTTCTAAGTAGATGATCTCTACTTTGTTTTTTATGAAATTGACAGTTTGAGAGTGGGTGGGAATTTGCTACTTGATTTTAAAGAGCCTAGACTCAAATTCTACAAGTAGAATAACCATGACTTCCAGAAACACTTTTGGCAATCTTATTCCTTTTGCTTTTTATTCTATTTTGTTAAATGTGTGACTAAGTCTGGCTTTTATGCTTAGACATAATAACAAGTATTTTGTTTCCCTCTCCCTGACTCAAAATAAATGCACAAAAAATATAGTTAGATAGATAGTAGATATATATAATAGAAAGATAAAGTTCAAAGAATAAGTTTCGAAGAAAGTAAGTTTTGGTTTTATTCATTCTTTCTGTTTAGAATCAGCTGTGTTATTCGTTGAGTAACAATGGCAGATTTGATTCTATTAAGAACTCACTTCATTCCTTTCTCATAGTCATCTTTTCCCTATAATTTCACATAGCAGAAGAGGTGAAGGAGTTCTCTGGTATTCTTTAATAATTTCATTTTACTTATTAGATTTCCATTGTCATGACATAATCATCTTCTATAGATCCCATCTTTGGTTCTTGGCCTTTTGGTCAAGGTCAAGCATAGTTTGGGGTTTCCCTGGTGGCTCAGTGTTAAAGAGCCTGTCTGCCAGTACAGGAGAAGCAAGAGACACAGGTTTGACCCCTGGGTTGAGAAGATCTCCTGGAAACCCAGTCCAAGTATTCTTGCCTGGATAATTCCATGGACAGAAAGAATCAGTCACAACTGAGCAGCCAAGAACACACAGATTCTACCTTCAATACCATCACACTAGGATTAAGTTTAAACATTAATTCTGATGTGTCATAAACTCAATCTATAGCAATGCCTAATAGCACAGAATTTTTAACTTAAAAATGTTGCTTTTTTTTAATATTTATGAGATGCTGATAAGAGTAAGGCACAAAAATTTTGGCAATAAAATCCCATAATTAAAGACTTATTAAAATATCCACTTTCAATTCATCTTACATCATTATTAATTAGTTTTGTTTCAATAAATATGTTAAAACACATTTATTTTTCAAAAGTGTGTTAGATTTTCTTTTATCTTCTAAGTAGATGATCTCTACTTTGTTTTTTATGAAATTGACAGTTTGAGAGTGGGTGGGAATTTGCTACTTGATTTTAAAGAGCCTAGACTCAAATTCTACAAGTAGAATAACCATGACTTCCAGAAACACTTTTGGCAATCTTATTCCTTTTGCTTTTTATTCTATTTTGTTAAATGTGTGACTAAGTCTGGCTTTTATGCTTAGACATAATAACAAGTATTTTGTTTCCCTCTCCCTGACTCAAAATAAATGCACAAAAAAATATATAGTTAGATAGATAGTAGATATATATCAATAGAAAAAGGAATTAAAGTTTCCAGAAGAAAGTAAGTTTTGGTTTTATTCATTCTTTCTGTTTAGAATCAGCTGTGATGCTTCAGCAGGAGAAAGAGGACACAAATCTCCACATTTATAATGGAGAAATAGTCACAGATGACCACACGAAGCAGTCAAAGCATGGCATTCACATACATTCTTCCAACAAGTCCTATTTTATTTATATCACTCTGATTTCATTGCCTTTGAGTCAAAAGAATTTCTAACTAATGGAGAAATGTACTACTCAGGGACACTTGTCATCATCGTGATCACTACATTTGGCTTTCTTGTCTTTTTATAAAGGACAACTGTCATGACTCATCATCGTCTTTGACAACTTTTTAAAATGGAATTGTCGGTAGGTTATTAATAAATCTCAAGATGACTGAAAAAGAGTCTTGATCATTCTCTATCATAAGAAGAACTACAATTTAGTAATATATTTGTCATCTATGTTAATAGAATCTGTCACTGACTTAATGGAACATGAGTAAACAGAAATATATTACAATCTTGTGGAACAAAATAAGGTTTACTTTCTTATTTTCTTGTAACTAGAAAACATTTTTCATTAAGATGACTGATTCATGTAATACATGTATTACAATATACAACTGTGACATTTGGACCAAATAAGTGTAGTTGTGTTAATATATATTTTAAATGTGAATAAAGCTTCTTTTGTATTCTTAGGTTTAAAAAGTGAAAACTAACTTCAGGTTAAAGGTGGTTGTTACAAACAAACAGTTATCTCCATTATTTCCTAAACCTTACCAAAAAAGTTTAAAATTTCTCCATGTATTTAAAGTAGAAGGCACGTGTGACTATTTTAGTTGCTGAGAGTGGGTGGGAATTTGCTACTTGATTTTAAAGAGCCTAGACTCAAATTCTACAAGTAGAATAACCATGACTTCCAGAAACACTTTTGGCAATCTTATTCCTTTTGCTTTTTATTCTATTTTGTTAAATGTGTGACTAAGTCTGGCTTTTATGCTTAGACATAATAACAAGTATTTTGTTTCCTCTCCTGACTCAAAATAAATGCACAAAAAAATATATAGTTAGATAGATAGTAGATATATATCAATAGAAAAAGGAATTAAAGTTTCCAGAAGAAAGTAAGTTTTGGTTTTATTCATTCTTTCTGTTTAGAATCAGCTGTGATGCTTCAGCAGGAGAAAGAGGACACAAATCTCCACATTTATAATGGAGAAATAGTCACAGATGACCACACGAAGCAGTCAAAGCATGGCATTCACATACATTCTTCCAACAAGTCCTATTTTATTTATATCACTCTGATTTCATTGCCTTTGAGTCAAAAGAATTTCTAACTAATGGAGAAATGTACTACTCAGGGACACTTGTCATCATCGTGATCACTACATTTGGCTTTCTTGTCTTTTTATAAAGGACAACTGTCATGACTCATCATCGCCCTTTGACAACTTTTTAAAATGGAATTGTCGGTAGGTTATTAATAAATCTCAAGATGACTGAAAAAGAGTCTTGATCATTCTCTATCATAAGAAGAACTACAATTTAGTAATATATTTGTCATCTATGTTAATAGAATCTGTCACTGACTTAATGGAACATGAGTAAACAGAAATATATTACAATCTTGTGGAACAAAATAAGGTTTACTTTCTTATTTTCTTGTAACTAGAAAACATTTTTCATTAAGATGACTGATTCATGTAATACATGTATTACAATATACAACTGTGACATTTGGACCAAATAAGTGTAGTTGTGTTAATATATATTTTAAATGTGAATAAAGCTTCTTTTGTATTCTTAGGTTTAAAAAGTGAAAACTAACTTCAGGTTAAAGGTGGTTGTTACAAACAAACAGTTATCTCCATTATTTCCTAAACCTTACCAAAATAAAAGTAAGAAATATTGTTAAAGTTACATATCCTAGAAAAACTATGAAAGCAGAGAAAATAATAGCAATGATATTTTAGAAAGTAGAAGGCAGTATAAGTATTTTGAAATCTTGGAAAAGTTAAATTATAAGCCTAAAATCATGAAAACTGAAAAGAAATCCAGTATGCATCGCAGAACCCTTATTTGGCTCAGGAATGAATGGTATTTTGACTACATGAAAATAATAGTGAAGATCATTGCTGGGGTGCGGGAAGAAAATTTGTCGAAGATCTGTTTAAAAGAAAGCTTAAACCCGAAATAGTCCATTTTTCTGTGCCCCCCTGCACAATGACAGAAAACAGGAGGATCTATTCTCTAAACACCATAAAAAAGTAAGCATAGGTCTTCCCCTGGTGGTCCAGTGGGTAAGGACACCGCCTTGCAGTGCAAGGGGTGCCGGTTCGATCCCTGGCCTGGGAAGATCCCACGTGCCAGGGAGCAGCTTGACTGATGTGTCCAATTACCGAGCCAGAGCTCTGCGACGACAGAGGCCACCGCGATGGGAGGCCCACAGGAGCCAAAGAACAAAAGACGGATGAAAATGGAGAAATGAAAGACCAATGGAAGTGGCCTGCCCGTCTCCCTCCCTCCCAACCCCGCCCCTCAAAGGATAAATAAATAAAAAATAAATATTAAAAAAAAAAGTAAGCATAGTTCTCAATTAAAATAAAGGAACATTTCAAAGACAATTGAGAAATTGAATATTATTTCTCTTAGGAATTTGATTAGTCCATGAGAAATATCAGCAATAACGTAGACAATAGACATTTCCCATTGAAACCACCAAACCTGATCAAATAAAATTAATAGGATAATCAGGTCTGAATATCTCAGAAGGGAATCTGTGTACTAGGTACACAGAGAAACCCATTTAGAAATTCAGAGCAGATTGGGTAGGAGAACTATTTATATGAGAAGGAAATGTAATGCCACCTTATGGATTTGGATACATTGAAAGTGTTTATCTAATAGAGGCAGAAGAATTAAGTGAATTGAGCGAACTAAGAATAGTTATTGGAGTAGATTAGGATATTTGATCCTCTCCAATATCTGTTTTTATCACTGTTCTACAGTTATAAAAATCTGTAGCTCAACATATATTTGCATGGAATATATGTATTTCCTATTCCTACTAGTAGGTATGTTGTTGCAAGCCTACTTATTTGCACCAAGTTGTTGCAAATAAGGTTCATGTAGATCTAAGTGTGACTTGCAGAAAATGTCATTTAAAGAAGGGTAAACCCTTCTTTTTCCTTTTTTTGATGAGTGACCTAGAGATACGATGACTGAATATCTTGGAACATAAAGTGACCTTGCAGATGTAAGTTTCACGCAACACAGTAATATGTTTGAAAGATTCAGTAACCTGACACTATGGAGCAATATGCCAGCTTTGGATATCTAAATATTGGATATTAAATATTTAAATGAGAGACGAAGTAACTTCCTATGGTTAAAACTATGAGTATATTGTATGGTCTGTCAGAAGAACCTATGATGCTGATAATAAAATATACTACAGGAGTTGTACATTATATAAGAATCTAAGCTATTGGCCATTGGCTTAGTGCCAAATGTATGCATACTCAGTCATATCGACTCTGCAGCCCCATAGACTGTAGCTCACTAGGTTCCTCTTCCCAAGGGATTTCTGTAGAGTGAGCTGCCATTTCCTTCTCTCTGACCCAGAAAATAATTCAATGCTTAGCAGACTTCCTATCACATATTTAACACTGAGCCCTAGTGGCTCAGATGGTAAAGAATCTGTTGCAGTGTAGACCTGGGTTCAATCGCTGGGTTGGGATGATTCCTTGGAGATGGGAATAGCTACCCACTCTAGTCTTCTTGCCTGGAGAATTCCATGGACAGAGGAGTCTTGCAGGCTACAGTGCATGGCGTTTTTCGAGGATCAAGCACTTTAGAAAAGTTGACCATCATTGTTATTTGTAGAAGAAGAAGCTGAAGCTTAAAAAGACTCACTACCTTACTGTAAGTCACATTTCTAAGTAAGTATGAAAGCTAAAATTAGTTACTGGTGTATATCTTACAACTAGAAATTTCATAATTGGGATGATTGGAATGGAATGGAAATATAAAAATAAATTAAAATTTGACTGCTAGAAATATAAAGTTTCTAGACACTTTTTAGATATTATGTGTTAGTTAATTATTAGCTGAGATATCTGAGGATTATAATGAGTGAATGCCTTGTTTCATTGCTAGTTATGCCTATCTTGAAAGCAAGTCTATAACTTTTTATATTACTATCCACCCAGCATACGTTCTAGTATCTATCATTCCCCATCTATGTGTTAGATCAGCTCAATAAATCTTTTGAAGTGAGTAAAGGAACACATATTATTATGTTTCTTTTAGTATAATCTTAAAGGTAATGCAGTACACATTAATTACTTCCTAATGATGGTCAGCTTTAAAATAAGCTCTTACTTCCCTGGCATCAGTTCCATTTATTTAAATATGTAATACAGAGTTTAGGATAAAATTGAAGGAGTAATATAAAATTTGTTTTTTCAGCGATGACGTTAGAATAAATGAGCATAGTGGGCAGATTTTAGAAAGCTACTGACCCCCTCTAATTGTAAAAAATGCAATGGCTTAAAATGGTTCTAAATCAGATGATTTCAAAGCAGCGTCAATGATAGGAATTCAATTCAGAACATTAGATTCTCCCAAGAAATGATGCATACAAATATTTTTCAACATATATAACTATGAATTTATAAACAAAAGGACATAACTTATACAAGAGAAAATAAAGTTTTAAGACATATCTTGGGGAAATTATGAAGCTTTCAGGATATGGGCAGTCACTCAGAGAAAGAAACTTAGATTGAGATTGAGATTATTTTTTCAGTACAATGTGCATGTGCTCAGTCACTTCAGTCGTGTCTGACTCTTTGTGACCTCACAGACTGTAGCCCACTGTGCTCCTTTATCCATGAGATTCTCCAGGCAAGAACACTGGAGTGGTGTGCCATGCTTCCCCACCATGGGATCTTCCTGACCCAGGAACTGAAACTTCCTCTCCAGCATTTTAGGTGAATTCTTTAGTGCTGAAACAGCAGGGAAAGCCCTTAGACCTTAGAGAAAGGAATCTAGATTATTTTTTCAGCCCAATATTTAGTTTAAAAAAAGTGGAACAATTCTTACAAAAGTCTCAAAGGAAGAAAATGTTACCTGAGATTTATAAATAGCGAATCAATACTATTCTCATAGAAATAAGAATTAGTGAGGGAAACATAATTTGATTATACCATATTGGGAGCCAAAAAAAGTATCAACCAAAAGCTTCACTGATGGAGAAGTCATAAGGAGAGTGAAATAGATAATAATTCAGTGCATTCGTATATCAGCAACTGAAGGATGCTAGAGTTATAGCTTAAAAAGATTCTTATTAAACACTTTGATGTTGTAAAGTTGATAATATAGCAAAGAAAGAAGATGAGGGAGAGACAGAAGAGATATATAAGAAGTTTTCCAATTCCACATATTTACAATCAGAACCTATTAAATAACTTGTAATTTGTGATACAAAATGAGCCTCTAGAAGTAAAAAACAAACAAACAAAAAAACTAACCTAACCAAAATATATAGATTTTAAAAATAGAAGATATTTAAGGAATAATATATTTTAAGATCATTTATTTAAAGATTACAAATGTATTTGTATTAACTTAGTTCATTCTTGATTATACTTAGCATTAAACAAATTAACTTATACCATACAGTCATCATTGCATCATTTTTGAAATTTATTTGAAGCTGTCTGGCTGGCTTATTTATTTTTTGCTTTCTGTAAATACACATTGAGAGGTGAAAGATACAATGTTCACCAAAAGTAACCAATAATTGTATATAGATGGTCAAATTTAGCAATTTTTTCTTTTGTATACACTCCAAAGTTCCTAGAATTCTCATAGCTGTTTTTTTGATTGTTAATCTGAAACAAAATATATGGCTTGTGATTGAATATTGCTGGCTTCTGAATAGCACAATGAAAAAAATATAACATTCCCTGAGTAATTTCTAATACCTTCTTAATTAAAAAAAAAAAAAGTTGTTCCTTTCCAAAAAAGGCTTCATTTAAGTGTCAAAGAAACCTATTATGACTCTAATACATTACCCAAGTTGTTGAATTGAAGGTGAGCTGAAGTCACAAAACAATAATTTAGATCTCATTACAAATATTAGTTATTATTTGCAAAATTAAGATGCTATATTTAACACTGACAAGTTTCCTAAGATTTTTGAACTACCAGCATTTACTATAAAAAGCTCATATTTATGTATTCTGTATTTTCATAACTTTTTTCCATTTGTGATTTCTACTTCTATAATCACTTTAGGTGAATAGGTTAGTATTGAATACACATGCCACTTGTTTTTCGCATTATCTCCAAAGAGATTGATTTTAAACAATTTTTTACTTCTTTTGATTGAGCTGTTTGCCCAGGCATTTTTTTATTTACAAAGATCCTTTTCCAAAGTTTGCAGAAATTGTATTTTGGGGAGTTTTCCCCTAATCTTCAGACCTGATCTTCCTTTGTAAAATAATATCTATTCAATTTAAAAGAAGACTTCTCTGTCTCTAAATTTATTCTTCTTACTCTGCAACAACCATATGCAGTCCAAGATATAAAAATTAGAGTCAGACTTCTCTGGCAGTCCAGTGGGTAGAGAGTCTACTTTGCAGTGCAGGGAGCACAGGTTTAATCCATGGCCTGGGAAAATTCCACGTGCTTTATAGTGGCTGGACTGGTGTGTCCAATTTCTAGCCAGTGCTCTGGAGTGCATGCACCCAGAGCCAGTGCTCTGCAGTATGAGAGGCCATTGCCATGGGAGGCCAACACAGGCCAAAGAATAAAAGATGGATGAAAATAAGTATAAAAACAAAAGAGGCATGATGGCAGGGGTAAAGAAAACAATAGTAGAATCAACATAGTGATATCTAAATTTTGTAATTGTATTCTCATAGCTGTTTTGATTGTTAATCTGAAACAAAATATATGGCTTGTGATTGAATATTGCTGGCTTCTGAATAGCACAATGAAAAAAATATAACATTCCCTGAGTAATTTCTAATACCTTCTTAATTAAAAAAAAAAAAAGTTGTTCCTTTCCAAAAAAGGCTTCATTTAAGTGTCAAAGAAACCTATTATGACTCTAATACATTACCCAAGTTGTTGAATTGAAGGTGAGCTGAAGTCACAAAACAATAATTTAGATCTCATTACAAATATTAGTTATTATTTGCAAAATTAAGATGCTATATTTAACACTGACAAGTTTCCTAAGATTTTGAACTACCAGCATTTACTATAAAAAGCTCATATTTATGTATTCTGTATTTTCATAACTTTTTTCCATTTGTGATTTCTACTTCTATAATCACTTTAGGTGAATAGGTTAGTATTGAATACACATGCCACTTGTTTTTCGCATTATCTCCAAAGAGATTGATTTTAAACAATTTTTTACTTCTTTTGATTGAGCTGTTTGCCCAGGCATTTTTTTATTTACAAAGATCCTTTTCCAAAGTTTGCAGAAATTGTATTTTGGGGAGTTTTCCCCTAATCTTCAGACCTGATCTTCCTTTGTAAAATAATATCTATTCAATTTAAAAGAAGACTTCTCTGTCTCTAAATTTATTCTTCTTACTCTGCAACAACCATATGCAGTCCAAGATATAAAAATTAGAGTCAGACTTCTCTGGCAGTCCAGTGGGTAGAGAGTCTACTTTGCAGTGCAGGGAGCACAGGTTTAATCCATGGCCTGGGAAAATTCCACGTGCTTTATAGTGGCTGGACTGGTGTGTCCAATTTCTAGCCAGTGCTCTGGAGTGCATGCACCCAGAGCCAGTGCTCTGCAGTATGAGAGGCCATTGCCATGGGAGGCCAACACAGGCCAAAGAATAAAAGATGGATGAAAATAAGTATAAAAACAAAAGAGGCATGATGGCAGGGGTAAAGAAAACAATAGTAGAATCAACATAGTGATATCTAAATTTTGTAATTGTATTTTGCTAATATTTTTAATGACTTTATGTTATGTAATGAGAGATTTAAAATGATATTAAAAGGTAAAATTAAGCCAATTACTATTTAAACTAATATTACTGATGTGTTTAATATTTACTTCACTGTTATTTTATTTCTAGTGGGGCTTTTCTTCATTTTTTCTGTTCAGAAAACAAATTCCTTTTAATTTAAATAGCTATTTCTCCCATACTGGTAAACCTATTTGCATAAGACACAAAAGAACGGAATGTTACTGCAGATTTTAAGGTTTTATGTGACTGATTACAATCATATAGCTCTGGAAGTATCCTCTCTCTAGGACCATAGTTATAGTCCCGTGTAATAGTCCAGTCTGATCTTTCATAAACCCCAATTCTGTGACTATATTGCCACAAATATTGGTAAAAATAGCTATTCCAATTATTAGTTTAATTTTAAAATGTCTTATACTATCATGATGCTTTTTGACTGAATTATTTCAAAATAACCATGGGTCATAATTTTTTCACTTACATTATTTAATAGTAAGATCATTTGTGTGCTTTCATATTACTTTGAAACAATATAAAATAAAATCTAATGAATTTGTATCACAATTAGCAAATAATTCTGAAAATATTTACGTGTATTAGTTGCCCAGTCAAGTGCAACTCTTTGCGCCCCCATAGACTGGAATTATCCAGGCAAAAATACTGGCAAATACGACCTGTTCCCTTCTCCAGGAGATCTCCAGGGATCAAATTCAGGTCTCCTACATTGCTGGCAGATTCTTTACCATCTGAACCACAAAGGAACCCCTGAAAATATTTATTAATTGTCAATTAAATTTAAAACAGCTGTTTGTTAATTATAAATAGCTGCAATATTTAAATTCTAAATTTTATTATATACAAGATATTTTAAAAATACCAAATCATTTGCCCACTAGTTTACTTCAGAATTATATTTAATTCTCCAAACAGTAGTTATCCTTTTGTGGTATTAATATCTTACTCTTATTTTTCTACAGATCAAATAGTTGATGACTCTTATTAAGTAAACCTACAAAACAGTTTTCAGCAACAATAAAGTTGAAATAGAATATGAAATAAAAGAGCTAAGGAGATACACTATAAAATCTTTCAGATAAGAAAGCTGGATTTGACATAGTAATGTGTCCATCTGAGAGATAAAAGATATAAAAATGCAAGAGAGTTTTCCTGGAATTCCATTAGGACTATGAGGAAAGCAATAGCAATTGTTTCTCAAGGAATAGTAATTTATAAAAGTTAAAATACATAGGCTTTAAAATATGTTTTAACAAAGACCTATGTCTCAGGAATGTGATTGGAGTCCTGCTTTATTAGAGATTTCTCATCTATAACATAAAGATAGTATCATTTACTACATAATGTTGTAGCCATTTTTCTTTTGTTTGTTTTTTAAGGTATCAAGCACCATACCAGGTACTTGCATTAGTGAATAAGGATCAGTTTTTTCCTTGTATTCCTTGTAATAGTATCATCATTTTTAAAAATAACCCTCAATGTCTTTCTACATTGTGAACTGTCAATTTCAATAAATGCATAGTTTTCTTATACTTCAAAGTTCAGTGCATTAGATGGTTGGTTTAGTTACTAAGTTGTGTCCAACACTTGTGACCCCTTGGACTGTAGCCCAAGAGGTTCCTCTGTCCATGGGATTTCCCCAGGGAAGAACACAAGGATGGTTTCCTATTTTCTTTTCCAAGGGATCTTCCAAACTAGGGTTTGAACCCAGGTTTCCTACATTATATGCAGTCTTCTGCATTTCAGGCAGACTCTTTACTGACTGAGCCACCAGGGAAGCCTACTACTAAATGTGACAAACATGATAAGAGTGTAAAGTTTTTCATTCATTCATTTATTCACCTATTTGTTCAATAAGTATTAGTATTTGTCAGTCACCATCCTATACATTGACAGTTAAAACATAGGAATTGAATTATTTCTGTTCTAATGGGTATTATAAATTAGTTTGATTGTAATCTTTATAAAAGACTTAATATAAATTCCAAGATTCCTGAAATTTCAGACATAGTATGAAGGTGGGGGATGGAAAACAAAAGTGGGAGATTTTTCATCAGGGCCTCTAATATGACATTACACTGAATATTGAATAGTGTAATTCAATATTACATTGAAAAATTTTATATTTAATTGTTTTATTCCAGCTCTTCTCAGCTATTTGCTTCTGTTGATAATACTTGTAATAACCAGAATTTGTTCTTTTCTAATATCTGTTCAACTACATGTTACTGACTACTTTTCAAGGAGCAGACTTTTAGGTATTGAGGATATACAACTGAAGATGACAAGATTGCTCTTCATAAGGAATGCTATCATCTTGTATAGCATTGGGAATGAGCTAAAACTTTAAAATCTAGCACGATCAGTACTATTATTTATAAACTTTATGTCCAAATAGGGGAAATACAGAAAATAAAAGTGATTAGAGATTTCTCATCTATAACATAAAGATAGTATCATTTACTACATAATGTTGTAGCCATTTTTCTTTTGTTTGTTTTTTAAGGTATCAAGCACCATACCAGGTACTTGCATTAGTGAATAAGGATCAGTTTTTTCCTTGTATTCCTTGTAATAGTATCATCATTTTTAAAAATAACCCTCAATGTCTTTCTACATTGTGAACTGTCAATTTCAATAAATGCATAGTTTTCTTATACTTCAAAGTTCAGTGCATTAGATGGTTGGTTTAGTTACTAAGTTGTGTCCAACACTTGTGACCCCTTGGACTGTAGCCCAAGAGGTTCCTCTGTCCATGGGATTTCCCCAGGGAAGAACACAAGGATGGTTTCCTATTTTCTTTTCCAAGGGATCTTCCAAACTAGGGTTTGAACCCAGGTTTCCTACATTATATGCAGTCTTCTGCATTTCAGGCAGACTCTTTACTGACTGAGCCACCAGGGAAGCCTACTACTAAATGTGACAAACATGATAAGAGTGTAAAGTTTTTCATTCATTCATTTATTCACCTATTTGTTCAATAAGTATTAGTATTTGTCAGTCACCATCCTATACATTGACAGTTAAAACATAGGAATTGAATTATTTCTGTTCTAATGGGTATTATAAATTAGTTTGATTGTAATCTTTATAAAAGACTTAATATAAATTCCAAGATTCCTGAAATTTCAGACATAGTATGAAGGTGGGGGATGGAAAACAAAAGTGGGAGATTTTTCATCAGGGCCTCTAATATGACATTACACTGAATATTGAATAGTGTAATTCAATATTACATTGAAAAATTTTATATTTAATTGTTTTATTCCAGCTCTTCTCAGCTATTTGCTTCTGTTGATAATACTTGTAATAACCAGAATTTGTTCTTTTCTAATATCTGTTCAACTACATGTTACTGACTACTTTTCAAGGAGCAGACTTTTAGGTATTGAGGATATACAACTGAAGATGACAAGATTGCTCTTCATAAGGAATGCTATCATCTTGTATAGCATTGGGAATGAGCTAAAACTTTAAAATCTAGCACGATCAGTACTATTATTTATAAACTTTATGTCCAAATAGGGGAAATACAGAAAATAAAAGTGATAGAAATTGCTTAATACATTCTATAAAACTAAACATGTATGTCTTTGAAAGTGATGTTCCTTAAACTTGATTCAACTAACTTCCTATATTGCTGTTGTCAACAAACTTTTTTTAAGCATAATTACAAATAAGAGTTCATTTCTGTTTGCTATATTTTAAGATTCATATATGACAGAGTAAATCCAAAGAGAAAAATTAAAGATGTAGTACATTTTTGTTTTCCCTAAACTCTGAAAAAGATACCTTCAATCTTGAGACTATAGTAGTGTTTTCCAGGATTTCCAGTAGTGATTTCCAGTAGTGTTTTCAGGATTAGTCTTTGTTTATATGATGGAATGACTGAATCATATATTAGCTTTTCTCAAGGTTTTCATTTTCTGTATGTTTTGTTTTTTTAGTAGTGCTCTTTATTATTTACACATGAGATGACAAAAGAAGCAAATGTAATCTAAAGTATTGGTTCAATTGCCTGAGTCCATGCCTCATAACTTTAAAGACTTACTTAAATTTAGGATATTTTTATAGTACAAAGAAGATACTTAAAACACCATAGTAAAATATAAATCAGGGCTTCCCTGGTGGCCCAGTGGGTAAAGAGTCTGCCTTACATTGCAGGGGTTGCCGTCTTGATCCCTGGCACAGGAGGGTCCTGTGTGCCACGGAGTGGCTGGATGGGTGCATCCAGTTGGTAGCCTGCACTCTGGAGTGAATGGGCCCTGAGCCTGTGCTCTGAGGAGGAGGGGCCTCTGGTAAAACTTAATGGGGTTTAATTCATTACACTGAATATTGAATAGTGTAATTCAATATTACATTGAAAAATTTTATATTTAATTGTTTTATTCCAGCTCTTCTCAGCTATTTGCTTCTGTTGATAATACTTGTAATAACCAGAATTTGTTCTTTTCTAATATCTGTTCAACTACATGTTACTGACTACTTTTCAAGGAGCAGACTTTTAGGTATTGAGGATATACAACTGAAGATGACAAGATTGCTCTTCATAAGGAATGCTATCATCTTGTATAGCATTGGGAATGAGCTAAAACTTTAAAATCTAGCACGATCAGTACTATTATTTATAAACTTTATGTCCAAATAGGGGAAATACAGAAAATAAAAGTGATAGAAATTGCTTAATACATTCTATAAAACTAAACATGTATGTCTTTGAAAGTGATGTTCCTTAAACTTGATTCAACTAACTTCCTATATTGCTGTTGTCAACAAACTTTTTTTAAGCATAATTACAAATAAGAGTTCATTTCTGTTTGCTATATTTTAAGATTCATATATGACAGAGTAAATCCAAAGAGAAAAATTAAAGATGTAGTACATTTTTGTTTTCCCTAAACTCTGAAAAAGATACCTTCAATCTTGAGACTATAGTAGTGTTTTCCAGGATTTCCAGTAGTGATTTCCAGTAGTGTTTTCAGGATTAGTCTTTGTTTATATGATGGAATGACTGAATCATATATTAGCTTTTCTCAAGGTTTTCATTTTCTGTATGTTTTGTTTTTTTAGTAGTGCTCTTTATTATTTACACATGAGATGACAAAAGAAGCAAATGTAATCTAAAGTATTGGTTCAATTGCCTGAGTCCATGCCTCATAACTTTAAAGACTTACTTAAATTTAGGATATTTTTATAGTACAAAGAAGATACTTAAAACACCATAGTAAAATATAAATCAGGGCTTCCCTGGTGGCCCAGTGGGTAAAGAGTCTGCCTTACATTGCAGGGGTTGCCGTCTTGATCCCTGGCACAGGAGGGTCCTGTGTGCCACGGAGTGGCTGGATGGGTGCATCCAGTTGGTAGCCTGCACTCTGGAGTGAATGGGCCCTGAGCCTGTGCTCTGAGGAGGGAGGGGCCTCTGTAGTGGGAGGCCCATGCAGGCCAGGGAATAAAGATAGATGAAAATAGATAAGTGAAAGACCAATAAAAGAGGCCAAAGTTTAAAATATATATGTATATTAAAAACATTATAGTAAAATATAAATCATTACATATTAGCTAGTTTTATATATCAATTGGAAAATATTGACTTAAATGCTAAGAACTTAAATATTTGTGTATCTATGAAGTTAAATTAAAATGACAAAAAGAAAAATATCTATTGCTTGAGATGGTAATAGATCCAGCATAGGGAATTTTATATACTATAATACTTCAATTTGTATTTTAAAATATGAATTATTGTTTTTCTTAGTTTTGCATAATATGATGCATGTGTTTGTATGTTATCTAAATGCACCATATGTACATATGTTAAACCATAATCTTTTTATATTAACCCTGAACATTTTAACAGATACACACATGTAGACAAATGTAGACATATGGGTGCATATTTTATATCCTTTGTTGTTATTCGATCACTCAGTCATATTTGATTCTCTGCAATCCCATAGATGGCAGCATGCCAGGTTTCCTGTCCTTCACCATCTCCCAGAGTTTGTTTAAACTCTTGCTGGATAATGCCATCTCATCCTCTGTTTCCCTCTTCTCCTCCTGCCCTAAGTCTTTCTCAGCATCAGGGTCTTTTCCAATGAGTCAGCTCTTCACATCAGGTAGCCAAAATATTGGAGCTCCAGCCTCATCATTGCACTTTCCAATGAATATTCAGGTCTTATTTCCTTTAGGATTCACCGATTTGAACTATTTGCTGTCTAAGGAACTCAAGAGTCTTCACAGAGTTTGAAAGCATCAATAGTTTAGTGCTCAGCCTTCTTTACAGTCCAGCTCTCACATGCGTCCATGACTACTGGGAAAACCTTAATTTTGACTGTATGAACCTTTGTCAGCAAAGTGATTTCTCTGCTTTTTAATACACTGCCTAGGTTTGTCCTTACTTGTGTTTATTCTGTGACATTCTACCACAGACCATACTCTACAGTATCCATACTATAATAAAATATATGTGCATATTTGCATAATTTATTCTCAGAACGAAAGAAAAATTCACAAATAATGTAAAATTATGTCCTAGGACTTAACATACAGTCTGAAATCACAGTTGGTATATAATTTTTAAGCAAGTAAAATCATTATATGTCAACATATCTATTTATTTTTGCCTTAAAGTCATGGTGTGGTCTATTTTTTGGTTATTATAGTCTATTAAGGTGATGTAGATTATTATCCTCATCATAAGCATTGTGTGAATTATTGAATAATGTACTAGGAACATTTTTGTGACTAGCACATATATGGATTTTTTGGCAAATATCTTTTTTGTGTCACTATATTTAAGTTAAATCTAAGCCTGCATCACTGACACACATAAGTGACCTTTTTTTTTAATGCAATGTACACTGAAAGTCATTATACCATTTTTGTTAGAATAGAAATAAGCCTTGATGCCAATGCTAAGTATTGTCTAAGCAGAATTTAAAGTTAGTATATAATGCTCTACCAGCCATTCTGTCGTCAAATGTAATATTTTGATATCTATAAATTGGTGTGTCACTAATCTCAGAATATGTTTCTACTTAATAGATCAAAAATAATTTATGACTAAAAGTAAATCACAAATCAAAATTCTGAGGAGATATTAAATAAAATTGAATACAGATCTTGGCATCTGTATTTCACAATTGCTTTTTTTTTTTAAAGATTTATTTATTTATTTACTTTGGGCGGGGGTCGGGTTGGGGAGGGAGGGGAGTGGGCGGGCCACTTCTATTGGTCTTTCATTTCTCTATTTTCACCCGTCTTTGTTCTTTGGCTCCTGTGGGCCTCCCATAGCGGTGGCGTCTGTCGTTGCAGAGCACCGACTCTGGGCGCATGCGCTCCAGAGCTCCAGCTCAGTGAGTGGACACATGGGTCCAGCCGCTCCGCGGCACGTGGGATCTTCCCAGGCCAGGGCTTGAACCGGCGTCCCTTGCACTGCAAGGCGGTGTCCTTACCCACTGGACCACCAGGGGAAGCCCTGTATTTCTCAATTGTTAAAGAACTCAATGACTATGGCTTTTGATTTAATGCTATAGCACAGCATAGCAAGCAATGCTATAGCACAGCAAGCAAAAAACTGATGATAAATTGAATTGATAAAAAGAACAGCAGATGCCTCATTGTTTATATGTATTGCTTTAGTAAAGACATTGCAAACATTCTTGACAGTGCATTTGCAATGATGTGGACGAGAATACTATTTATGAATTCAACTGGCTGATCTTTGTTAACCTGAGGAAAAGCTAATGAAGCCTGTGAGTATATGACAAAGTGAATCTGAGCCTGTGATAAATGGAACGATTCTATTGTTCTTGAAGCTGACCCAGTTGTGGTTTATCTTTAGCTTACTCCATAAAAACGGTCTTATTTGTTCTAAAATAATTCTATGTGTCCAAAGCATAAATTCACATTAAGAAGGAAATATGGAACTTTATAAAATATATAAAAGGAAAACAAATGTTTTGGACTCAAATGCTTAGTTGTATGTTGTACTTCATATAAATTGTAAAGAAAATTGGTGCAAGATGCTTTTCTCATTTTGAACCTGAGAAATATCATGCTATTTATTGCATTTGCAATATAAAATAATCTATCGCTTAGCCATAGTAAGTATATTGCACTTTTGAAGCCTTGAATCTTTCAAACTTTTCAGTGGGGAATTTTCTCTTTTTTTTTAAATTTCTTAGTGCAGATGACACCATGAGGGTAAGTGTTAGGCCTGCCTTAGGGGAGAGTCAAAGGCAAATTCTGATGACATGTGACCAGAGTACAGCACAATTTGTCGCTATGAAGATGGTTGAATTTTAATATTGATAATTATACCTTACATTTGTAGTGCTGTACTATGTGAGAAAAAATTACTTAATGAGTTCCTTAAATGGCAAGATCATGAATTTAAAAGTAAAGTCAGTGTGCAGGACCTATATGCCACTGACAACGAAAAATAATTCCTTTAGCATAAGTCTTCTGAAAGTTGGGGTAAAGGATTGAGAGCCACTTTTTTCTTCTGGTTCCTCCCAGAATTAACTCAGAACATTTCCAATGTGGAAGATGTTCAAATCTTTGAGATAAAGGTACAAATTAAGTAAACAAGCAAAAACCAGCATGGGTATTTTTTTTATTAAGAAAAACTGTACTGAATAACTGAATAGCTTATAGTATTGCAAACTTGAGTTGAAACATAAATCAATATAATGTTTTCATTAGCTAACATTAAGAGAATCTGATTCCAGGAAGCGCAATAAGCAACGATATGGAATGTATTGAATCACTGAAGCTGTAGAGTATAGACAACTTAAAATACAATAACAATAAAACACATAGTTCCATTATTATGTAAATAAATAATGAATGCCTTGAGTTCAAACTGCTTGCATATAATTTATTGATATGATGATTATACTACTATTATCCTAGAATAACAGTCCCTGGTAGCTCAGTGGTGAAGAATCTGCTTCAATGCAAGAGATGTGGGTTAGATCCCTGGGTTTGACTTCTAGATCAGAAAGATCTGCTGGAGAAGGCAACAGCAACACACTCTAGTCTTCTTACCTGGGAAATCCCATGGAGAGAGGAACCTGGTGGGCTTCAGTCAATGGGTTCAAGAGTTGGATATGACTTAGGGATTAAACTACCACCCGATCCTAGAAGAGTACTGTTTTGCAGTATAACTTTTAAATTTTTTCTTTTATAGTTTTCAAATACAAACATTCACCAGTATTCAGTTCTATGTCATTATAACTATCGGCAAACTTTTCAGTGGGGAATTTTCTTTTTTTAAATTTCTTAGTGCAGATGACACCATGAGGGTAAGTGTTAGGCCTGCCTTAGGGAGAGTCAAAGGCAAATTCTGATGACATGTGACCAGAGTACAGCACAATTTGTCGCTATGAAGATGGTTGAATTTTAATATTGATAATTATACCTTACATTTGTAGTGCTGTACTATGTGAGAAAAATTACTTAATGAGTTCCTTAAATGGCAAGATCATGAATTTAAAAGTAAAGTCAGTGTGCAGGACCTATATGCCACTGACAACGAAAAATAATTCCTTTAGCATAAGTCTTCTGAAAGTTGGGGTAAAGGATTGAGAGCCACTTTTTTCTTCTGGTTCCTCCCAGAATTAACTCAGAACATTTCCAATGTGGAAGATGTTCAAATCTTTGAGATAAAGGTACAAATTAAGTAAACAAGCAAAAACCAGCATGGGTATTTTTTGTATTAAGAAAAAACTGTACTGAATAACAGAATAGCTTATAGTATTGCAAACTTGAGTTGAAACATAAATCAATATAATGTTTTCATTAGCTAACATTAAGAGAATCTGATTCCAGGAAGCGCAATAAGCAACGATATGGAATGTATTGAATCACTGAAGCTGTAGAGTATAGACAACTTAAAATACAATAACAATAAAACACATAGTTCCATTATTATGTAAATAAATAATGAATGCCTTGAGTTCAAACTGCTTGCATATAATTTATTGATATGATGATTATACTACTATTATCCTAGAATAACAGTCCCTGGTAGCTCAGTGGTGAAGAATCTGCTTCAATGCAAGAGATGTGGGTTAGATCCCTGGGTTTGACTTCTAGATCAGAAAGATCTGCTGGAGAAGGCAACAGCAACACACTCTAGTCTTCTTACCTGGGAAATCCCATGGAGAGAGGAACCTGGTGGGCTTCAGTCAATGGGTTCAAGAGTTGGATATGACTTAGGGATTAAACTACCACCCGATCCTAGAAGAGTACTGTTTTGCAGTATAACTTTTAAATTTTTTCTTTTATAGTTTTCAAATACAAACATTCACCAGTATTCAGTTCTATGTCATTATAACTATCGGAACTCAGATCTTTTAGCAGCAATTAGGGGTCAAATTCAGGTTATAAACTGAAGACATGACCATGGAAAACAGCTAAGATTAAGCAAGTTTTGGAAAAAGTTACAGAAGAAATAAGACAGGTATATTAAAAGTAACCACCATCTAGAAAGAGCTAAAGAAATAGGATGCATGAATGTTGAGAGCCTTTATTAAAGAAATTCAAATCTGTTTGTTCCTTGCTAACCTATGCTGACTTGAAATAAATGTGTAACCTAAATGCCAGAGTATGAACCAAAGCACCTAAAACTTAACTGGTTTTGGAAGACACATTTGAGATATGACACCTATATGTTTGTGTGTATACACACATACACACACACACACACATACATATATGCATATATATGTATGATGGTTCTTTAAAACTAGTTTAAATTGTCATCCATAAACAGTAGGTCTCCATTCTATTGATTCACAGAAAGTTATTTATTTAAGAAATATTTCTTGTAGGTTTCAAACATAAATGATGCCCAAATTTGTGGATTGCTTATGTTACTGAACATCTCAGAGATGCAGAGATGAACTCATTTTCAATTTTTTAAAATTGCATACATGGTATCAACTCTCATTTTCTGCGTTCTTAAACTTTCACCTAACAGTTTTAATGATATATTGTTCGACTACTTGTTTCTAGAAGAGGTGAAATAAATTGAAGTTAGAGTGGATTATGTATAATCATGCTTTATGATTTTACTAAAATTATCACAGGATAGTCAGATCATACACCAGGGTTAATTAAATCAGTCCCTGGTAGCTCAGTGGTGAAGATCTGCTTCAATGCAAGAGATGTGGGTTAGATCCCTGGGTTTGACTTCTAGATCAGAAAGATCTGCTGGAGAAGGCAACAGCAACACACTCTAGTCTTCTTACCTGGGAAATCCCATGGAGAGAGGAACCTGGTGGGCTTCAGTCAATGGGTTCAAGAGTTGGATATGACTTAGGGATTAAACTACCACCCGATCCTAGAAGAGTACTGTTTTGCAGTATAACTTTTAAATTTTTTCTTTTATAGTTTTCAAATACAAACATTCACCAGTATTCAGTTCTATGTCATTATAACTATCGGAACTCAGATCTTTTAGCAGCAATTAGGGGTCAAATTCAGGTTATAAACTGAAGACATGACCATGGAAAACAGCTAAGATTAAGCAAGTTTTGGAAAAAGTTACAGAAGAAATAAGACAGGTATATTAAAAGTAACCACCATCTAGAAAGAGCTAAAGAAATAGGATGCATGAATGTTGAGAGCCTTTATTAAAGAAATTCAAATCTGTTTGTTCCTTGCTAACCTATGCTGACTTGAAATAAATGTGTAACCTAAATGCCAGAGTATGAACCAAAGCACCTAAAACTTAACTGGTTTTGGAAGACACATTTGAGATATGACACCTATATGTTTGTGTGTATACACACATACACACACACACACACATACATATATGCATATATATGTATGATGGTTCTTTAAAACTAGTTTAAATTGTCATCCATAAACAGTAGGTCTCCATTCTATTGATTCACAGAAAGTTATTTATTTAAGAAATATTTCTTGTAGGTTTCAAACATAAATGATGCCCAAATTTGTGGATTGCTTATGTTACTGAACATCTCAGAGATGCAGAGATGAACTCATTTTCAATTTTTTAAAATTGCATACATGGTATCAACTCTCATTTTCTGCGTTCTTAAACTTTCACCTAACAGTTTTAATGATATATTGTTCGACTACTTGTTTCTAGAAGAGGTGAAATAAATTGAAGTTAGAGTGGATTATGTATAATCATGCTTTATGATTTTACTAAAATTATCACAGGATAGTCAGATCATACACCAGGGTTAATTAGCTTTGCTAGAGCTGGGATTCAAAATAATCTGGATTATGTTGATTATTCTTTACCCTTCACCCTTGCTGTGTATATCATATGAAATGCATACAGGCTAAACAGCCTCCACAGAAAATAATTTAAATCAGTCTCCTGTGTCCATACATATAAAGGGATATGGAATAGTTGGTGGTGGTTTAAGGATGAAATAAAATGACAAAAATATGTTCTTGTGCATAGTCTCAGAAGAGAGGCCACACACAATACACACATGATGGCCACACATGTTGACACATGATACACAGCAGAGCCTAATTTTAGCAAAATGTAAGTCATTTAGTCTTGTCCAACTCTCTGCAGCCCCATGGACTATAGCCTGCCAGGCTCCTCTGTCCATAAAATTCTCCAAGAAAGAATACTGGAGTGGGTAGCCACTCCCTTCTCCTAGGGATCTTCCTGACCCAAAGATTGAAGCAAGATCTACTGGATTGCAGACAGATTCTTTAACATCTGAGCCACAAATGGAAGCCCCCAATTTTAGTAAAAAAGCAGGACAAAAAATACGATTGAGTTTTGAATGGATAGAATAGCAGCAGTTGCAATGATACCTTGGTTTGCCAGAACTTAATAATGAGCTTCAGGGGACAATTTAAACTGATTTAAGAGAGCATTTGGGCTGTCCTGGTAGCTTAGGGCTTCCCTAGTATCTTGGCTGGTAAAGAATCAGCCCACAATGTGGGAGGCCTGGTTTCAGTCCCTGGGTGGGAAAGATACTCTGGAGAAGTGAACTATATATCTACTCCAGTATTCTTCTTTGAATAATTCCATGGCTTCCTCACTGCATTGCAAAAAGTTGGACACAACTGAGTGACTTACACTTTCAAGAGGGCAAATGGGCTTAAAGTAATTGAATAAAAAAGCCTAATTTCTTTCAGTCATACAAGGGGGCAATAAGGCAAACAGTCTTAGAATTAATAAGAACTATTGATTTGCAATTTTGCTAATGTTTGGGAATATTTGGTACAAATATATGTAGCAATTTTATGTGGATTAGTTTGATTAGAAGAAAATGCTGATGCCTTTAAAGTCACATAGTAGGACAAAATTTTTCTTAGCCTGGCATCTTTCATGATCTTACTCTCAATACTTATTTCACTGAAATAGTGAACTCCTTCAGAATCTCTTATTGCTGAACAATTAATTTTTCCATCTTTCCAGTTGTTCTACAAAGCTTATGTCTTATGATGAGAAAATTTGGTCTTAAGTAAGCAATATTTAGCAATTATTATGACTATAATATATGTAGTGATGCCTAATATTTCATATTTAAACACAGACTGCCAACCATACCATTCTCAAAAGCCTGTTTTATCTTTGTTTTGAAAACGTGGTTTTATGTATTTATGCTGAAATGAAACAATGCATAAATGTTCTTTCATCTTGATACTTCATTTCATTAAGTTGCAAAGAAGTAATTAACATATGTGGTGAATATAAATCTTACTTCAAAACTCATTTTTCATCTTCATTATGTTGTCTCTGTGGAAACAAAATTTTAATTTGGAGTCAGTCTTTTCTTTTAGCCTTAGTTCTGGGTATGTAGACTGCGTCATAGAATCAGTAAGTGAGTGGAGGTTGTGAAACTTCTTTTCTAAGTCAAATAGCCATGTTGTAACATTACCGCCAAGAAATTTATAATTATCTTTAGTTCTTGGTCCATATAAAATGATGTGGAGACATTTCCCATTCCTATCATTTTCACTCTTCTAGGTTTTATGTGTACTTCATGACCTTCTCCCATTTGACTATATTTGAATAATTTTGCCTTCTATGCCGGACTAACAAAGCACTGTTTAATGCTCAATGTACGTATATACACCATGCAGGGAGTTCTCTTGTTTAACTGTTGCCATCCCTTTAACTTCTGGTTACACCAAGACATCTGTGTAAAATTGTCTTTATCTCAACTCCCCAATCCTTTCCTGGTTCCCATTTCGTTTTGCTTCCCCACTGAATTCCCTTGCTTTCTCAAGACTACAGGGTTTTTTTTCTTTTTCCTTTTATTTTTACTTTTTAGTCTTAGAGCAGAGCTGGAAAGAAAGTGTTGCTTTTACTCATTTTGTATCCTGATAAGTATTTTGTCTCTGTTCTGACTCCTGTACATTCCTTTAGGTAGCTAGAATTTAAAAAAAATTGAAATCCAGGAATAGACTCCCATTTGCTATGCTCTGTTCTATGACATATTTTCCCCAAGGCAAACTAGCTTTCCGAAATAGTGAACTCCTTCAGAATCTCTTATTGCTGAACAATTAATTTTTCCATCTTTCCAGTTGTTCTACAAAGCTTATGTCTTATGATGAGAAAATTTGGTCTTAAGTAAGCAATATTTAGCAATTATTATGACTATAATATATGTAGTGATGCCTAATATTTCATATTTAAACACAGACTGCCAACCATACCATTCTCAAAAGCCTGTTTTATCTTTGTTTTGAAAACGTGGTTTTATGTATTTATGCTGAAATGAAACAATGCATAAATGTTCTTTCATCTTGATACTTCATTTCATTAAGTTGCAAAGAAGTAATTAACATATGTGGTGAATATAAATCTTACTTCAAAACTCATTTTTCATCTTCATTATGTTGTCTCTGTGGAAACAAAATTTTAATTTGGAGTCAGTCTTTTCTTTTAGCCTTAGTTCTGGGTATGTAGACTGCGTCATAGAATCAGTAAGTGAGTGGAGGTTGTGAAACTTCTTTTCTAAGTCAAATAGCCATGTTGTAACATTACCGCCAAGAAATTTATAATTATCTTTAGTTCTTGGTCCATATAAAATGATGTGGAGACATTTCCCATTCCTATCATTTTCACTCTTCTAGGTTTTATGTGTACTTCATGACCTTCTCCCATTTGACTATATTTGAATAATTTTGCCTTCTATGCCGGACTAACAAAGCACTGTTTAATGCTCAATGTACGTATATACACCATGCAGGGAGTTCTCTTGTTTAACTGTTGCCATCCCTTTAACTTCTGGTTACACCAAGACATCTGTGTAAAATTGTCTTTATCTCAACTCCCCAATCCTTTCCTGGTTCCCATTTCGTTTTGCTTCCCCACTGAATTCCCTTGCTTTCTCAAGACTACAGGGTTTTTTTTCTTTTTCCTTTTATTTTTACTTTTTAGTCTTAGAGCAGAGCTGGAAAGAAAGTGTTGCTTTTACTCATTTTGTATCCTGATAAGTATTTTGTCTCTGTTCTGACTCCTGTACATTCCTTTAGGTAGCTAGAATTTAAAAAAAATTGAAATCCAGGAATAGACTCCCATTTGCTATGCTCTGTTCTATGACATATTTTCCCCAAGGCAAACTAGCATAGAATTGCATAGATGATTTAATAGAAAAAGGGCAGTGGGATTAATAGAAAATAATATTTCAAAAATATAATTGAGTCACATGTAATACATATGAATATTAAGACTGAAGGAGAAAAGAAAGAGGAAAGAGGGTAATAATTCTTGAAATAATGATAATATTGAAAAGTAGAGAATTTTAAATAACATTCAGAACTCATGGGAAACTGACATGGAAGAGGGAGAGAAAGGATGAGAAATTATAGATACTAGGGAGAAAAATGTCATAGACAAAGAAGTATGTTAAATTAATAAAGGTAACTTATTGATCAAAATTTTTTTGTTTGCCTGTTGTATGTCAGGCTTTATGTTACTGCCTGGAAATCAAAGTATCAGCAAGACAGAGTTTCTTTCCCCAAGGAGTTCAAAGACCATTTACAAAGAGTAGGAAGTAAAATAGCACATATAATGCATCACAATAACTAAAAATATAAACTTGTTTAGAAGGAATTTTCAGAGATTAGATGTACTAGTGGTGGTGGTAGTGAATGTGTGTGTGTATGTGTGCATGTTTGATGGTTTCCAAGTGGAATGGCATCTGTGTTGAATCTAAAAGGAAACAAGAAGCACATGAAATGATGCTCAACCTCAGTAATTATTGGAGAAATGTAAATCAAAACTACAATGAGGTATCACCTCACACGTTTTGGTATCTCCCTTCTTTAAATCTTACTATGAAACCAAGAAGTTAAGTATATGAATGTGTTAAGAACTATATTTACATTTTATTTTCATACTTGCTGCGTAAAAGAGCTTATCTGGTGACTCAATGGCTAAAAACAAAAAAAAATCTGCCTGTGAAAGCAGGAGACATGGGTTTAATCCCTGGGTTGGGAAGATTCCCTAAAGAAGGAATTCGCAATTTACTCTGGTATTCTTGCTTGGGAAATTCCATAGACAGAGAAGTCTGGCAGGCTACAGTCTATGGGTTCTCGGAAGAGTTGGACATGACTGAGTGAGTGAGCATGCATGCACACATGCACAATGGAATATTAATCAGCCTTAAAAAAGAATGAAATAATGCCATTTGTAGTCCTGTGAGTGGGTCTTAGAGAATATGGCAGTAAGTCATATAAAGTAGACAGAGAATGACAAATAACATATGATATTTATATGTAGAATCTAAATAAGTGACAAAATTAACTTATCTACAAAAGAGAAATAGGTCCGCAGACATCTAAAACAAACTTATGGTTACCATAGTGGATAATGGGGCTCAGTTCAGTTCAGTTCAGTTGCTCAGTTGTGTCTAACTCTTTGTGACCCCATGGACTGAAGTACGACAGGCTTTCCTGTCCTTCACCATCTATTGGAGCTTGCACAAGCTCATGTCCATTGACTCAGTGATGCCATCCACCATTTCATCCTCTGTTGTCCCCTTCTCCTTCTGCCTTCTATTTTTCCCAGAATCAGGGTCTTTTCCAATAAGTCATCTCTTCACATCAGGTGGCCTAAGTATTGGAGCTTCAACTTCAGCATCAGAGCTTTCAATGAATATTCAGAGTTGATTTCCTTTAGGATTGACTGGTTTGATCTCCTTGCAGTTCAAGGGATTCTCAAGAGTCTTCTCCAACACCACAGTTTAAAGGCATCAATTCTTCAGCACTCAGTCATCTTTATGATCCATTTCTCACATTCATACTACTGGGAAAACCATAGCATTGACTATACTGACTTTTGTTGGCAAAGTGATGGCTCTGTTGTTTTTTTTTGTTGTTGTTGTTGTTGTTTTTTCTTTTTGTATTTTGGCTCTGGTTTTTAATACCCTGTATCTAGACTTGTCATAGTTTTTACTCCAAGGAGCAAGTGTTTTTTTTTTTTTTTTTTTTTTTTTTTTTAATTTCTTGGCTGCAGTCATCATCTGCAGTGATTTTGGAGCCCAAGAAAATAGTCTGTTACTGTTTCCATTGTTTGCCCATCCATTTGTCACGACGTGATGGGACCAGATCCATGATCTTAGTTTTTTGAATGTTGAATTTTAAGTCAGTATTTTTACTCTCCTCTTTCACTTGGATAGTGGGGTAGCAGGATACAAACTGATAATTTGGAATTAACATGCTCACACTATTATATTTGAAATAGATAAACAACAAGGATCCATTGCAGAAGACGTGGAAAATCATATGATATGATTATCAGCCTTAAAAAAGAATGAAATAATGCCATTTGTAGTCCTGTGAGTGGGTCTTAGAGAATATGGCAGTAAGTCATATAAAGTAGACAGAGAATGACAAATAACATATGATATTTATATGTAGAATCTAAATAAGTGACAAAATTAACTTATCTACAAAAGAGAAATAGGTCCGCAGACATCTAAAACAAACTTATGGTTACCATAGTGGATAATGGGGCTCAGTTCAGTTCAGTTCAGTTGCTCAGTTGTGTCTAACTCTTTGTGACCCCATGGACTGAAGTACGACAGGCTTTCCTGTCCTTCACCATCTATTGGAGCTTGCACAAGCTCATGTCCATTGACTCAGTGATGCCATCCACCATTTCATCCTCTGTTGTCCCCTTCTCCTTCTGCCTTCTATTTTTCCCAGAATCAGGGTCTTTTCCAATAAGTCATCTCTTCACATCAGGTGGCCTAAGTATTGGAGCTTCAACTTCAGCATCAGAGCTTTCAATGAATATTCAGAGTTGATTTCCTTTAGGATTGACTGGTTTGATCTCCTTGCAGTTCAAGGGATTCTCAAGAGTCTTCTCCAACACCACAGTTTAAAGGCATCAATTCTTCAGCACTCAGTCATCTTTATGATCCATTTCTCACATTCATACTACTGGGAAAACCATAGCATTGACTATACTGACTTTTGTTGGCAAAGTGATGGCTCTGTTGTTTTTTTTTGTTGTTGTTGTTGTTTTTTCTTTTTGTATTTTGGCTCTGGTTTTTAATACCCTGTATCTAGACTTGTCATAGTTTTTACTCCAAGGAGCAAGTGTTTTTTTTTTTTTTTTTTTTTTTTTTTTAATTTCTTGGCTGCAGTCATCATCTGCAGTGATTTTGGAGCCCAAGAAAATAGTCTGTTACTGTTTCCATTGTTTGCCCATCCATTTGTCACGACGTGATGGGACCAGATCCATGATCTTAGTTTTTTGAATGTTGAATTTTAAGTCAGTATTTTTACTCTCCTCTTTCACTTGGATAGTGGGGTAGCAGGATACAAACTGATAATTTGGAATTAACATGCTCACACTATTATATTTGAAATAGATAAACAACAAGGATCCATTGTATTGCACAGGTAACTATCCTCAATGTCTTGTAATAACCTATAATGGAAAAGAATTAATGTCTTGTAATAGCCTATAATGGAAAAGAATCTGAAATATGTGTATAATATATATATGTAACACATTTTCAGATCTTTTATATATAATTATAACTGAATTGCTTCGTTGTACACCTGAAAGTAATACAGTGTTGTAAATTAGCTATACTTCGATTAAAAATGATTTGAAAAAAAAATTCTATATGCTTGTGGAGTGTTAGATTATTAACTCAATGGAGCTAAGGTGATGGGAAGCATTAAAGAGACAGACCAATTGTGAGGCTCAGAATCCCTTCACAGATATTGAAATCATGTTTTGAGATGGGACAAATTTGTGTATTTTCAAGACTTTTTAGTATGAAACTGCATATATTTTATAACAGGGAAAGCTTATTTCATGTATTCTTTAAAAATCTTGCTTTAATTATTTAGAATTCTTTCTAGTTGATAAGATAATAGCCAAAGCCTTGCAGGAATATTCAGTAGACTATCTAAGTCATACTGCTTCCTAGGGAGAGATAGAAAATCCCATGTTAACTGTGCAACAAACAATGTATGTAACTCAAATTTCAGGTAGATTGCTTCATAAATTATGGTTTTATATTAGCCCTGTCCTCTTAGAGCATCTGTTCTGTTCAGACAAAGACACAGGATGCATGTTTACAGCACAGCATGTGAGAAAGATTTAGTATTTTAGCTTTATCTACCTATTTGTAGACTTGAGAAATTTTTATATTACAAAGAAAAATGGATCCAAAGCATCTGATATTAAATTTCTAGCAGGATTCTGAAATGTCAGTTGGATTTTAAGCTAGGCTGTGTTCCTATATAAACTCTATAAAGGGATTCTGTACATGTGTATTGATTAGTCACCTGTGGAAGACTACATGCTAAAGGAAAGATGAACATCTACTTAGGGTCCTATTTTTTGAAAGAAGGCACTTCTTTAAGTGGGGAAATCTTAGAATATGTTTCTTAATATTGACTTTTCCAAATTGTTTTCTTCATATGTGTGTGTATAGATAGATAGATAGATAGATAGATAGATAGAGATTTAATGAGAGAAAAATAAAACCTGGCTCACAACTTTCCTCAGTTTTACAATTCCTGTTATCAGGAATGACTTCCCTGGTGGATCAATGGTAGAGGATCTGCCTACAAAAAAGGATACCCAGGTTTTATCCCTGGGTTAGGAAGATCCCCTGAAGAAAGGAATGGCTACCCAACCCAGTGGGAGTAAAATATCCATAAAGAGATCTCAACTTCACAAATAATTGACTTTTTGCACTCCAGTTACTTTCAGCTCAGCTTTCTGTGAACCACAAAACTGCAGGATTTTAATGCTACCTGTGACATAGATAGCCAGAAATGCGCACCTGTAACCATTACTTCACTTCGTACTCTTCAGGCTTCAATGTGATATCTTTCACTCTTCTTTGATTTTTTATTCATTCATTCAGTTATTGAGTCTCCAGGAATCAAGCCTTTGCTATATGATAATAATTTCCTAAACACTCCAAGCTGAATTCCTGAGAATATGAATATATCGTGGACTAAACCATCCTTCCTTAATGAGCTGTACGTAATAGAGTATTTTTCAAGTAACCAAATGGTATGAGTATTAAGATTGAGTAAAGGGTTTACTTTGTGTGTGCTCTGGGAACAGGAAAGAAGGAACAGCAAACTGTCTAGAGCTGTTAGGGATCATTTTAAGAGATAATGGTCACTGAAGTGGATCTGATATAGGTAGAAGAAGCAACGGCTCTATGGTGAAAAACAGCTCAAAGCTCTTGCAAATTTCAGAGTTTTTTTGCATCTGTAAATATAAAAGATAGGATTGGATATATGCACTTTATTGAGACCAAAAAGGACCCTGTGTCTCAGGCTAAGGATTAGGAATCATATACCACTTTGCAGCCTTTAGAATTTGGCTTTAGTTATCATTAATCAGAACTGACGTCAAATTCTTGAAGGAGATATAAATCTATTTTTCATTGTCCTTCATCTAACCTCTTCTGACCTTCAGATTCTATTTCACTTCTTTAAGGGGGGAAATCTTAGAATATGTTTCTTAATATTGACTTTTCCAAATTGTTTTCTTCATATGTGTGTGTATAGATAGATAGATAGATAGATAGATAGATAGAGATTTAATGAGAGAAAAATAAAACCTGGCTCACAACTTTCCTCAGTTTTACAATTCCTGTTATCAGGAATGACTTCCCTGGTGGATCAATGGTAGAGGATCTGCCTACAAAAAAGGATACCCAGGTTTTATCCCTGGGTTAGGAAGATCCCCTGAAGAAAGGAATGGCTACCCAACCCAGTGGGAGTAAAATATCCATAAAGAGATCTCAACTTCACAAATAATTGACTTTTTGCACTCCAGTTACTTTCAGCTCAGCTTTCTGTGAACCACAAAACTGCAGGATTTTAATGCTACCTGTGACATAGATAGCCAGAAATGCGCACCTGTAACCATTACTTCACTTCGTACTCTTCAGGCTTCAATGTGATATCTTTCACTCTTCTTTGATTTTTTATTCATTCATTCAGTTATTGAGTCTCCAGGAATCAAGCCTTTGCTATATGATAATAATTTCCTAAACACTCCAAGCTGAATTCCTGAGAATATGAATATATCGTGGACTAAACCATCCTTCCTTAATGAGCTGTACGTAATAGAGTATTTTTCAAGTAACCAAATGGTATGAGTATTAAGATTGAGTAAAGGGTTTACTTTGTGTGTGCTCTGGGAACAGGAAAGAAGGAACAGCAAACTGTCTAGAGCTGTTAGGGATCATTTTAAGAGATAATGGTCACTGAAGTGGATCTGATATAGGTAGAAGAAGCAAGGGATCTATGCTGAAAAAGAGCCCAAAGCCCTTGCAAATTTCAGAGTTCTTTTGCATCTGTAAATATAAAAGATAGGATTGGATATATGCACTTTATTGAGACCAAAAAGGACCCTGTGTCTCAGGCTAAGGATTAGGAATCATATACCACTTTGCAGCCTTTAGAATTTGGCTTTAGTTATCATTAATCAGAACTGACGTCAAATTCTTGAAGGAGATATAAATCTATTTTTCATTGTCCTTCATCTAACCTCTTCTGACCTTCAGATTCTATTTCAGAAGTGTGAAGCACAATACCTGGCTGAATGATGGAATAAAGTTTCAAGTTAGACAACATAATTATTGTGTTGTTAAAACCCATTAATCAAAGTGAGTTTTCATCCACCCTCTTGATTATTAAACAATAAAATATTGAAAGACTGACCTCCCATTCAAATAAAAAGAAAAATGACAGCTTCTCCCAAGAAATCATCTTTGGAATTTATTGTCAGTTGGAGCCAAAGAAAAAAAATATTTTAAGAAAATATTAATGTCAGAAATATTCTTTAAAACTATATGTGCTATTTATCTGAGAGCATATATAGATAATAAATGCATTTTATCTTTTTGATCTCTCTTTATCTCTTTTACTCATTCTTTCCTTCTCTTGCTTTCCTTATATCCACCTGTTTTACTGATAAAAGACTTCATCATTCCTGTCTGAATATTTTTTTCTAAAGCAACTTATTTTTTTGTTTCTATCCATTTAGACTGAATTTCATGATTTTCAGATTGTGTTACTATATCCTGATTGATATTGCTATTTCATGTTTTTGATAAAAGTTCTTTAGGGAGAAAAATTTAACAAGTCCAACAGTTAATGTGGGATGAACATGTGTTTTACTTTTCCAATTTCTTGTCCTTTACTAGCAACTTCTTGCCTCTATTAATAATAAACTTTATTCCAGTCTTCAGATGGATGTCTGATATGCTGCCACTATCCACATTACCAAATACCATCTAGACTTTGCTTCACTTACTCAGTTTATCCTTAGTTGAGATAAAGAGTTTCGGAAGTCTTCCTTGGAACTAGTTTTGTGTTTGTTCATTACAATGAACTTTATCACACCATTAAAAAAATCAATTGCCTATTTGCTTTACAGTGTTTTTTTCCAGGGTATAAGATTTGTAAAGTCAAGCCACTGTCTATCTTAACCAAACTGAATCTTTGGAGTTCAGTTTGATATCCTAATATATGTAAGTATTTGGTAAATAAATATATAACTGAAAGATGTTAGGAAAAACTCAAGTCTTAGTTCAAGGCCCATATTGTGCTTGTTACTTCAAACTTCACCCTTCAGCCCTTCTCTGGGCTTCAGACTTTAAGCTACATAATGAGAGTTTTGAACCAAAGGAAAATTACAAAACTGACAAGCTAATAAATCTTTGTCTCTTGTTTTGATTAAAACCCATTAATCAAAGTGAGTTTTCATCCACCCTCTTGATTATTAAACAATAAAATATTGAAAGACTGACCTCCCATTCAAATAAAAAGAAAAATGACAGCTTCTCCCAAGAAATCATCTTTGGAATTTATTGTCAGTTGGAGCCAAAGAAAAAAAATATTTTAAGAAAATATTAATGTCAGAAATATTCTTTAAAACTATATGTGCTATTTATCTGAGAGCATATATAGATAATAAATGCATTTTATCTTTTTGATCTCTCTTTATCTCTTTTACTCATTCTTTCCTTCTCTTGCTTTCCTTATATCCACCTGTTTTACTGATAAAAGACTTCATCATTCCTGTCTGAATATTTTTTTCTAAAGCAACTTATTTTTTTGTTTCTATCCATTTAGACTGAATTTCATGATTTTCAGATTGTGTTACTATATCCTGATTGATATTGCTATTTCATGTTTTTGATAAAAGTTCTTTAGGGAGAAAAATTTAACAAGTCCAACAGTTAATGTGGGATGAACATGTGTTTTACTTTTCCAATTTCTTGTCCTTTACTAGCAACTTCTTGCCTCTATTAATAATAAACTTTATTCCAGTCTTCAGATGGATGTCTGATATGCTGCCACTATCCACATTACCAAATACCATCTAGACTTTGCTTCACTTACTCAGTTTATCCTTAGTTGAGATAAAGAGTTTGGAAGTCTTCCTTGGAACTAGTTTTGTGTTTGTTCATTACAATGAACTTTATCACACCATTAAAAAAATCAATTGCCTATTTGCTTTACAGTGTTTTTTTCCAGGGTATAAGATTTGTAAAGTCAAGCCACTGTCTATCTTAACCAAACTGAATCTTTGGAGTTCAGTTTGATATCCTAATATATGTAAGTATTTGGTAAATAAATATATAACTGAAAGATGTTAGGAAAAACTCAAGTCTTAGTTCAAGGCCCATATTGTGCTTGTTACTTCAAACTTCACCCCTTCAGCCCTTCTCTGGGCTTCAGACTTTTAAGCTACATAATGAGAGTTTTGAACCAAAGGAAAATTACAAAACTGACAAGCTAATAAATCTTTGTCTCTTGTTTTTGATTAGTCGCTAAGTCATGTCTGGCTCTGTAATCCCATGGACTACTGCACACCAGATTTCTTTGTCCTTCACTATCTCCCAGAGTTTGCTCAGATTCTTGTTCATTGAGTTGGTTAAACCATCCAACCATCTCCTCCTCTGTTATCCTCTTCTCCTTCCACCCTCAGTATTCCACAGCATCACATTTTTTTCCAAAGCGTCAGCTCTTCACATCAGATGGCCAAAGTATTAGAGCTTCAGCTTCAGCATCAGTCCTTCCAATATGTATTCAGGGTTGTTTTTCCTTAGGATTGACTGGCTTGATCCCCTTGATATCCAAGGGACTTTCAAGAGTTTTCTCCAGCACCTCAGTTCAAAAGTATCAATTCTTTGGCGTTCAGCTTTTCTATGGTCCAGTTCTGACATCCATACATGATGACTGGGAAAATCTATAGCTTTGATTATATGGACCTTTGTCAGCAAAGTGATATCTCTGCTTTTTACTATGGCTTTTCTTTCAAGAAGCAAGTTTTTTAATTTCATGGTTGCAGTCAACATCTGTAGTGATTTTGGAGCCTCCCAAAATAAAGCCTGTTACTGTTTCCACTTTTTCCCACTCTATTTGCCATGAAGAGATAGGACTGTAGCCCACAAGGCTCCTCTGTACATGGAATTCTCCAGAAAAGAGTACTGGAGTGGGTAGCCCTTCCTTTTTCCAGGGGATCCTCCCAACTCTGGGACTGAACCCACATCTACCTCATTACAGGCAGATCCGTATAATCTGGGCCACCAGGGAAGCCCTTGTGTCCACACTCGGCTCAATAAATGTAAATATTTGGATAGAACCTATTTTCTATTGGTATCACCTTTCCATACTGTATAATCTGCACTGAAGTAATATTCCTGGCTTTATTTCTCTTCAGATTGTATAATCTGTCAAAATGGAGTTCAGTTTGATATCCTAATATATGTAAGTATTTGGTAAATAAATATATAACTGAAAGATGTTAGGAAAAACTCAAGTCTTAGTTCAAGGCCCATATTGTGCTTGTTACTTCAAACTTCACCCTTCAGCCCTTCTCTGGGCTTCAGACTTTTAAGCTACATAATGAGAGTTTTGAACCAAAGGAAAATTACAAAACTGACAAGCTAATAAATCTTTGTCTCTTGTTTTTGATTAGTCGCTAAGTCATGTCTGGCTCTGTAATCCCATGGACTACTGCACACCAGATTTCTTTGTCCTTCACTATCTCCCAGAGTTTGCTCAGATTCTTGTTCATTGAGTTGGTTAAACCATCCAACCATCTCCTCCTCTGTTATCCTCTTCTCCTTCCACCCTCAGTATTCCACAGCATCACATTTTTTTCCAAAGCGTCAGCTCTTCACATCAGATGGCCAAAGTATTAGAGCTTCAGCTTCAGCATCAGTCCTTCCAATATGTATTCAGGGTTGTTTTTCCTTAGGATTGACTGGCTTGATCCCCTTGATATCCAAGGGACTTTCAAGAGTTTTCTCCAGCACCTCAGTTCAAAAGTATCAATTCTTTGGCGTTCAGCTTTTCTATGGTCCAGTTCTGACATCCATACATGATGACTGGGAAAATCTATAGCTTTGATTATATGGACCTTTGTCAGCAAAGTGATATCTCTGCTTTTTACTATGGCTTTTCTTTCAAGAAGCAAGTTTTTTAATTTCATGGTTGCAGTCAACATCTGTAGTGATTTTGGAGCCTCCCAAAATAAAGCCTGTTACTGTTTCCACTTTTTCCCACTCTATTTGCCATGAAGAGATAGGACTGTAGCCCACAAGGCTCCTCTGTACATGGAATTCTCCAGAAAAGAGTACTGGAGTGGGTAGCCCTTCCTTTTTCCAGGGGATCCTCCCAACTCTGGGACTGAACCCACATCTACCTCATTACAGGCAGATCCGTATAATCTGGGCCACCAGGGAAGCCCTTGTGTCCACACTCGGCTCAATAAATGTAAATATTTGGATAGAACCTATTTTCTATTGGTATCACCTTTCCATACTGTATAATCTGCACTGAAGTAATATTCCTGGCTTTATTTCTCTTCAGAGAAGGAGATGTGATTTAACCAGTGAGTTAAGGAGAAGGTTCCATGCATTGGCCATAAGAGTATTTGATAGTGGAGATGTCATGTTCTTTCTTGCTTTCTCTAAAACAGTCAAAACAGCTTCTGTTTCTATAAGTGAAGGGAAGGTCTGTAGTTGTGATCAGGGGATCAAATATAATTAACTTTGTTTATTTTTCTATGAACCTGAAGTGCATTACCAAGACACTTTCTCAGTGTTAGAGCTATTTTAATTTCTTGACACTTTTGCCTCTAATTTAGTGCTGAGCTTTGGAGGAGAAAAAAAGGAGTTTTATGTATGAAAACTCCAAAATATCAAGTGTGAGTGTGTGTGTGCTTAGTCTATGAGTCTTGTCCAACTCTTTGTGATTGCATGGACTATATATGCAATTTTCTAGGCAAGAATACTGGAGTGGGTTGTCGTTGCTCCTCCAAGGGATCTTCCCAACTCAGGAGAGGTTACAACTAAACACAATGTTAGGTATCTGTACTGTTTTCACTACATTCAGATAAGCATAAGTGTATTTTGAATGTTTATGTGTATTCCTATATTGACAAGGAGATTTAGTCTTTATGTGGAAAAGTTAAACTTCTGTACTTACTCAATCTGTTGCATTATAGATCTATCATAGGTTCAGGGAAGAGTATTTATCATGAAAGCAAGACAGTTCCACAATGGAAATGTCCATATTTTGAAAAAGAAAATAGTCACAGATAAACTGACAAAATAGTTTAGAAAGGCCTGTTTTCCAAATACTTTTACAATGTGTCAAATAATAATAATAATAAAGCTTAATTGTTTTGTGAGAAGTGAAACCTTTAAGCAAAGACTGAGGAATGGTAATCTTTCCTCTTGTTTCCCTGAAGTTCTTGTTTTGGAGGGATGTGGCAAACTGACTCAGGCATAACTGGCCCTAGAGGGCATTATCTCCTGAACATGGGATTGTTTCAAGAGTGGGTTTAGCACTTGAAGAGGGGAAGATCACTTTATAACCACTTGGAAAGATTCTGGAGAAAATGAGAATCTATTACTGAGATCATAGAGCTTAAAAATTATAAAAATTATAAAAGTCTGGGACTTTCTGGGAACATCTTGGCTACTAAGGGAGAATGCACATCAGAAGAAGAACACCCTGAGGTGAACAAGCAGGATATGGCAAGAGAGACAGAATTCTAATGACAGTCTTTCAAATCCTGGAATCACTGTTGCATGAAGCCACCTTCACACCACATACTCCATAAGATTTCCTGAGAAAATGCATTTATTTTCTCCCCTTAAGCTAGTCAGAAATGGATTTTGACCCTCTACAAAGAGTCCTAATACATACCAATAAGTTTAGGAAATAAGGAATAAGAAATTTCTGTAGGAAGACTAGGAAAAGATTGGGGAACTCTATCAAGTGTGAGTGTGTGTGTGCTTAGTCTATGAGTCTTGTCCAACTCTTTGTGATTGCATGGACTATATATGCAATTTTCTAGGCAAGAATACTGGAGTGGGTTGTCGTTGCTCCTCCAAGGGATCTTCCCAACTCAGGAGAGGTTACAACTAAACACAATGTTAGGTATCTGTACTGTTTTCACTACATTCAGATAAGCATAAGTGTATTTTGAATGTTTATGTGTATTCCTATATTGACAAGGAGATTTAGTCTTTATGTGGAAAAGTTAAACTTCTGTACTTACTCAATCTGTTGCATTATAGATCTATCATAGGTTCAGGGAAGAGTATTTATCATGAAAGCAAGACAGTTCCACAATGGAAATGTCCATATTTTGAAAAAGAAAATAGTCACAGATAAACTGACAAAATAGTTTAGAAAGGCCTGTTTTCCAAATACTTTTACAATGTGTCAAATAATAATAATAATAAAGCTTAATTGTTTTGTGAGAAGTGAAACCTTTAAGCAAAGACTGAGGAATGGTAATCTTTCCTCTTGTTTCCCTGAAGTTCTTGTTTTGGAGGGATGTGGCAAACTGACTCAGGCATAACTGGCCCTAGAGGGCATTATCTCCCCTGAACATGGGATTGTTTCAAGAGTGGGTTTAGCACTTGAAGAGGGGGAAGATCACTTTATAACCACTTGGAAAGATTCTGGAGAAAATGAGAATCTATTACTGAGATCATAGAGCTTAAAAATTATAAAAATTATAAAAGTCTGGGACTTTCTGGGAACATCTTGGCTACTAAGGGAGAATGCACATCAGAAGAAGAACACCCTGAGGTGAACAAGCAGGATATGGCAAGAGAGACAGAATTCTAATGACAGTCTTTCAAATCCTGGAATCACTGTTGCATGAAGCCACCTTCACACCACATACTCCATAAGATTTCCTGAGAAAATGCATTTATTTTCTCCCCTTAAGCTAGTCAGAAATGGATTTTGACCCTCTACAAAGAGTCCTAATACATACCAATAAGTTTAGGAAATAAGGAATAAGAAATTTCTGTAGGAAGACTAGGAAAAGATTGGGGGATTAATTTTTCCATAAAAAATTATATTTTATTTAGTAAGTAATGAGATTTGGAGGACATTGCCATGACATAGTGTAGGTATTACCAATGTTTTTCTTGCTTTTTTTTGTTGTGACAACACTAATTCACAGTTATAGAAAAGGACTCAGCATTACATCAAAGTTCATGATTACAGACCACATTGACCTTAATGATGTGTTCCACACTTGCACTGAGGAAGTTTGACAGACATATGTCATATGTATGCCAATAACAATACAATAGATTTTACAATCATATTTATCCACTGCTGCCTATTTAGGTGAATTTTTGTTGGCATATAGTCATTATGATATGTGTCAGTTATCACAACAGGAAAGCTAGCTGTAATTTTTATCCCTGTTTCAATGATAAGGAAACCATACTCATAACCATGAAATAGTTAACCTATAATTTCAAAAACAGAAAAAAGTGTCATTCAGAAATTGATAAACAGGACAAGCCAATCAAATGGAATGGGTCATTTAGAAGTCTTGAAACAATACAGCAGTTGACCAAAAACAGGAATTTTTTGAAAGTCAGAGCAGTAATACTGAAGCCACCCAAATAAAAGTTTGTCTAAAACATAACTGCATGTAAGTTCTATGTCTTTCTGTGAATAGGACACTACCATAAGGAAACATTACCAGGACAATCTCAAAATAAAAGAATGCATACTTCATTTTGAAAGGTTCCATGAAAGTTATTTTCATCATGCTTTGTTTAATCTCAACATTCATTACTTTCGTAAAACCTCAGAAATATAGAAAAATGTTTTTTTATCTAAATTAAAAGCATTTCATAGGTTTTTCTTTTTATTGAATATCACACGAAATTTCCATACATAGTTGTCAGAAACCATTTCCCTTTAATCTATAATACAATGGCAGTATGACAGGCCATATTTTACTATCATATACATAAATTCTTTAGGAAGTTGTAGCTTCCAAACCACAGGGAATAATGTGTAGATTTATGGGTTGCTGAAATTTTAAATAACTTTAAAATGACAATAATGTGTGGCCTAAATAATGTCAGGAATATATTTTAATCTTCATAAACAATCTATAACTGTCTTACCAAAAAATTGAGGTCAAAGATGAAACAATGTATATAAAGATATTTCTAGGTATAAAGATGAGTAATAGATAAAAACTTCAAATCAGACATGATAATATTAATGTAGCACTAAAATTCATGAATCAAAATAAAGATGTTCTGTGGGAAAACATGGAAACCATGGCATTAGTTACAACTTTAGTTACAACATAGAAATAAATATGTCTATACAAATCGTTGTCATGAAATTTTGGAGAAAATTTCTGTAATTCCATGTTTTTATGGTGGTAAGTATGTAGATACATTTAAATGTCCTTTTTAAAACTCAGTGCAATTTTTTTTTTTTTTAAATCACCCAACCTCTTTTTTTGGGGGTGGGGTTGAGAGGTGGGGTGGGGAGGGAGTGGGGCGAGCTGGCCACTTCTATTGGTCTTTCATTTATTCATTCTCATCCATCTTTGTTCTCTGGCCCTTATGGGCCTCCCATCACAGTGGCCTCTGATGCCGCAGAGCACCGGCTCTGGGCACATGCACTCCAGAGCTCCAGCTCGGTAATTGGACACATCCGTCCAGACATTCCATGGCACGTGGGATCTTCCCAGGCCAGGGATCAAACCAGCGCCCCTTGCACTGCAAGGTGGTGTCCTTACCCACTGGACCACCAGGGAAACCCCAGTGCAATTCTTATTGTTATTTATACATAAATAAATTGTGCCATTTTGCTAACTTCTGGTAAAAAATTATACTGGCATATTTTTGAAGAACAACAATATATTCAGCACAAAACTACTGGTAAAGAATTTATGGTATTTGGAAATCGGTCTCAGTTGAGCCATCAATAATTATCACATTAATCATGTCTTGAGCAAAACTGTTTTCTGTTTTTGTTCCTGAGAGGGACTTCCAAGGTGACTCAGTGGTAAGAATTCACCAGTCAAGCAGGAGCTGTGGGTTCAATCCCTGGGTGGGGGAGATCTGGAGATTTCCACCCACTGCTGTATTCTTGGCTAGGAAATCCGACAGGCAGCGGAGCCTCTATAGTTCATGGGGTTGCTAACAATTAGACATGACTTAGTGACTAAATGACAATGACAAACACACATTATAAGAAGATGTTAGAGCAACGTGTCTTTAAGAAATTTTCTGAAATGTGTATAAGTAATCAGATTGAACTGTAAATCTTTGTAATAGTGGGACAACCACTTGTTTTCTTTGCTGTTTTTAAATGAGTGCTGCTAATTCTGCTATTTTCTATTGTAAAATCTCCCATTGGAAGCACACCCAGTATGCACATGGCATAACCATCAAGTGAGTGCATACTGGGTGGAGACTGCTGAGCAAAACTGTAATCAGAATGTGATTTTCTTGGAAACATCACCTTTCTGGATCCATATTTCTCAGCCTAGCTTTTGTTGAAAACTTTACAACTGTTTCTTTTTCATATAGCTGAAGAATCCCATTAAAGTTGTAATAGAAGCCCTTATCCCTATTGCATTCATTGGTTCAGATCAGCACCAGCTGGAATTTTTATGGTCTGTGGTTCTACAAACCAACATATTGAGGTCATTTCTGCTTTTCCTCTGTCAGTTGCAAATGATGGAAAATGTCAGTTTGTGATGAGCAACAACTCCAAAACTGGCATGGACAACTAATTTAAGCTGACACATCCGGCTCCTGTTCACTTTGATGATTTCATATATGCCCAGACATAATGTGCCTTCAGAAAATGCTGAAGATGCTATCTTTTAACCTTTGTGAGAACACTTTAGCTCCTGAATTTGATGGCTTATTATAGTTTAGTCACTTAGGACATTTTAAGATACATATTATATTATGATACATTTACTATTAATTTTAATCAGAATATTGTTTTTGGAAAGTATGACTTTATCTTCATTCTATTTTAAATGTCCATTTTGGGGTTCTAAAATCTGGCAATGAAACAAAATCTGCAGAATTACTTAAATGGTTTTTCTAACACAAGAAATTAGGCAAAATTTGATCACAATTGCCTTCCACCTTTTAATAATTAGTTTTTAATCAGATGAAAGTTCAATTTCAAAGTAATGTTGATGATGATAAATACTTTTCATTCTAGCAAAATAAGTCATGTGATGGCTTGAAAGTAAATCCTATTTAATTACACATTTAATGCTTCAGCAGTAATCTTTCACCTTTGCTAATTCTTTTTTTAGAATCTATATAGTACTTTTATTATGAGTTTTGCAAACTTTTAAAATACTTCTGTAAATGTATTATAGAGGAGATGTCCCATTCACTCCATGAAGTAACACTCTGTCTAAATAGCTTGCATTCAGTACAAATCAAACTAACTTCAGAATCTTTGTAATAGTGGGACAACCACTTGTTTTCTTTGCTGTTTTTAAATGAGTGCTGCTAATTCTGCTATTTTCTATTGTAAAATCTCCCATTGGAAGCACACCCAGTATGCACATGGCATAACCATCAAGTGAGTGCATACTGGGTGGAGACTGCTGAGCAAAACTGTAATCAGAATGTGATTTTCTTGGAAACATCACCTTTCTGGATCCATATTTCTCAGCCTAGCTTTTGTTGAAAACTTTACAACTGTTTCTTTTTCATATAGCTGAAGAATCCCATTAAAGTTGTAATAGAAGCCCTTATCCCTATTGCATTCATTGGTTCAGATCAGCACCAGCTGGAATTTTTATGGTCTGTGGTTCTACAAACCAACATATTGAGGTCATTTCTGCTTTTCCTCTGTCAGTTGCAAATGATGGAAAATGTCAGTTTGTGATGAGCAACAACTCCAAAAACTGGCATGGACAACTAATTTAAGCTGACACATCCGGCTCCTGTTCACTTTGATGATTTCATATATGCCCAGACATAATGTGCCTTCAGAAAATGCTGAAGATGCTATCTTTTAACCTTTGTGAGAACACTTTAGCTCCTGAATTTGATGGCTTATTATAGTTTAGTCACTTAGGACATTTTAAGATACATATTATATTATGATACATTTACTATTAATTTTAATCAGAATATTGTTTTTGGAAAGTATGACTTTATCTTCATTCTATTTTAAATGTCCATTTTGGGGTTCTAAAATCTGGCAATGAAACAAAATCTGCAGAATTACTTAAATGGTTTTTCTAACACAAGAAATTAGGCAAAATTTGATCACAATTGCCTTCCACCTTTTAATAATTAGTTTTTAATCAGATGAAAGTTCAATTTCAAAGTAATGTTGATGATGATAAATACTTTTCATTCTAGCAAAATAAGTCATGTGATGGCTTGAAAGTAAATCCTATTTAATTACACATTTAATGCTTCAGCAGTAATCTTTCACCTTTGCTAATTCTTTTTTTAGAATCTATATAGTACTTTTATTATGAGTTTTGCAAACTTTTAAAATACTTCTGTAAATGTATTATAGAGGAGATGTCCCATTCACTCCATGAAGTAACACTCTGTCTAAATAGCTTGCATTCAGTACAAATCAAACTAACTTCAGAATGTGTGGGTTTTAGACAATGTTTCTAACTCCATTACAGAACGGCCCCCCAAATAACACTATTGTCTTACAAAACAAACCAATTGTACTCTTTCAATCATCCTTATTTCAGTCATTTGTGAGCATCTAAATTTATTTAAAAAGGCAAGTGCATCACTGATAATGTTGACTATGTTAATATTTGAAAAAGATTTTTTCATTCATTTTTCATAAAAATTCAATATCTGAAAGTAGAATTCTATTTCTCTGGTTCCCTTTTTTCACCATTTATAATTCTTGCAGTGGGATTTCCTTCATTATATTCAGTATAGGTACCATCAGTATCTATGGAAGAATGGAAATTATTATCTCATTAAAAATATAGAGAGGCACCATATAGGAACAACAATAATAAATCTAAAAGTATATGCTATTTATAATATAATGGAGAATGCAAAGCAATATCTTCTTCTGAAAATTGGTATGAATAATTTCACATGTATAGAGAAAAAATTCTCAGAAATTCAAATCACAAACAATGTACTGAGAAATATCTGTCACCTCTTTCCTGTATAATCTATCTTATTATAACTTGTGAAATATCAACCTCAAAGTTAAATAAACAACAGATAAAAAGAGGAATTCTACCTAGTATACTCAATTTTTATTAATCCAGTGTAATATGATAAATGGGGGGGAAAAACCTGTTTTACATACCTTGTTTATCGTAAACTTCCACAGATCATTTAACTCTTCTATGGTAAAGTTAGAAATCCTTAAGTGAATGCACAAACAGAAAGGAAGGAAAGGAAATAAAGACAGAGAACATGGAAATCTACACTTAAATGGTTTTTCTAACACAAGAAATTAGGCAAAATTTGATCACAATTGCCTTCCACCTTTTAATAATTAGTTTTTAATCAGATGAAAGTTCAATTTCAAAGTAATGTTGATGATGATAAATACTTTTCATTCTAGCAAAATAAGTCATGTGATGGCTTGAAAGTAAATCCTATTTAATTACACATTTAATGCTTCAGCAGTAATCTTTCACCTTTGCTAATTCTTTTTTTAGAATCTATATAGTACTTTTATTATGAGTTTTGCAAACTTTTAAAATACTTCTGTAAATGTATTATAGAGGAGATGTCCCATTCACTCCATGAAGTAACACTCTGTCTAAATAGCTTGCATTCAGTACAAATCAAACTAACTTCAGAATGTGTGGGTTTTAGACAATGTTTCTAACTCCATTACAGAACGGCCCCCCAAATAACACTATTGTCTTACAAAACAAACCAATTGTACTCTTTCAATCATCCTTATTTCAGTCATTTGTGAGCATCTAAATTTATTTAAAAAGGCAAGTGCATCACTGATAATGTTGACTATGTTAATATTTGAAAAAAGATTTTTACATTCATTTTTCATAAAAATTCAATATCTGAAAGTAGAATTCTATTTCTCTGGTTCCCTTTTTTCACCATTTATAATTCTTGCAGTGGGATTTCCTTCATTATATTCAGTATAGGTACCATCAGTATCTATGGAAGAATGGAAATTATTATCTCATTAAAAATATAGAGAGGCACCATATAGGAACAACAATAATAAATCTAAAAGTATATGCTATTTATAATATAATGGAGAATGCAAAGCAATATCTTCTTCTGAAAATTGGTATGAATAATTTCACATGTATAGAGAAAAAATTCTCAGAAATTCAAATCACAAACAATGTACTGAGAAATATCTGTCACCTCTTTCCTGTATAATCTATCTTATTATAACTTGTGAAATATCAACCTCAAAGTTAAATAAACAACAGATAAAAAGAGGAATTCTACCTAGTATACTCAATTTTTATTAATCCAGTGTAATATGATAAATGGGGGGGAAAAACCTGTTTTACATACCTTGTTTATCGTAAACTTCCACAGATCATTTAACTCTTCTATGGTAAAGTTAGAAATCCTTAAGTGAATGCACAAACAGAAAGGAAGGAAAGGAAATAAAGACAGAGAACATGGAAATCTACATGTAGAAACATGACTGACTAAGAGACTAGGGATCTTTGCAAAATGTAGGCCATGTTTCCTGTTCTAGTCAGTGTTCCTTGCTCCTTGTTCATCTGTATGTGTGTGTGTGTGAGAGAGAGAGAGAGAGAGTTTCTAAATACCACTATTGCTGTTTTGAGGTTTATTTTTTCAAGCTCTCTCTCTCTCCAGGCAGACTCCATCAACGACTGCCACATTTGAGCATGCCCTCAATCAGATTGAGATTTGAAGTCAAATTCTATGGGTTTCTCCTTGTGGTCTTGTAATTGCCTAGATGAGAACATTCACTCACATCAGCTAGAGCAATCACCTTTATCAGCTAAAAACTATTTTTTAATTTAAGTCAACACATTGGTTTAAGCACATTTACTTGAGCGGTTATTTCTTTTGGAAAGAAATCATGTGTCTCTCCCAAGAAGAATGAGACCTGTGGCTTTAGGACCAGAATGTGTGGAAATGATTAGAAGACACACTTTATTCTTTTTATATTGCTTAGTGAAATGATATGAAAATCAATATTCAGTGACCCTTTTGAGGAAAATCTTCAAATCCCAACCTGTCAAATATTGTTTGACATTCTTGCAGCCTTTTACGCTTCATAATAAACTACAAATGAAAAGCCACTTTGTATTTACTAAATAGATTTTCTTTTCTTAATAATATTTAAATTCACAGATGACAATAAGTAACTCCAGTTCAATGTTTATACCCAATTCCCCTTCCACAAATTCAGTAATAACTTCAATTCTAGTCAATGACACCGACTACAGACTTCATAACATAATAGACTTCATTGCACAGTCAGATGTTAGTCTAATTTCACATGTATAGAGAAAAATTCTCAGAAATTCAAATCACAAACAATGTACTGAGAAATATCTGTCACCTCTTTCCTGTATAATCTATCTTATTATAACTTGTGAAATATCAACCTCAAAGTTAAATAAACAACAGATAAAAAGAGGAATTCTACCTAGTATACTCAATTTTTATTAATCCAGTGTAATATGATAAATGGGGGGGAAAAACCTGTTTTACATACCTTGTTTATCGTAAACTTCCACAGATCATTTAACTCTTCTATGGTAAAGTTAGAAATCCTTAAGTGAATGCACAAACAGAAAGGAAGGAAAGGAAATAAAGACAGAGAACATGGAAATCTACATGTAGAAACATGACTGACTAAGAGACTAGGGATCTTTGCAAAATGTAGGCCATGTTTCCTGTTCTAGTCAGTGTTCCTTGCTCCTTGTTCATCTGTATGTGTGTGTGTGTGTGTGAGAGAGAGAGAGAGAGAGAGAGTTTCTAAATACCACTATTGCTGTTTTGAGGTTTATTTTTTCAAGCTCTCTCTCTCTCCAGGCAGACTCCATCAACGACTGCCACATTTGAGCATGCCCTCAATCAGATTGAGATTTGAAGTCAAATTCTATGGGTTTCTCCTTGTGGTCTTGTAATTGCCTAGATGAGAACATTCACTCACATCAGCTAGAGCAATCACCTTTATCAGCTAAAAACTATTTTTTAATTTAAGTCAACACATTGGTTTAAGCACATTTACTTGAGCGGTTATTTCTTTTGGAAAGAAATCATGTGTCTCTCCCAAGAAGAATGAGACCTGTGGCTTTAGGACCAGAATGTGTGGAAATGATTAGAAGACACACTTTATTCTTTTTATATTGCTTAGTGAAATGATATGAAAATCAATATTCAGTGACCCTTTTGAGGAAAATCTTCAAATCCCAACCTGTCAAATATTGTTTGACATTCTTGCAGCCTTTTACGCTTCATAATAAACTACAAATGAAAAGCCACTTTGTATTTACTAAATAGATTTTCTTTTCTTAATAATATTTAAATTCACAGATGACAATAAGTAACTCCAGTTCAATGTTTATACCCAATTCCCCTTCCACAAATTCAGTAATAACTTCAATTCTAGTCAATGACACCGACTACAGACTTCATAACATAATAGACTTCATTGCACAGCATGCATGACTGGTTAGTCTAGAATATGGCTTAAAGGGACATAAAGGACTTTGATAAATAAGATCTTGTAATTTAATAGCAATACTGAAACCTCCTTTGATATTAAAATATACATCTAAGGAAAATGAAGAAATCATGTCACTTAAATCTCTGTGATTTTCATGTAACCTAAGTATGTGAAAAAAAAAAAATGGAAGAGGTAAAGGATAAAATTAAAACACTAGATCCTTAGTACTGCCTGTAAATATATCTCCTTTAAGAATGTACAAAACTGCTTTCAAGTCTTTAAATTACTGAATAATGCTCTTTAGACACTTGATAAACCATGTCTCAAATAATCAGCTAGGATTATCCTTATCACACTAGTCCCTTGGTTTTAAACTCTAAATTTTCCAGAAATTGTCAGTCCCTGGGAAGAGTGCCAATGCCTTACTCATCTTTGGATCCTAGATAATTTCTGAAGATGAGCAGATATTCAATTAATGCTTCCCAAATGAGTAAAACTATGATTTCATATATATGCACAATTATATAAGAAATAATTAATCCACTATTCTTGGGTGGATTACCGAATATGTAATTATAGTCACTTATTAGGATGCTAATCTAGAGAACGGGAGAAGTTTTCTATGTACCCTTGATCTAGAAATGTTTTTTTTTTTCCTTGAAGACCTTCTAGCATCTTCTCGTCAACTGAATTTTTCATTTAGTGGTGAATCAGTGTAAGATTATTTGATGAATATGCTATACCAATTAATCAGGTTGTAAATAAGTATTCTTTCAGACTTTCCAAATACTAGTAAGCAGAAAATTTGATATCTGATTTTGCAGTGTTCATGATAGCTCAACTATTACCTGATAACTCAACTGGTAAATAATCCACCTGCAATGCGGTGGACCCCAGTATGATTCCTGTGTTGAAAAGATCCCCTAGAGAAGCGATAGACTATCCACTCCAGTACACTTGAGCTTCCCTGGTGGCTAAGCTGGTAAAGAATCTGCCTTCAATGCAGGAGACCTGGGTTCGATCCCTGGGTTTAGAAGATTCCCCTGGAGAAGGATATGATAACACAGTCCAGGATACTTGCTTGGAGAATCATTATGCACAGAGAAGCCTGGCAGGCTACAGTCCCTGGGGTCACAAACAGTCAGAAAGGAATAAGCAACTAAGCACAGCACAGCACAATCAAAATGAAGTTAACAACTCATGTTAATAATACACATCTTCCTATTCATGTAAAATAACTGTATTATAAACTCTATTTTACTAGTGTAGTTTAAAGCAATAAAAACAAAATAGAGTAAGGAAACTTTCTTTATTTTCATGTATTACAAAAATCTCAAAAGAAATAATTTGCAAAAGTACAGTCATTTAGGAGAACTGAAATAAGCTGACTCTTTTTATAAATCTTTGTTCCCACACAAAAATAAATACTTTTATAGCACATAGTACATAGTGGATATAAATGAGTTTTCATTAAATTGTGCTAAAATCACAGTTTCTTCTCAATTTTGTCCTTATTTCTTCCATGTTATAATAGGCACAGGAAACACATGTAACTACAATATCAATTTGATTTGATTCAGTACAACACAAAAAAGATCCAAGTCCACAGTCCATTGGTTAGATAATTCCCATTTGTAACTCTGTTTTTCCTTGACAGTTTTAGTATAGAGTCTGAAAATAAAATATTTTATGAGAGGAATACTTTTGTACCATGACTGGCCAATGAAATCTAAGTGGACCTCCAATGTGGGCATGGTATTCCTATGCCTCCTTAATAAATAAAAGGGGGGATTCTATTTTCTTTATGTCTTGAACATAAATTATTACCTGAATCTATGGCAATCACATGATTGATAGGACCAAGAGAATTCAAAGTTCCTGAATCAATATCAGGAACTGTCTATTTCTAGATGACTTGTTAATCACACAGTCTCTCTAAAAGTTGCTATAATATTATCAGATGCTAAATATATTTGTCAGTTATTAATTTATCAGTCCATTCTCACATCTGTTTGCTAAATTCAGTATTCAGTTCTTATTAAAAGTGAGAAGGCTTCCCTGGTGGTCCAGTGGGTGAGGACACCGCCTTGCAGTGCAAGGGGCACCGGTTTGATCCCTGGACTGGGAAGAGCCCACGTGCCACGGAGTGGCTGGACCAACGTGTCCAATTACTGAGCCGGAGCTCTGGAGTGCATGTGCCCAGAGCCGGTGCTCTGCGGCATCAGAGGCCACTGCGATGGGAGGCCCACAAGGGCCAGAGAACAAAGATGGATGAAAATAGACAAATGAAAGACCAATAGAAGTGGCCCGCCCACCCCTCTCCCTCTCCCCACTCCCCCTCCCCCAAAATTAAATAAAAGTGAGAAAAGAAAGAGTATAGTTAGGTTATTTATTTTTTCCAAAGAAATGCAATTAATTAAGTGCTCCTTTTATTTCTCTAGTCTATTCTAAGCCTGAAAATAAATGAGAACAATAGTGACCATATATAAGACACTATTATTCTAAACATATACAGACACGGGCATATATTATCTAACAAAATAAACTTTATTAAAATTTATGCCTTTATTTATTTTTGGTTGTGCTGATCTTCCTTGCTATGTTTCAGCTTTCTCTAATTGTGTCAAGCAGAGGATTCTCGTCCTTGTGGTGTATAGGTTTCTCACTGAAGTGCTGTGTCTTGTTTTAGAGCTCAATTTTTGTCCTTATTTCTTCCATGTTATAATAGGCACAGGAAACACATGTAACTACAATATCAATTTGATTTGATTCAGTACAACACAAAAAAGATCCAAGTCCACAGTCCATTGGTTAGATAATTCCCATTTGTAACTCTGTTTTTCCTTGACAGTTTTAGTATAGAGTCTGAAAATAAAATATTTTATGAGAGGAATACTTTTGTACCATGACTGGCCAATGAAATCTAAGTGGACCTCCAATGTGGGCATGGTATTCCTATGCCTCCTTAATAAATAAAAGGGGGGATTCTATTTTCTTTATGTCTTGAACATAAATTATTACCTGAATCTATGGCAATCACATGATTGATAGGACCAAGAGAATTCAAAGTTCCTGAATCAATATCAGGAACTGTCTATTTCTAGATGACTTGTTAATCACACAGTCTCTCTAAAAGTTGCTATAATATTATCAGATGCTAAATATATTTGTCAGTTATTAATTTATCAGTCCATTCTCACATCTGTTTGCTAAATTCAGTATTCAGTTCTTATTAAAAGTGAGAAGGCTTCCCTGGTGGTCCAGTGGGTGAGGACACCGCCTTGCAGTGCAAGGGGCACCGGTTTGATCCCTGGACTGGGAAGAGCCCACGTGCCACGGAGTGGCTGGACCAACGTGTCCAATTACTGAGCCGGAGCTCTGGAGTGCATGTGCCCAGAGCCGGTGCTCTGCGGCATCAGAGGCCACTGCGATGGGAGGCCCACAAGGGCCAGAGAACAAAGATGGATGAAAATAGACAAATGAAAGACCAATAGAAGTGGCCCGCCCACCCCTCTCCCTCTCCCCACTCCCCCTCCCCCAAAATTAAATAAAAGTGAGAAAAGAAAGAGTATAGTTAGGTTATTTATTTTTTCCAAAGAAATGCAATTAATTAAGTGCTCCTTTTATTTCTCTAGTCTATTCTAAGCCTGAAAATAAATGAGAACAATAGTGACCATATATAAGACACTATTATTCTAAACATATACAGACACGGGCATATATTATCTAACAAAATAAACTTTATTAAAATTTATGCCTTTATTTATTTTTGGTTGTGCTGATCTTCCTTGCTATGTTTCAGCTTTCTCTAATTGTGTCAAGCAGAGGATTCTCGTCCTTGTGGTGTATAGGTTTCTCACTGAAGTGCTGTGTCTTGTTTTAGAGCTCAGGCTTGAGGGTATGATGGCTTCAGTAGTTGCAGCAAGCAGGCTCAGTAGTTGCAACTTGGGGACTCTAAAGAACAGGCGCACTTAGTAGGTGTGATGCAGCCGCCATGGCTGCTCCATGGCATATGGAATCTTCCTAGGTTAAAGTTCAAACTGAGGTCCTCTGAATTGGTAGGTGGATTCTTATCCATTGTACCACCACGGAAGTCTCAAAATAAGCTTTTAAATGGCAAAATGTATAATTACTACAATTTCCTCTCACAAAAAAGTATTAAAACCCCAAATCAATATGTATCAATAATTATAAGAAATATTAAAACTTGAAAATATTTTAACAACAGTCATCCAAACACCATTTAAGCTATACAGGAAAAAAATAATTTTTGGATAGTTTATCCAATAATGAAAGTTAAAAAATATTGCATATAAAACCCCACAATACATTGTCAAAACTCTGCTCAAATGAAGTTTGCTGCTTTAAATATGGAATTATTAAGTCAAGGTCAATAGAATTAATGTTGAAAGTATTCAGGTTAAGAGATGAGTAAATCTCTAAGGTTTTCTTAGTTGCTGACCTTAAGTAAGAACACATTCCATGTAGAAGTAAGCATTAGGATTTATCCTGAATGTATTATACTAACTGTGATCCTGATATTATGAGAACAACTGTTTTCACTCCTAAGTATCTCTTATATTATCTTCCTTTTCATTAAAACCAACCTTAGAAGCCAATATTACTTAACCACACTACCTACTGCTTTTGCTTCCTAACCTAGCTTATTAAATGGAACCTGGCCCCCTTTTTCCAAAGAATTTAAATTAATTAAGTCCTCCTTTTATTTCTCTAGTATATTCTAAGCCTGAAAATAAATGAGAACAATAGTGACCATATATAAGACACTATTATTCTAAACATATACAGACACGGGCATATATTATCTAACAAAATAAACTTTATTAAAATTTATGCCTTTATTTATTTTTGGTTGTGCTGATCTTCCTTGCTATGTTTCAGCTTTCTCTAATTGTGTCAAGCAGAGGATTCTCGTCCTTGTGGTGTATAGGTTTCTCACTGAAGTGCTGTGTCTTGTTTTAGAGCTCAGGCTTGAGGGTATGATGGCTTCAGTAGTTGCAGCAAGCAGGCTCAGTAGTTGCAACTTGGGGACTCTAAAGAACAGGCGCACTTAGTAGGTGTGATGCAGCCGCCATGGCTGCTCCATGGCATATGGAATCTTCCTAGGTTAAAGTTCAAACTGAGGTCCTCTGAATTGGTAGGTGGATTCTTATCCATTGTACCACCACGGAAGTCTCAAAATAAGCTTTTAAATGGCAAAATGTATAATTACTACAATTTCCTCTCACAAAAAAGTATTAAAACCCCAAATCAATATGTATCAATAATTATAAGAAATATTAAAAACTTGAAAATATTTTAACAACAGTCATCCAAACACCATTTAAGCTATACAGGAAAAAAATAATTTTTGGATAGTTTATCCAATAATGAAAGTTAAAAAATATTGCATATAAAACCCCACAATACATTGTCAAAACTCTGCTCAAATGAAGTTTGCTGCTTTAAATATGGAATTATTAAGTCAAGGTCAATAGAATTAATGTTGAAAGTATTCAGGTTAAGAGATGAGTAAATCTCTAAGGTTTTCTTAGTTGCTGACCTTAAGTAAGAACACATTCCATGTAGAAGTAAGCATTAGGATTTATCCTGAATGTATTATACTAACTGTGATCCTGATATTATGAGAACAACTGTTTTCACTCCCTAAGTATCTCTTATATTATCTTCCTTTTCATTAAAACCAACCTTAGAAGCCAATATTACTTAACCACACTACCTACTGCTTTTGCTTCCTAACCTAGCTTATTAAATGGAACCTGGCTCCCCCTCAAACCACTTACTCCATTGTATACAGAAATGTTCTTTTTAAATGGAAAACTCATCATGAGACTTTTCTGTTTACAACACCAACTGGGGTGCTTCCCCGGTGGCCCAGTGGGTAAAGAGTCTGCTTTACAGTACAAGGGGCACCAGTTCAATTCCTGGCCTGGGAAGATCCCAAGTGCCATGGAGCAGCTGGACCCATGTGTCCAATTAAGAGTCAGCACTCTGGAGCACATGCGCCTAGAACCAGTGCTCTGAAGTGAGAGAGGCCACTGCAGTGGGAGACCCACACAGGTGGAAAAAACAAAGATGGATGAAAGTAAATAAATAAATAAACAAAAAATAAAAGAGGTCAAAACCAACACAGCTTCTCTTTGCTTTATTTGATGACAAGCAAAATATTTAATGGAGATTACAAAGCTCTGGGTCTTGGCTTGACTCTAGGCCCCATGGAAACAATTCCTCTGCCCCTCCCACTCATCTCTGTGCCAAAGACAAAATGACCTCAGATCATAGTAGCTTGTGCTATGATGAGCCCTTTTTTCCTTCACTGTTGAAACATTGCAATGTTTAGTGAGGTAAAGGAAACCAAAGAAAACAAAGCGTAGCAAATCTGAAGGTTATTGGCTTTGAAGGAAGGACTAGAAAATAAAGATCAATGTTACTGTAGATATATATTTTTTTTAATATTCACAGGACTGAAACATATTTTTTCTACTTGTAGTTGTTCTTAATGAGCAGTTTTGGAATTGACAGTATTGTCAAATATTACCTGTCATAACTGGTAAAATGTATCCAATTATGGTACATATTATTTAGCTTAACTTGTTACGGACATTCTACATTTTTATATAAAATTACATATGGTGGTGCTACTGTTTCTGTGTGAAATATATAATACATGAAAAAATATATAATGACAAGGTTTTCTTAGTTGCTGACCTTAAGTAAGAACACATTCCATGTAGAAGTAAGCATTAGGATTTATCCTGAATGTATTATACTAACTGTGATCCTGATATTATGAGAACAACTGTTTTCACTCCTAAGTATCTCTTATATTATCTTCCTTTTCATTAAAACCAACCTTAGAAGCCAATATTACTTAACCACACTACCTACTGCTTTTGCTTCCTAACCTAGCTTATTAAATGGAACCTGGCTCCCCCTCAAACCACTTACTCCATTGTATACAGAAATGTTCTTTTTAAATGGAAAACTCATCATGAGACTTTTCTGTTTAAAACCCCAACTGGGGTGCTTCCCTGGTGGCCCAGTGGGTAAAGAGTCTGCTTTACAGTACAAGGGGCACCAGTTCAATTCCTGGCCTGGGAAGATCCCAAGTGCCATGGAGCAGCTGGACCCATGTGTCCAATTAAGAGTCAGCACTCTGGAGCACATGCGCCTAGAACCAGTGCTCTGAAGTGAGAGAGGCCACTGCAGTGGGAGACCCACACAGGTGGAAAAAACAAAGATGGATGAAAGTAAATAAATAAATAAACAAAAAATAAAAGAGGTCAAAACCAACACAGCTTCTCTTTGCTTTATTTGATGACAAGCAAAATATTTAATGGAGATTACAAAGCTCTGGGTCTTGGCTTGACTCTAGGCCCCATGGAAACAATTCCTCTGCCCCTCCCACTCATCTCTGTGCCAAAGACAAAATGACCTCAGATCATAGTAGCTTGTGCTATGATGAGCCCTTTTTTCCTTCACTGTTGAAACATTGCAATGTTTAGTGAGGTAAAGGAAACCAAAGAAAACAAAGCGTAGCAAATCTGAAGGTTATTGGCTTTGAAGGAAGGACTAGAAAATAAAGATCAATGTTACTGTAGATATATATTTTTTTTAATATTCACAGGACTGAAACATATTTTTTCTACTTGTAGTTGTTCTTAATGAGCAGTTTTGGAATTGACAGTATTGTCAAATATTACCTGTCATAACTGGTAAAATGTATCCAATTATGGTACATATTATTTAGCTTAACTTGTTACGGACATTCTACATTTTTATATAAAATTACATATGGTGGTGCTACTGTTTCTGTGTGAAATATATAATACATGTTAAAATAAAATTGAATTATTAAATCAATAGACAATGTTGCTAAAAGTATATATAATGTTAAAGAGTAACTTGTGGAATATTCAGAATAATTTTTACATTTCTACACTTAAGGGCAAGAGGTATTTTGCTAGTGCTAAAAAAGAAAATTGATCTTATTGTTTTCTAGTCTTTCCACCTGGAAAAGGATTTGTTGGTGGGAGGAGAAGGGAGGACATCAGGATAATGCAGAATAGTGTCGATTTTCCCCAAAACACTTTTGATCATTATTATGATCTGGTTTTGCAGAAGTCAATCACTTTTTTAATTCATTTTCGATTTTGAGGTAGGTGAGAATGTGGCTATCAATCTATTTGCAAACTTTAAGTGCTTGATTTTACCAAACTGTCAGTTTTTCTGTCACTCTTAGGACACTGATACATGCCAAGTTACATTTGATGAAAAGAGTCAAAGACTTTTCATTTCCTTCTTTACTATCAAAAATTTCCGGCTTCCCCTGGTGGTCCAGTGGATAAGGGCACCGCCTTGCAGTGCAAGGGGCGTCGGTTCAATCCCTGGCCTGGGAAGATCCCACATGCTGCGGAGCGGCTGGACTGATGTGTCAAATTACCGAGCCGGAGCTCTGGAGTGCATGCGCCCAGTGCGACAACAGACGCCACCGCGATGGGAGGCCCGCAGGAGCCAGAGAACAAAGACAGATGAAAACAGAGAAATGAGAGACCAATAGAAGTGGCCCGCCCGCTCCCCTCCCTCCCCAACCCGACCCCCGCCCAAAATAAATAAATAAATAAATCTTTAAAAAAAAAAAAAAGAAGAAGCTTTAAAAAAAAAAAATTCCCTGGGGGGCTTCCCTGGTGGTTCCATGGGTAAGGACACCGCCTTGCAGTGCAAGGGGCACCGGTTCGATCCCCAGCCTGTGAAGATCCCACCTGCAGTGGAGCAGCTGGACGGAAGGGTCCAACGACCAAGCTGGAGCTCTGGAGTGCATGCGCCCAGTGCGACAACAGACGCCACCGCGATGGGAGGCCCGCAGGAGCCAGAGAACAAAGACAGATGAAAACAGAGAAATGAGAGACCAATAGAAGTGGCCCGCCCGCTCCCCTCCCTCCCCAACCCGACCCCCGCCCAAAATAAATAAATAAATAAATCTTTAAAAAAAAAAAAAAGAAGAAGCTTTAAAAAAAAAAAATTCCCTGGGGGGCTTCCCTGGTGGTTCCATGGGTAAGGACACCGCCTTGCAGTGCAAGGGGCACCGGTTCGATCCCCAGCCTGTGAAGATCCCACCTGCAGTGGAGCAGCTGGACGGAAGGGTCCAACGACCAAGCTGGAGCTCTGGAGCACATGTGCCCAAATTCAGTGGTCTTCAGCAACAGAGGCCACTGCGATGGGAGGCCTACACAGGCCAAAGAACAAAGATGGATGAAAGCAGATAAATGAAGGACCAATAGAAGTGCCCCCCCCCCCGCCCCCCAAAAAACTTCCTGAAAATTAGAGCAATTAGCTCGCTGCCCACTTTTTGTCCCAGTAAGTTTCATGAGATTTTATGCTCCAGGTTATATTCAATACATATTATTAAGATGGAATTTATGCAAAGTTCAAAGTCATTACATGTAATAAATACATTACATGTATTAGAAAAAATGCTTAAAGCAATTGATAGTATAGGCAATTCCATTGTGTTGCAGAATAAAAGAGGCTCTCCAGTGTTCCTCTTTAACAATGAAGGAATTCTCAGTTAGTAACAGAATCCTGACCTTTGTCTTTGTTCTCTGATACCTCCCCACCCACCCTCTTTTCAAATCTTTCATAATCTTTGCCTCACTATCTTTCTTGAGAAAACCTTTAAGATTCTCCTGTGGAGGAAGTTTCAATTCTTGACCTTTTCTTATTTCCTGATATGTTGAGCACTTCCTCAGATTTGGGCCACATGACTATGCATATTTTCTCCTTATACTTCTTGGACTCAACAAAAATTGCCCTTCCTATAATAAGATTTAATGCAAGTGAGCAGGGATTATTCTGTTCTACCACCAGTGAGAGCTATTCCTCACATGAAATAAGCACAGTTTCAGGGACACATTTTTTACCTTAAAGGTTCCATTAACCTGTAATGAGCTAGTGATTTTTCTTTTTTTTCCAGATGGTTCTAGTTTTGCCAGTTAGGAATAATAGGCACTCTTCCCATTATCAGTTTTTGAGCTGATTTGAATCTCTTCTTTCCCACTTAAAACGTGGTGGAATTACAAGAGATGGTACAGAGACAATTAAATCTCTCTCTCTCTCTTTCTCTCTCTCTCTCTCTGTTACTGAGCATAACTCATGGCAGAGCCAGTGAACCAGCTCAGAGAATCATATTTTCATTTGAAATCTTCTTTCTAATGGAAGAGGCAGAGAAGGGGATGCTACCCTATGCGAATGTTCTCCAATATCTCTTTTATCAGAACAAAGGACCCCTCTCCAAAAAAAAAAGAAACTCTCTTGGGAAACATATATTTTTTTCTCTTTTTTAAGAAGAAAGGTAAAGAATCCAATCATGTCATAAAGCAATATAGCAATATATTTCAGGTATTGTATTCCAATTATCTATACTTCTTTAAATCTGCTTCACTTGTTGCTCATAATCCTATCAGAAGAAGCAAATGACTGTGCATCAAAGTATCATCGAAAGGACAAACAAGTTGTATGAGTCTGAAAACTATCAATATTTTCCCTCAATTTTATAGTATATGTGTTAGACCTTGGGACCTCTCAGGTGGCTCAGTGGTAAAGAATCAGCCTGCCGAAGCAGGAGTCCCAGAGATGTGGGTTTGATCCCTGGTTTGGGAAGATAGCCTGGAGTAGGAAATGGCAACCAACTCCAGTATGCTTGCCTGAGAAATCCCATGGACAGAGGAACCTGACAGGTTATAGTCCATGGGGTTACGACACAACTGGGTCAGACATGACTGAGTGATTGAGCATGCCTGTAGACGTTCTTCAGTGCAAGAATCCAGAACTTGAAGAAGGAAGGCAGGATGGATGGAAGAGAGGAAAGAAGGGAAGGAGGGAGGAGAAGAGGGAGAAAAGGAAGAAAAAAGGGAACACAGGAATATAGAAAAGAGAAGGGAGGGATAAATGCCATAAAACTAAAAACTATTGGAAAAAGAAGGACTGCTTTTTGGTTTGTTTTAATATTTGTTTTTACATAAAGTGAGAAGATCATTTCAAATTTTATACTTCTTCTGAAAAATGGCTTATCTAATTGCTTTTTAAAAAATAACCAAGATTAATCTTAGTCCAGAAAGTGGGGCCACTCCTGGTTTGGAATATATCTAAAACAGTAACAGTGAACAGAAACAGATTTGTTTTGGTTGTTGCTTGGTTTTGGTTTTAGAATAACATAAGGTTCACTGCAAAGTTGAGCAGAAGAGATTTTTGATATGCCTTCTGACCTCACACACATGGCCTCCACACTTATGAATATCCCCACTAGAATGGTGCATTTCTTACAATTGATGAACCTACACTGACACATAATAAGCATCTAAAATCCATAGTTTATATTACAGTTCACTCTTGGTGCTGAACACTGTATAGGTTTGGGCATTATTATAGTATCATACAGAATTGTTTACTGCCATAAAAATCTCTGCTCTCTCTATTCACATTCCCTGGCCACACAATTTCTGGGGAACCAGTGATCTTTTCACTGTCTCCATTGCTTCATCTTTTATTGAATATCATATTTCTGGAACTTTATAATATGTAGCCTTTACAAATTGGCTTCCTTTACTTATTAATATGCATTTAAAATTTTTTTGTGTCTTTTCATGGCTTAACATCACATCCTTTCAGCTCTAAATAATATTACATTGTTTGGGCTAGACTACATCTTCTTCATTCATTCATCTACTAAATGACATCTTTGTTACTTCTGAGTTTTGACAATTATGTATAAAACTACTGTCAGTTACTGTAAACTTTTGTGTGCAGGTTTGTATAGACACAAAGTTTTAACTTTGGGGGTAGCTACCAAGGAACGTGCATGCTGGATTGTAAGGTAAGTGTATGATTACTGTGCAAGAAATAGCCAAATCCAGGACATCCCCCGTGATCCAGCAGCTGAAACTCTACTCCCTGTTCAGGGGGTCTGTGTTGGATCCCTGTCAGGTAACTAGATCCCTCATGACAACTACTAAGAGTATATAAGCTGAAACCAAAGATTCTGGGTACTTAAACTAAGACCTGATGCAGTCAAATAAATAAATAGGAAAGGGGGGCCATAAAACTAAAAACTATTGGAAAAAGAAGGACTGCTTTTTGGTTTGTTTTAATATTTGTTTTTACATAAAGTGAGAAGATCATTTCAAATTTTATACTTCTTCTGAAAAATGGCTTATCTAATTGCTTTTTAAAAAATAACCAAGATTAATCTTAGTCCAGAAAGTGGGGCCACTCCTGGTTTGGAATATATCTAAAACAGTAACAGTGAACAGAAACAGATTTGTTTTGGTTGTTGCTTGGTTTTGGTTTTAGAATAACATAAGGTTCACTGCAAAGTTGAGCAGAAGAGATTTTTGATATGCCTTCTGACCTCACACACATGGCCTCCACACTTATGAATATCCCCACTAGAATGGTGCATTTCTTACAATTGATGAACCTACACTGACACATAATAAGCATCTAAAATCCATAGTTTATATTACAGTTCACTCTTGGTGCTGAACACTGTATAGGTTTGGGCATTATTATAGTATCATACAGAATTGTTTACTGCCATAAAAATCTCTGCTCTCTCTATTCACATTCCCTGGCCACACAATTTCTGGGGAACCAGTGATCTTTTCACTGTCTCCATTGCTTCATCTTTTATTGAATATCATATTTCTGGAACTTTATAATATGTAGCCTTTACAAATTGGCTTCCTTTACTTATTAATATGCATTTAAAATTTTTTTGTGTCTTTTCATGGCTTAACATCACATCCTTTCAGCTCTAAATAATATTACATTGTTTGGGCTAGACTACATCTTCTTCATTCATTCATCTACTAAATGACATCTTTGTTACTTCTGAGTTTTGACAATTATGTATAAAACTACTGTCAGTTACTGTAAACTTTTGTGTGCAGGTTTGTATAGACACAAAGTTTTAACTTTGGGGGTAGCTACCAAGGAACGTGCATGCTGGATTGTAAGGTAAGTGTATGATTACTGTGCAAGAAATAGCCAAATCCAGGACATCCCCCGTGATCCAGCAGCTGAAACTCTACTCCCTGTTCAGGGGGTCTGTGTTGGATCCCTGTCAGGTAACTAGATCCCTCATGACAACTACTAAGAGTATATAAGCTGAAACCAAAGATTCTGGGTACTTAAACTAAGACCTGATGCAGTCAAATAAATAAATAGGACTTAAAAATTAAATAGCCAAATCACTTTTCAAAGTGATTGTAAAATTGTCTATTCGTACTAGCAACATATAAGAGTCCCTATTGCTATCCAGCCTCACCAGGATTTGTTTTTTGTCAAGGTTTTAGATTTTACCAACTTAATGCCTGTGTAATGGTATCTCATTGTTTTAATTTTGCATTTTGTGATGACATGTGAGGCATGTTTTCACATGCTTATTTGCTATCTGTATATCTTCTTTAATGAGATGTCTTTGACTCTTTTTCTTAATTGGCTTGTTTGTTTTCTTAATGTTGAGTGTTAAGAGTTCTTTGTATATGTTTTAGATAACAGTCCTTTATCAGATGTGTCTTTTACAGGTATTTTCTTTGAGTCTATGGTTTGTCCTGTCTTTCTTGTGACATTGTCTTTTGCAAAGCAGAAACTTTTAAATTTGCTTCAATCTAGCTTCTTTATTATTTATTTCATATATCATGCTTTTTGGTGTTATATCTAAAAAAGTTGTTTCACTTCCACAGTTATAGAGGCTTTTTCCTAGTTATCTTTTAAGTATTTTATAGTTACATTTTACATTTAGGTCTCTGATCCATTTTGACTTTATCTGTGAAGTGTATACGGTTTGGGTCTAATTCCTTGCGCATGTGTGTGTTTTGGTGCAGGTGTCCTATTTCAACCATTTGTTCAATAGATTATCTTTGCTCATTTATATTGCCTTTACTTTGTCAAAGTTTAGTGTTTTTTTTTTAATAGAAATTATCTTGCTCATTTATATGTTTCTACTAAATGACATCTTTGTTACTTCTGAGTTTTGACAATTATGTATAAAACTACTGTCAGTTACTGTAAACTTTTGTGTGCAGGTTTGTATAGACACAAAGTTTTAACTTTGGGGGTAGCTACCAAGGAACGTGCATGCTGGATTGTAAGGTAAGTGTATGATTACTGTGCAAGAAATAGCCAAATCCAGGACATCCCCCGTGATCCAGCAGCTGAAACTCTACTCCCTGTTCAGGGGGTCTGTGTTGGATCCCTGTCAGGTAACTAGATCCCTCATGACAACTACTAAGAGTATATAAGCTGAAACCAAAGATTCTGGGTACTTAAACTAAGACCTGATGCAGTCAAATAAATAAATAGGACTTAAAAATTAAATAGCCAAATCACTTTTCAAAGTGATTGTAAAATTGTCTATTCGTACTAGCAACATATAAGAGTCCCTATTGCTATCCAGCCTCACCAGGATTTGTTTTTTGTCAAGGTTTTAGATTTTACCAACTTAATGCCTGTGTAATGGTATCTCATTGTTTTAATTTTGCATTTTGTGATGACATGTGAGGCATGTTTTCACATGCTTATTTGCTATCTGTATATCTTCTTTAATGAGATGTCTTTGACTCTTTTTCTTAATTGGCTTGTTTGTTTTCTTAATGTTGAGTGTTAAGAGTTCTTTGTATATGTTTTAGATAACAGTCCTTTATCAGATGTGTCTTTTACAGGTATTTTCTTTGAGTCTATGGTTTGTCCTGTCTTTCTTGTGACATTGTCTTTTGCAAAGCAGAAACTTTTAAATTTGCTTCAATCTAGCTTCTTTATTATTTATTTCATATATCATGCTTTTTGGTGTTATATCTAAAAAAGTTGTTTCACTTCCACAGTTATAGAGGCTTTTTCCTAGTTATCTTTTAAGTATTTTATAGTTACATTTTACATTTAGGTCTCTGATCCATTTTGACTTTATCTGTGAAGTGTATACGGTTTGGGTCTAATTCCTTGCGCATGTGTGTGTTTTGGTGCAGGTGTCCTATTTCAACCATTTGTTCAATAGATTATCTTTGCTCATTTATATTGCCTTTACTTTGTCAAAGTTTAGTGGTTATAATTATGTGCTATGTTTGGGTTACATTCATCTGTTTAATCTTTCACCACACTCACACTGTCTCAATCATTGTAGTTGTATAATAAGTCTGCCCAGTGTCTTTTACACTACTGTGAATCCAAAGAGAGTTGAGTTTTCGATATTTTCAGCTCTTTACTTGTTACTAAGACAGAGAGATGAGTTCCAAATTTTTAAATGCTGATATTCATATGTAATTATGTTGATCAATAATTTATTTAATGACAATTAAAATTTATTTAAAAATTTAAATTTAAAATTTATTTATTCAGGAAAGTTTTGTTATGAATTTATAAACAGAGTGGATGGTCATTTACAAGGTTTTCTGATGCACTTTCATTTATTCAAGAGATCTTTAGAGAACACCCTGGGTGACTTTTGCTTTATTCCTCTTAGCTCCATTATAAAATGTTATAGTTGACTGATATTTTGAGCCACACTTTCTGAAAGACTTGTATCATAATGAATGAATACTAAGTACTATAACAGGGCTAAGAATTGTTATTTGACCCTGGTTTTCACTTTAGTAGGAACAACTTGCCTATTGATGGCTGGGTACTACAAAAGACTCAAGCAATTATTGGTTTTACCCATCAAGGAGTTAGATATAGTGAGAGAGCATTGTTCCAAGGAAATACAAAACTTGAGCTCTGAGCATTTGTCTTTATTAAATACCTCATGATATCACTGGTGTGCACAGTTGTTAATTTATTGTCTCAGGTGATTTCTAGTTTATATAATAATAATCCACTTACCTGAGCTCCTTCTGCACTTTCAACTGACTTTTTTTAGACTTCCTTTTGTACATTGGCATAAAGTTCTTATGCTTTGTATATTGTTGTATACTATAAAATTATGCAGTTTCAATTAAATAGTGAAGATCTTTGCTTTGCAGCATTGTTCAGTGTTATGCCTCCATGAACTTAAATTGATTAAACTCTCAGAAATCTGAGATATTTGCATCAACTGGTAGTCAACATATCCTCAATTGTTTTATTTTTATTTTTAAAATGTTATTATTTAAGGAAATTGCTTTTAAAATATTGTTTATGAAAGAAAGTACCCATCACTTACCTTTGTGTTTTGGCATGATGAGGGGAGCAATTTTTACCTTATGCTCTGCTTATGTTAGAAATCTTTGAGAAATCTGAGGTTTTTTTTTTTTTTTTTTTTTTTTTTTTTTTTTTTAGAAATCTGAGTATTTATACCATACTTATTTCAGGGATGTTGCACCTATTATATCCATTATATTTTGCAATATATCAATTCACCCAAAATTTGTTGCCATAAAACAATAACTATTCTGGATATTTTCTGTGGCTTGGAAAATGGGGCTGGGCTCAGCTGGGTGTTCTGATGGACCAAGCTTGATTAGCTGATAGAGGTGGGGCTCACACATGAAGCTCCAATTAATGACAGATCACTTGCCAGCTGGCCCTCTGATCCTCTAGCAGGCTAGCCTGTCCTTCATATGGCTATCATTTCAGAATGCCAAAAGGGAGAGCAGATGTACACTATGCCTTTACCAGCTTAGATTTAAACGTGATACAACAGTATTCCACCACAGTACTATTGGTAAAGCTAAACACAAGGCCAATTTGGATTTCAGTGCTGCAGGAGTAGCTTCCAACTGATTGTAGTCATTTTTCCAATATACCACTATCACTTTCCTCTCTTTCTGGTCTTCAGTGTACATGCTAGAGTTTTGATCAGGGAAAAACTTGGTGAGAAGATATTTGAGAATTCAATATTTTATTATTTTAAAAGAAGTTTATGGAAAACTGTGAAAAGTTATGACAATTTTTCACAGCTCATGAAAACCATGGTTATCAATGAGATTTATTCTTTATCGGTTTTAAGAAGTGCTTTGATTATCTTAGGCGAATTAAGCCTAGGCTTACATAGACCAACAGGGCTCAGAAAGGAAAAAGCAGAATCACCCATATGTTCTGATTATCTGTGTCAGCAGATCCAGGCAACTATGTCTAAGCTGAAACTAAACTTAAGAGTGGACTGTTGCTCTACAAATGAATTTTAGAGGTCATATAGAGGAGCTTTCTCTACATGTATGTGTGTATGCATGTATGTGCACATCAGTGTGTGTGCATGTGTGTGTGTGTGTTTTGCAAAGAAATAGGTTGGGCCACTGTTAACTTCTGGATGCACATACCTGTAATTAATTAGCAGAAGTAGCCACACCAAATGTAATGGCTGAGCCCTATTTCCACTGTTCTATGTATGAGGTATATGTGTAATGTCACAGGACTATATGCCCCTTTAGAGAAGTGTTATATTGTTACAGAAGATGAAGGTCTACATCCCTGAACTTGAGTATTGCTTCCTAGTAATTTTATACATCCACATTGCATGATTATTTAATATTTGCATTACATTACATATAATTTTCATTATATTTGTTTTATTAACCTAATGAGCTATGTTGGTTATTTCCTTATCTACATTTAATATATTCACCTTTTAAAAGTACTAGTTCCCTGCTGGGGTGGGGCTACACATGAGGGGGCTCCAATTATTTGACAGATCACTTGCCAGCTGGCCCTCTGATCCTCTAGCAGGCTAGCCTGTCCTTCATATGGCTATCATTTCAGAATGCCAAAAGGGAGAGCAGATGTACACTATGCCTTTACCAGCTTAGATTTAAACGTGATACAACAGTATTCCACCACAGTACTATTGGTAAAGCTAAACACAAGGCCAATTTGGATTTCAGTGCTGCAGGAGTAGCTTCCAACTGATTGTAGTCATTTTTCCAATATACCACTATCACTTTCCTCTCTTTCTGGTCTTCAGTGTACATGCTAGAGTTTTGATCAGGGAAAAACTTGGTGAGAAGATATTTGAGAATTCAATATTTTATTATTTTAAAAGAAGTTTATGGAAAACTGTGAAAAGTTATGACAATTTTTCACAGCTCATGAAAACCATGGTTATCAATGAGATTTATTCTTTATCGGTTTTAAGAAGTGCTTTGATTATCTTAGGCGAATTAAGCCTAGGCTTACATAGACCAACAGGGCTCAGAAAGGAAAAAGCAGAATCACCCATATGTTCTGATTATCTGTGTCAGCAGATCCAGGCAACTATGTCTAAGCTGAAACTAAACTTAAGAGTGGACTGTTGCTCTACAAATGAATTTTAGAGGTCATATAGAGGAGCTTTCTCTACATGTATGTGTGTATGCATGTATGTGCACATCAGTGTGTGTGCATGTGTGTGTGTGTGTTTTGCAAAGAAATAGGTTGGGCCACTGTTAACTTCTGGATGCACATACCTGTAATTAATTAGCAGAAGTAGCCACACCAAATGTAATGGCTGAGCCCTATTTCCACTGTTCTATGTATGAGGTATATGTGTAATGTCACAGGACTATATGCCCCTTTAGAGAAGTGTTATATTGTTACAGAAGATGAAGGTCTACATCCCTGAACTTGAGTATTGCTTCCTAGTAATTTTATACATCCACATTGCATGATTATTTAATATTTGCATTACATTACATATAATTTTCATTATATTTGTTTTATTAACCTAATGAGCTATGTTGGTTATTTCCTTATCTACATTTAATATATTCACCTTTTAAAAGTACTAGTTCCCATAAAGATAAAGAATTGAGGAAGCATAAACTAAGACAGGGCCAAGAACAGACAGCTAGCCAGAATGTGCCATGATGCTTTTGACTATTTTAGGGTCAGAAGGAAGAATGTACATAGAGGAAAAAGGAAAGACACTGGATTTTGTTTTCTACAGAAAGTATAATTTACTAGGTTACATAATTCAAGCAAGAGTAATACAATTCTTTTCTTTCATTCAAGGATTTCAACAGAGCCTTTAACGCTTAAAGTGTATGTTACATTTTGTTGAATTATAGAAGAATCTCCACTATAGAGTCTATTTTGGAGCCGATTTCTGATGAAATCCATCAGAAAAGAAATATAAAGAGAGAAATTAACAGAGTAATGAAATGCAGAGATCCAATTAAAATTAACATGACTTTCCCTCATCAAGTGGGAAAATGAAACAGCCTAACAGTTAACTTAACAGCATGAGACACCATCTAAAGTTAGATATAAGAGAAGAAGCAGTAACATTGCTTACTCTATACATGAGCTAAGGAATTGACACAGTGATAATAAGAGTATTTTGCATTTAAATGGTGCTGTACTTTGTGAAAACTTTATAAAATGATAATTATCATTCTTAAAATGCTTCTTAAATGAAGGTAGGTAAGAAGAATATCATCCTTTGTCTAAAGTGAAACACAGACTAGGTGAAGAGAGCTAACATGCTTATCAATTTTAATTCTCTAGGGCTTTTAGTTCCTGGAGTTGGTAGTCATTACTTGTTATTTCTGACAAGTATCTCTCAATACTTGAGAATATATGTTTTAGCTTACTTTGGAACCAGATGACTATATGACCTGTAACTTGAATTTATACTTTTGAAATTCCAAAAGACTTATATAGACTCTCAGGTGACTCTATGTTGTGTTCTGAAATGAACAATATTCTTTGGCAACTTATAACAAAGCAAAATGAAAGAGAATGCTCATAGTCTTTGCTTAGATTTCTAAGGAATGTAATATGATTTTACACTGAAGAATTCTTTGTTGTTCCTTCACTAAGGATTATGCACTGAAACTAGGTCTTAAATGACTTCTGCAAAATGCTGTAACCTATGTTATATTGGATGACTTACTCTTAGAGTGAGGAATTCAGGTTTTGATTGTTCATCATATGTTGCTTAACTTTTCTCTCAGTTTTCTGCTCTGAAAAGTTCTCATATGTATTCTATTTTCTTTCACATTTATAAGACTAAAATATCTAGACATACTTTTAAATATTTTAATGTTATACAAGTATAAACAAAATTTAGTTGCTTCATATGGAGGTGGTGGTGGTTTAGCTGCTAAATGATGCCTAACTCTTGCAACCCCATGGACCATAGCCTGCCAGGCTCCTCTGTCTATGGGATTCCTCAGGCAAGAATACTGGAGCGGGCTGTCATTTCTTTATGAAGGAGATCTTCCCGACCCAGGGATAAAATCCACATATCATGCATTGCAAATGGATTATTTACCGCTGAGCCACCAGGAAGCCCAGTAATTTCATATAACAAACTTTTAATTATTAGATTGTTCCAAGACTTCCTCAAAACTCTTTCATTCATTGACTTCAAAAGATAACTTATTTTGGCAGCCCTCCCACCAAGAAATTCTCAGAACTGTGGACGTTCATCCCCAAATTCATTTTTGCAACTGTTACATGAAACTAATGGGACAAACGACACTATCATATTTACACTTTTATTGACAGAGTGATAATAAGAGTATTTTGCATTTAAATGGTGCTGTACTTTGTGAAAACTTTATAAAATGATAATTATCATTCTTAAAATGCTTCTTAAATGAAGGTAGGTAAGAAGAATATCATCCTTTGTCTAAAGTGAAACACAGACTAGGTGAAGAGAGCTAACATGCTTATCAATTTTAATTCTCTAGGGCTTTTAGTTCCTGGAGTTGGTAGTCATTACTTGTTATTTCTGACAAGTATCTCTCAATACTTGAGAATATATGTTTTAGCTTACTTTGGAACCAGATGACTATATGACCTGTAACTTGAATTTATACTTTTGAAATTCCAAAAGACTTATATAGACTCTCAGGTGACTCTATGTTGTGTTCTGAAATGAACAATATTCTTTGGCAACTTATAACAAAGCAAAATGAAAGAGAATGCTCATAGTCTTTGCTTAGATTTCTAAGGAATGTAATATGATTTTACACTGAAGAATTCTTTGTTGTTCCTTCACTAAGGATTATGCACTGAAACTAGGTCTTAAATGACTTCTGCAAAATGCTGTAACCTATGTTATATTGGATGACTTACTCTTAGAGTGAGGAATTCAGGTTTTGATTGTTCATCATATGTTGCTTAACTTTTCTCTCAGTTTTCTGCTCTGAAAAGTTCTCATATGTATTCTATTTTCTTTCACATTTATAAGACTAAAATATCTAGACATACTTTTAAATATTTTAATGTTATACAAGTATAAACAAAATTTAGTTGCTTCATATGGAGGTGGTGGTGGTTTAGCTGCTAAATGATGCCTAACTCTTGCAACCCCATGGACCATAGCCTGCCAGGCTCCTCTGTCTATGGGATTCCTCAGGCAAGAATACTGGAGCGGGCTGTCATTTCTTTATGAAGGAGATCTTCCCGACCCAGGGATAAAATCCACATATCATGCATTGCAAATGGATTATTTACCGCTGAGCCACCAGGGAAGCCCAGTAATTTCATATAACAAACTTTTAATTATTAGATTGTTCCAAGACTTCCTCAAAACTCTTTCATTCATTGACTTCAAAAGATAACTTATTTTGGCAGCCCTCCCACCAAGAAATTCTCAGAACTGTGGACGTTCATCCCCAAAGTCATGTTTGCAACTGTTTCATGAAATTAATGGGACAAAAGTCACTATCATATTTACACTTTTATTGACAGAGTAAACACATATTTCCATTAATAAAATGTAAAATCACAAAAGAAATTGTTTCCTGTACATAGTAAATACAAAGAAAAATCAGGTCAAAATTAATAAACAATGAGTTGGAAACAAATCCCTGTACTAAGTGTTAGAACATTTATAGTTTCCACTCAAAGTAGTGACCTTCAGCAACACACTTCACTTTTCAAGGACTGGGTTTTTCTTTACTAATATGAGAAGGTTACCCTGGATAATTTGAAAGTCTCCTCTAAATTCTATGAAGCTTTACATCGTTTTCTCACAATGCTTCATATTTTGTTGACATATCAGCAGGGAACTTCACACCTCATTGGAAATCCATTAAAACAATTACCATGTCATTAGTGAAGACTTTTAATTATGAGCTTAGTAACCTAAAGAATTCACTGTGATAGGCAAGATTAGCTCCTTTAGCATGGATTACATTGGGATGTGTTGAATGGAGAGATGTCTTTCCTTTGGAGAATTTGAAGCTGTCATTCCCCAAGCAGTCAGCATTGTTGATTAAGCATGTCAGTTAAAAAGCCAGGGAGTTGAGAAAAGATTGATAACCTTTCAGATGGTTTTGTGACTAGAAAACTCCAAAAAAATGAATGGAACCTTGCTTCATTTGACCTGATTCAATGAGAGAAGAGAGGATACCAGAACTAGGAAGGGACATTCCAAAGATAATAAGGAGAAGGAAAGAAACATTGTAGATGCAAATTCATAATTAAAACAAAGAAATCATAGTTTTGACCTTAATTGTGCTGAACTGGAATGTGACAAAAGCCCTGCTATATGATAACTATTTCACACTAGTCCTGATTACAGAGATATGTGCTTTCATTAAAATGAAGATGGCTCTCCACAAACCCCAAGCCATTGATCAAATAAAACATATTTCTTTATGCTAGAAAAATGACTGCAAATGTCATCTTACTGGTTCATGGTGGTCCTGAATGTGATTGTACCTTCCTCATCTTCTGCTCTGTCTGATTAATCAGACAGCTTTTAATTATCCTCCATTCAGGAAATCCTTCTCTCATTTATAACTAGAAAAGTGATGTTACCCAGGATTGCCTGATTATTCACTTCTTTTCTCATTCTTCTTACAATTTTTCCTGTTTAATAATTTTTTATTTAAAGCTAATATACAAGCTAACTCAATTAAAAAGAACCGTTGATTCTATGAGATTTAGAAAAGAAACCATAGGGAAATAATTTTAAGAATGGATATAGGAGGTATATTTATTACTTATTTGCTCAGAAAAATTTGTCACAGTGTCTATACTTTCTTAGCTTTGGTTTTCTACTGAATGATACTGAAATTTCTCATATAACATGTTCTGTTAGATTGGTGCAAAATTGAATGTGATCCTCTTACAACTACAGAAGTAGCCCAAGAACTTGTCAACCATTCTACAGTCATTTGACGTTTGACAAAAAATTGGAAAGGTGAGAAAGCTTGATAAGTGAGTGTCTCATGAGCAGACTAAAAATCAAAAAATCATTGTTTTGAAGTGTCATCTTCTTTTATTCTATGCAACAACAGTGAAACATTTCTCCATTGGATTGTGATGTGAAATGAAAAGTAGATTTTATGTGACAATTGGTGATGACCAGCTCAGTGGTTGTTCTGAGAAGAAACTCCAAAGCACTTCCCAAAGCCAAAACTGCACCGAAAAAAAAGGGTCATGGTCACTGTTTGGTGGTTTGCTGCTGTTCTGACTCATTGCAGCTTTTAAAATCCTGGTCAAACCATTGCATCTGAGAAGTATGCTCAGCACGTTGAAGAGATTCACCAAAACCTGAAATGCCTGCAGCCAGTATTGGTCAACAGAAAGGGCCCAATTCTTTTCCATAACAATTCCTAATTGCACGTAACACAACCAGCACTTCAAAAAATTGCAATTTTTGCACAGCTTCCTGTAGTCTTTATTAAATGAAGACCAAAAACCCCAAGCCATTGATCAAATAAAACATATTTCTTTATGCTAGAAAATGACTGCAAATGTCATCTTACTGGTTCATGGTGGTCCTGAATGTGATTGTACCTTCCTCATCTTCTGCTCTGTCTGATTAATCAGACAGCTTTTAATTATCCTCCATTCAGGAAATCCTTCTCTCATTTATAACTAGAAAAGTGATGTTACCCAGGATTGCCTGATTATTCACTTCTTTTCTCATTCTTCTTACAATTTTTCCTGTTTAATAATTTTTTATTTAAAGCTAATATACAAGCTAACTCAATTAAAAAGAACCGTTGATTCTATGAGATTTAGAAAAGAAACCATAGGGAAATAATTTTAAGAATGGATATAGGAGGTATATTTATTACTTATTTGCTCAGAAAAATTTGTCACAGTGTCTATACTTTCTTAGCTTTGGTTTTCTACTGAATGATACTGAAATTTCTCATATAACATGTTCTGTTAGATTGGTGCAAAATTGAATGTGATCCTCTTACAACTACAGAAGTAGCCCAAGAACTTGTCAACCATTCTACAGTCATTTGACGTTTGACAAAAAATTGGAAAGGTGAGAAAGCTTGATAAGTGAGTGTCTCATGAGCAGACTAAAATCAAAAAATCATTGTTTTGAAGTGTCATCTTCTTTTATTCTATGCAACAACAGTGAAACATTTCTCCATTGGATTGTGATGTGAAATGAAAAGTAGATTTTATGTGACAATTGGTGATGACCAGCTCAGTGGTTGTTCTGAGAAGAAACTCCAAAGCACTTCCCAAAGCCAAAACTGCACCGAAAAAAAAGGGTCATGGTCACTGTTTGGTGGTTTGCTGCTGTTCTGACTCATTGCAGCTTTTAAAATCCTGGTCAAACCATTGCATCTGAGAAGTATGCTCAGCACGTTGAAGAGATTCACCAAAACCTGAAATGCCTGCAGCCAGTATTGGTCAACAGAAAGGGCCCAATTCTTTTCCATAACAATTCCTAATTGCACGTAACACAACCAGCACTTCAAAAGTTGAATAAATTTTGCTATAAAGTTTTGCCTCATCTGCCATATTCAAGCTTTCCTGTAGCTCAGATGGTAAAGAATCTGCCTGCAATGCAGGAGACCTGGGTTCAGTTCCCAGGTTGGAAAAATCCTTGAGAAGGGGAAAGGCAGCCCACTCCAGTATTATTGAGTGGAGAATTTCATGGACAGAGGAACCTGGTGGGCTACAGTAATGGAGTCAAAAAGAGTCAGACATGACTGAGTGACTAACACTACCATTACTTTGCAACCAACTACCACATCTTCAATCATTTCAACAATTTTTGAAGGGAAAATTCTTCCAAAAGCATCAGGATCCAGAAAATGCTTTCTGAGTTCATCAAGTTCTGAAACAGATTTTTTTTTTTTTGCTACAGGAACTAACTAACTCTGTGATTCTGGGATCTCACTAGCTGTATAAGAGCTATGTACATTTTAGTTTTGTGTCAATATGATAACTGTAAAGTTAGAATGCTACTTTTGTTCCAACTTTTTAGCCTTCTACTTAAAACATATTTATAACTTCATAAAGGAGTTTTTAAAAGCACAGATAAACATAGGTTAAATAAATATACTGAGTATACAAGAAATAATTTATATATATATATATATATATATATATATACATATACATATATATATGAGTGTGTGTGTATATCAGGATGATTTATGGTGCATCATTCTCTCCAGCATTTATAATTCAATGATCTGAATGAGAATGAATGTAGATTTTATGTGACAATTGGTGATGACCAGCTCAGTGGTTGTTCTGAGAAGAAACTCCAAAGCACTTCCCAAAGCCAAAACTGCACCGAAAAAAAAGGGTCATGGTCACTGTTTGGTGGTTTGCTGCTGTTCTGACTCATTGCAGCTTTTAAAATCCTGGTCAAACCATTGCATCTGAGAAGTATGCTCAGCACGTTGAAGAGATTCACCAAAACCTGAAATGCCTGCAGCCAGTATTGGTCAACAGAAAGGGCCCAATTCTTTTCCATAACAATTCCTAATTGCACGTAACACAACCAGCACTTCAAAAGTTGAATAAATTTTGCTATAAAGTTTTGCCTCATCTGCCATATTCAAGCTTTCCTGTAGCTCAGATGGTAAAGAATCTGCCTGCAATGCAGGAGACCTGGGTTCAGTTCCCAGGTTGGAAAAATCCCCTTGAGAAGGGAATGGCAGCCCACTCCAGTATTATTGCCTGGAGAATTTCATGGACAGAGGAACCTGGTGGGCTACAGTAATGGAGTCAAAAAGAGTCAGACATGACTGAGTGACTAACACTACCATTACTTTGCAACCAACTACCACATCTTCAATCATTTCAACAATTTTTGAAGGGAAAATTCTTCCAAAAGCATCAGGATCCAGAAAATGCTTTCTGAGTTCATCAAGTTCTGAAACAGATTTTTTTTTTTTTGCTACAGGAACTAACTAACTCTGTGATTCTGGGATCTCACTAGCTGTATAAGAGCTATGTACATTTTAGTTTTGTGTCAATATGATAACTGTAAAGTTAGAATGCTACTTTTGTTCCAACTTTTTAGCCTTCTACTTAAAACATATTTATAACTTCATAAAGGAGTTTTTAAAAGCACAGATAAACATAGGTTAAATAAATATACTGAGTATACAAGAAATAATTTATATATATATATATATATATATATATATACATATACATATATATATGAGTGTGTGTGTATATCAGGATGATTTATGGTGCATCATTCTCTCCAGCATTTATAATTCAATGATCTGAATGAGAATGAATGTATAACTATGACTATATCTGTATCATTATTAAAAATTTTGTTACTTGTACCTTAATTTTTTTTTTATGTGTGTGCATTTCATCTTTCTATTTCTTCTTCTAGATTTGCGATATCCTTAGGATGGGCCATATCATCTTTATATTTGTGTATTTAATGAATTCCAGCTTCATATGTGGTGGTTTACAGCGTGATCTTTGGCAGCAGTTTCACTTGAGCTGAAATTTAAATGTAAATATATTTCATCACAGAGTGATATTCACATCTGTAAAAAGTGTTTGGAGCAACATAGACATTGGCACAATTGCAGAATGGTTCATTAATTAGTTTGGTCTTCAATAGGTTACTTAATGTTTCTAGGTTTGAGATTCCTTTCCTGATAATTAGGTTATATTACCGATAGATTATGAATGGTTGAGAATAAAACACAACAAGCAAAGTTACCTGGCACTTTACATGTGTACAGTAGGCACATTAGAAGTCCTTTTGTTGCCTCTCTTACCTTTGGATCCCAACCAGTTTCTATAAAATTTTAAAGTATATTGTTTCAGAACTTGACACAAAAAATGAAAAAAAAAATAATGCTGTTTAAACAAAAAATAAAGACTGAAGAGCAACCTATTGTTTTTTTCTGAATATACTGGGTCACAAAAAAGGTGCTATTTTTTATAGTACAGCACATGACTGAAAGTATCACATATATGCTATACTTATTTGAACAAATGTTTTGAGAAAATTGACATCTCAATGTGTTCTTTTACCTCTTGGTGGCATAGTTTAATCTGTAAAACAAGATCAGTAATAAAACCATAGGGCAGTGGGAGATGTGAAAGAGATATTGAGATAGAGATTTAGAGAATGATTTTATTTAGAGTAGAAATAAGAATAAATACTAGCTCATGTAGTCATCATCACCAATATTATTAATCCTTGTCATCAGACTTCTTTTTTTATTCCTATTCACATGTACCATAAAGTCTTTAAATGATATCAACAAAGTGTTTATAGTAATAAATAATAAATGATACTCATCTCATTTCTTCAGTTGTTTATAGGGAAAGTAAACTAATGAATTATGATGCTCTCAATCCTATAGATGTGAAAGATACTCTTATAACTAGCAATTTCAAGTACATAAACATGTGTGGCTTTTGGCCAACCAAAAATACTAACTCCAGACTACCAAGTTGTCAAAATATTGACCCATTATTAGCAAAACCCAAACTTAATTAAAAATTTTATTTATTATTATAATTTCTATATTAGGAATCTATGATAATATTCATCAGAATTTCTAACGCTCTGATCCATGATTTAAAGTTACATAAAAAGAGTAATAATTTATACAGAAAAAATTGAGATCTACAATTTAGAGTATGATGTTACATTTTTGTTCCTCCAGGATTAGGCCATATTCAGAGTTCCCTTCATGTAAATGTTATTAAAGATATTTCACCAAAAAGTGTTAGGAATAACTTTTCTTTTGTACAATATCCTCAGGTTTACACTAGATGTTAAAACTGTAAAATACTTATAAAAACATAGAAATATAATGACTGAAAAATTAAATGGCAAGGCATGAAAAACAAGGATATCTATCTGATTCAGACTTTGTATCACTAAGTTCATATTTTATACATGTATATGATATTATATAGCAAAAATGACGATTTTATTTCACGCATTGACTATAGTTTCTTTTTGACCTATAAATGCATTATTCATTCCAGCAAAATTTAATACATGTATTTTAATTTAATTGAGCTCTTAATATCATGAGTGTTGAGTAATCAACAAATGTAGCATATGTTTTAAGTGTTTTATATGCCAGTAAGCATCTTCAATGTTTACTTGTCTCTACCTCTTATACTCAATTCCAGGTTAAGTGTTGCTCTATCTAATTTTCAGCACTGTCACATATACAGTGAGATTAAAAATAAATACTGCTTCTTAAACATAATTAAATAACCTGTTGTTACTTATAAATCATATCAACATATTAATAAGATAAATCACAATTAAAACAATTGATTAACATGCCATAGAAAATTGTAATATAATTTCATGAGTGCTCAGTTGTGTTGGATTCTTTACAACATCATGGGCTGTTCCTATCATATGCACAAGTCTATCCCCACACACACATGCATACATTAAGTGGTCTTTTTTGTTTGCGCCTGCCTTCTTATTTCTTGTTTTGCCTGCATATAATCAATTTGTTGATATCTACAGAAACAGAAGGACATCAGAGCTTCATAGCTTAAAGATCCATTCTGTTCTTACAAATGCAATAAGAACCATTTTATCTTGGGTTGTAAATTGTTGTTTCTGCCACCATGTGGTTGCATAAAAGCCTATCATAATTTTTATATGATAGAAAAATGTGGAAAATACAGAAGGAAATAAATAAGAAAGAAAAGACAATGAAAAATGGAAAGAGGAGAAAAGGTACATTCTAGATGAAGATAATGTAGTGTACCTCTAGGTGAAATCCAGCTGAAACCCTGTTTCACTCCACCATTGATTATCATTATTAAAAACAGAAAATGATTATTGAAATCAGAGTTATTATTCACCATCCTGGGCATGTTATATTGTATCTTCTATGATCAGGCCCTATTCAGCATCCTATATTGTGTCCCGACCCCTGGATTCATCCACACAAACCCTAAAGGGGGGGAGTGGGAATTGAGAGGACAAGAGACACAAGAAATAGAGACAAGACAGGAGTCTGATCAAGTCTCGTTTTATTGCGGAAAGGAAGCAGTACTTATAGTGTACAGAAGGTGGAAGAACCCAGCGATAGACCAATCATGTAAAAGGTCAAGCAAGCAGCGTTTGCATCATCATGAGAGTTTAGGGGGAACACGTGCTGATCACGAGCACGGAAACTTCACTCAGCCAATCATGGCAATGAGCACACGTCTCAAGACACACCTCCCTACATCCGCCAGACGCCATCTTTGGGAAAACATGACGATGCTCTTATGCTGGAAGCTGTAAGGCATGGCCAGGGCTCTCACAGCCCCTGACAATATTGGGGTACTGAAAGTGATAAAGAGCAAAATTTCCATTGTTCTGAAGAAAATCTCTGTTTTAAAAAATACCCTACATTAGTGGGAACCTATCATAACATGGTGAGATATGGAAGAAGTTCAGGAATAATACAATGGATTAAGTAATTTATTCTGTCCAAATTTTACAAGATTTCCAGTTGTTACAAGTGCTCTGTTGATTTATTTTTATCAGACAACAAAAAGCAAAAAGGGGGGACCCTTTTTTTCAATTTGTTGATATCTACAGAAACAGAAGGACATCAGAGCTTCATAGCTTAAAGATCCATTCTGTTCTTACAAATGCAATAAGAACCATTTTATCTTGGGTTGTAAATTGTTGTTTCTGCCACCATGTGGTTGCATAAAAGCCTATCATAATTTTTATATGATAGAAAAATGTGGAAAATACAGAAGGAAATAAATAAGAAAGAAAAGACAATGAAAAATGGAAAGAGGAGAAAAGGTACATTCTAGATGAAGATAATGTAGTGTACCTCTAGGTGAAATCCAGCTGAAACCCTGTTTCACTCCACCATTGATTATCATTATTAAAAACAGAAAATGATTATTGAAATCAGAGTTATTATTCACCATCCTGGGCATGTTATATTGTATCTTCTATGATCAGGCCCTATTCAGCATCCTATATTGTGTCCCGACCCGTGGGATTCATCCACACAAACCCTAAAGGGGGGGAGTGGGAATTGAGAGGACAAGAGACACAAGAAATAGAGACAAGACAGGAGTCTGATCAAGTCTCGTTTTATTGCGGAAAGGAAGCAGTACTTATAGTGTACAGAAGGTGGAAGAACCCAGCGATAGACCAATCATGTAAAAGGTCAAGCAAGCAGCGTTTGCATCATCATGAGAGTTTAGGGGGAACACGTGCTGATCACGAGCACGGAAACTTCACTCAGCCAATCATGGCAATGAGCACACGTCTCAAGACACACCTCCCTACATCCGCCAGACGCCATCTTTGGGAAAACATGACGATGCTCTTATGCTGGAAGCTGTAAGGCATGGCCAGGGCTCTCACAGCCCCTGACAATATTGGGGTACTGAAAGTGATAAAGAGCAAAATTTCCATTGTTCTGAAGAAAATCTCTGTTTTAAAAGATACCCTACATTAGTGGGAACCTATCATAACATGGTGAGATATGGAAGAAGTTCAGGAATAATACAATGGATTAAGTAATTTATTCTGTCCAAATTTTACAAGATTTCCAGTTGTTACAAGAAATATTTGAGTTGGACTTTAACAGATAACAGGATTTCTCCCAACAGAAATGATGAGGAAAGGGAAAGTGAACATCGTAAGTAAAAACTGTCAAATGTAAACAAATACATGTCATATAACATGAAAGGCAAAATGAAAACAAGCAAAACCTAAATTTCTTGGAAGGGAGTGATAGGTAATAAATATAGAGTATATCATATAAGGATTTGTATGATATTAGATCAGTTTCCAAATTTCTTATTTAACTGTGCCTTTTATATTATAGGAGTTCTATAATACTGTTGAGTTCGGTTATTTGAACTAAGTTGATCTAAGTTACAGATTATACTTCATATTTTCTTATACTTCTGAAGAGTCTATCATACAAAAGTGCTGTTTAATATTTTAGAGTTTATTTCTCTATATAATTGTAGCAAAGCTGTCTGTTTCTTTGGGTAGAAAGAATCTAAATCTATCTGAAACCTAAATATGGGGGATCCCGGTAGTCCAGTATATAAGACTGCCTTCCAATGCAGTGGGCACAGATTTGATCCCAGGTCCCAGATACCATGGGGTGAGTGTGGCCCAAAATTAAAAAAATAAAATGATTACTTAAAGAAAAAGCTAAATGTGATGCTACACCAAGGATATGTTTAAAAGAAGCATTAAAAAGTGAAGTTACCTAGTTCACAAGAAAGAAAGCTACCTAGATATGTATTAAGAGTTTAGGAATGAATGTTCAGAAATAATTAGCAGGTATACAAGGAAAATCTGTGTTGTATTTAGCGCTGTTCTGCATAAAATATATGAAACAATAGTATTCTTACAATTGCTTTTGTGTATTGATATTTACATCCAGGACTTCTCAGGTGGCTCAGTGGTAAAGAATCCATCTACCAATGCAGGAGATGCAGGGAGACTTGGGTTCAATCCCTGGGCTGGGAAAATCTCCTGGAGGAGAAAAAGCAATCCCTGGAGAAACCCATGGATAGAAGAGCCTCTGGGGTACAGTCTGTCGAGTCACAAATAGACTTGCACACACGGAATTTACCATTAGTTACATCCATCAGTAATTCACTTGATAAAAGTATATGTGACATATATTACTGAAATACAGAACACTGAATGCTTTGAAATTCTATTATATGAATGAGTCATAAATCATAATTATTGTTTCTTTCATTGCTTGTTTCAAAGTTACTGAAAATTAGGTAAAACAACTTATTTTGAAGTATTTAATTTGTACATGTATTTGTGTGTGAAAAGATAATAAAGTTATTCACTCTAAAATCACATGACATAAAATTTAACAAATTAATATACGGCATGATATAGATGAAAACAAGCAAAACCTAAATTTCTTGGAAGGGAGTGATAGGTAATAAATATAGAGTATATCATATAAGGATTTGTATGATATTAGATCAGTTTCCAAATTTCTTATTTAACTGTGCCTTTTATATTATAGGAGTTCTATAATACTGTTGAGTTCGGTTATTTGAACTAAGTTGATCTAAGTTACAGATTATACTTCATATTTTCTTATACTTCTGAAGAGTCTATCATACAAAAGTGCTGTTTAATATTTTAGAGTTTATTTCTCTATATAATTGTAGCAAAGCTGTCTGTTTCTTTGGGTAGAAAGAATCTAAATCTATCTGAAACCTAAATATGGGGGATCCCGGTAGTCCAGTATATAAGACTGCCTTCCAATGCAGTGGGCACAGATTTGATCCCAGGTCCCAGATACCATGGGGTGAGTGTGGCCCAAAATTAAAAAAAAATAAAATGATTACTTAAAGAAAAAGCTAAATGTGATGCTACACCAAGGATATGTTTAAAAGAAGCATTAAAAAGTGAAGTTACCTAGTTCACAAGAAAGAAAGCTACCTAGATATGTATTAAGAGTTTAGGAATGAATGTTCAGAAATAATTAGCAGGTATACAAGGAAAATCTGTGTTGTATTTAGCGCTGTTCTGCATAAAATATATGAAACAATAGTATTCTTACAATTGCTTTTGTGTATTGATATTTACATCCAGGACTTCTCAGGTGGCTCAGTGGTAAAGAATCCATCTACCAATGCAGGAGATGCAGGGAGACTTGGGTTCAATCCCTGGGCTGGGAAAATCTCCTGGAGGAGAAAAAGCAATCCCTGGAGAAACCCATGGATAGAAGAGCCTCTGGGGTACAGTCTGTCGAGTCACAAATAGACTTGCACACACGGAATTTACCATTAGTTACATCCATCAGTAATTCACTTGATAAAAGTATATGTGACATATATTACTGAAATACAGAACACTGAATGCTTTGAAATTCTATTATATGAATGAGTCATAAATCATAATTATTGTTTCTTTCATTGCTTGTTTCAAAGTTACTGAAAATTAGGTAAAACAACTTATTTTGAAGTATTTAATTTGTACATGTATTTGTGTGTGAAAAAAAGATAATAAAGTTATTCACTCTAAAATCACATGACATATTTTAACAAATTTACAATTTACCCCGCTTCTCAGAAAGATGTTACTGAACTCTGATTCTCAATTTGAAACACTAGACCTCACAAATTTGTCTTTCCTTTAGTATTAAATATATTCCTCTTTTGTCTGCACTAATGTTTTCTGATTCTGTTTAAGCAGTTAGTCCCCAAAATGACCTAGACAAATAAAATTCCTGACCCAGATTTGAGAAGCCATACTTTGTTTTAGCTGAGAAGATTCTATATTGCTACAGTGAGATTTCAGATCATTACTTATTATACTTAGTCAACTCAAATTCTGAATATAAAAGCCTGCCACTCAGCAAGGGATTTATTTTTGCCATCTTTAAAAATAATGAATGACTTCCATGGGCTTTTAGCAAGCTCTGTTTCCTCCCTAGAAGATCTGTATCTTGACTAACAGCATCTCTTCATCAGTTATGCTGCTCTTTTCATCAGTAAAATAAAATTCAGCCCTATGAAGGTTACCAATTAACTTCTCTATATAAGAATAATGGGAAAACTATCAGTGCCAATATCAAGGAAATAAATAGAGTTCACAGAGAAAGATCTTCTTTCTCCCTCAGCCACATGCAACCTTTTGACACTATTTTTGAAGTAAAGGATTTGGACCAGTCAGGAAACTAGAAGCTTCTCATTATTATTCTTCCTTTTGCCATACAGGGCCTGCATTTACTCTTAAGCTGTCAGAGCTCCATACAGAGGAGAGACTTTCAGATCTGGACTCAGATGAAACAAATCTGGATATTCATTCAGTATGCACAGGCCCCTGGATTCAAAAATTCCGCAAGAAATTCTTGCATGTGGTATTATTTGGGTACCATTAAATATATATTTGTTCCTTCTATGCCTCCATGTTGAAACAGAACCACTCTGTCTTCAAATTATGAAGATATGACTTTGGTTTCAGAATGAATACAGCATGAAGTATGGGAAGGATGGCGGGATTGAATTCTATTATATGAATGAGTCATAAATCATAATTATTGTTTCTTTCATTGCTTGTTTCAAAGTTACTGAAAATTAGGTAAAACAACTTATTTTGAAGTATTTAATTTGTACATGTATTTGTGTGTGAAAAAGATAATAAAGTTATTCACTCTAAAATCACATGACATATTTTAACAAATTTACAATTTACCCCGCTTCTCAGAAAGATGTTACTGAACTCTGATTCTCAATTTGAAACACTAGACCTCACAAATTTGTCTTTCCTTTAGTATTAAATATATTCCTCTTTTGTCTGCACTAATGTTTTCTGATTCTGTTTAAGCAGTTAGTCCCCAAAATGACCTAGACAAATAAAATTCCTGACCCAGATTTGAGAAGCCATACTTTGTTTTAGCTGAGAAGATTCTATATTGCTACAGTGAGATTTCAGATCATTACTTATTATACTTAGTCAACTCAAATTCTGAATATAAAAGCCTGCCACTCAGCAAGGGATTTATTTTTGCCATCTTTAAAAATAATGAATGACTTCCATGGGCTTTTAGCAAGCTCTGTTTCCTCCCTAGAAGATCTGTATCTTGACTAACAGCATCTCTTCATCAGTTATGCTGCTCTTTTCATCAGTAAAATAAAATTCAGCCCTATGAAGGTTACCAATTAACTTCTCTATATAAGAATAATGGGAAAACTATCAGTGCCAATATCAAGGAAATAAATAGAGTTCACAGAGAAAGATCTTCTTTCTCCCTCAGCCACATGCAACCTTTTGACACTATTTTTGAAGTAAAGGATTTGGACCAGTCAGGAAACTAGAAGCTTCTCATTATTATTCTTCCTTTTGCCATACAGGGCCTGCATTTACTCTTAAGCTGTCAGAGCTCCATACAGAGGAGAGACTTTCAGATCTGGACTCAGATGAAACAAATCTGGATATTCATTCAGTATGCACAGGCCCCTGGATTCAAAAATTCCGCAAGAAATTCTTGCATGTGGTATTATTTGGGTACCATTAAATATATATTTGTTCCTTCTATGCCTCCATGTTGAAACAGAACCACTCTGTCTTCAAATTATGAAGATATGACTTTGGTTTCAGAATGAATACAGCATGAAGTATGGGAAGGATGGCCGGGGATTGCTCTTTGGTGGAGATAGCTGGAGTAGCTTTATATGTTGCTTCTTGAGTCTTCCCACTATGAAGGTGGGGCAAGAGAAACAAGAGAAACAAAAGGTGAGTGAATAAGAAGTTTTCTTGTATTGTTTTTTGAGTAATAGTCCCTCCTCTCATAAGTTTTCAGTAGATGCCCCTGTAACCAAAGGATAAAAGCTTGCACAACAAGCAATAAAAGATAATGTCATTATAAGCCCCTTGATATGAGCATAAAAACAACTGGGAAGAATGCTACATAATTTCAATGGTGTTCTTGATAAAAAATAAATAACTTCATTCAAATAACATGGAAATATCAGAAAAACACAAATTCAGGGGCATTCAGCAAAACATTTGACCACTTTCAAGAATATCATGACCATTAAAGACAAGCAAAGACTGATTTCTTGTTACATATAGAAGGACAGCAAGAAGGTCTATCAACTAAATATAGTGGGGAATTCTGCATAAGACCATTAAACAAACAAACAAAAAAGGACCGTTAGTGAAAACACTGATGCCATTTCTTAAAGTCTGTATGTATTTATAATGAAACAGTATTGTTTTTATGATCTTGATCACTTTAGTAAAGTTATATAAAGTGCTGATCTTAGGGGAGCTTGAGAACAAATGTACACAAGGAACTGCTGTACTGTGTTTCCAACTTGTCTGTGCCTAAAATTCATTCAAACTAAGAAAATTTAAAAGAAATAAGTAGATAAATTCTCTATTTTTCATGAGTGGGCAGTTTTAAGGGAAAAGAAAGTCCAAATCAGTACACACAAACTTTAAAAGTAAGTATAGTTTACTACTTATTTAAAAGTTCTTCCTGATTTTTGCCTTTTAAAGTAAAGGATTTGGACCAGTCAGGAAACTAGAAGCTTCTCATTATTATTCTTCCTTTTGCCATACAGGGCCTGCATTTACTCTTAAGCTGTCAGAGCTCCATACAGAGGAGAGACTTTCAGATCTGGACTCAGATGAAACAAATCTGGATATTCATTCAGTATGCACAGGCCCCTGGATTCAAAAATTCAAGAAATTCTTGCATGTGGTATTATTTGGGTACCATTAAATATATATTTGTTCCTTCTATGCCTCCATGTTGAAACAGAACCACTCTGTCTTCAAATTATGAAGATATGACTTTGGTTTCAGAATGAATACAGCATGAAGTATGGGAAGGATGGCTGGATTGCTCTTTGGTGGAGATAGCTGGAGTAGCTTTATATGTTGCTTCTTGAGTCTTCCCACTATGAAGGTGGGGCAAGAGAAACAAGAGAAACAAAAGGTGAGTGAATAAGAAGTTTTCTTGTATTGTTTTTTGAGTAATAGTCCCTCCTCTCATAAGTTTTCAGTAGATGCCCCTGTAACCAAAGGATAAAAGCTTGCACAACAAGCAATAAAAGATAATGTCATTATAAGCCCCTTGATATGAGCATAAAAACAACTGGGAAGAATGCTACATAATTTCAATGGTGTTCTTGATAAAAAATAAATAACTTCATTCAAATAACATGGAAATATCAGAAAAACACAAATTCAGGGGCATTCAGCAAAACATTTGACCACTTTCAAGAATATCATGACCATTAAAGACAAGCAAAGACTGATTTCTTGTTACATATAGAAGGACAGCAAGAAGGTCTATCAACTAAATATAGTGGGGAATTCTGCATAAGACCATTAAACAAACAAACAAAAAAGGACCGTTAGTGAAAACACTGATGCCATTTCTTAAAGTCTGTATGTATTTATAATGAAACAGTATTGTTTTTATGATCTTGATCACTTTAGTAAAGTTATATAAAGTGCTGATCTTAGGGGAGCTTGAGAACAAATGTACACAAGGAACTGCTGTACTGTGTTTCCAACTTGTCTGTGCCTAAAATTCATTCAAACTAAGAAAATTTAAAAAGAAATAAGTAGATAAATTCTCTATTTTTCATGAGTGGGCAGTTTTTAAGGGGAAAAGAAAGTCCAAATCAGTACACACAAACTTTAAAAGTAAGTATAGTTTACTACTTATCTTCTGACAATGAAATCTATGTAATAGTACATTATATAATAAGCAAAGTGAACACTGACATGGGGCAAGGGCATTTCACATACGAGGTATACTGATAAACGCAAGGTCTTCATCTACTATATTTTGCTAGATTATAAAATTGGTTTATAGAAACAAAACACTTGAAACACTGCCTGAAATGTGATGTGTTTATAAGTGATACCAATTATTTTAATTGCTAAAGAAAGAATGAAAGTAAGAGCAAACCACCTTAAACAAATCTCTGCTTCAGTAGTAAAGGCTGTTATCTTTAGATATTCAAAATGAAAAACAAACTACTGGAAACCCTTTTATACAGTAAGAAGAAGCACATTTCAGTTTTTCTTTCAAAATTAATTTTATATTTTTAAATGAGACATTAGTATGCATCAGACAACATTCTAGGCACTAGTGATGTTAAAAACAAAAACAAACTCAGGCTGTACTTTTGTCGGCATTACACACTGAATAACTGATTTTAGAAAGTAGCTGGCTTGTTTTCTAGAAAAGATACCATGGCTCATATCAAATTGATCAAGTAGGTTCTTTTCAGAAAGAATATAATATAGAGATATGATTAAAGTATATTAAATCAGACCCACCTGAACTAAAATTCCAGCTTTTTCATATAATAGTTTTGGACAAGATTTAAAAATTGATTGAACAATATTTTCTTACGTAAAATGGAAATAATATTTTTAAATTATAAGGTTACAAGATAATCTTAAATAATATATGTAAAAGAGTGTATTATATAGTCTGCAATGTATTAGGTTCTCACTAAATGGTAGGTATAAAGTACAACAAAAATGTATTTCGAGGGCACAATAATAAGTTATTATTATAAAATTATAAAATATAATATATGGTACTGGAAATAAGAAAATATATATGAATTACTTAGGGCTTGGGACTTAGAAGTCATTAAGTGTATTTAAAATTAATAATAATCATAAATGTCAAAATTAAAACTAATAAAGTTTAATAGTGAAAGTGAAAATTAAATAAAAATGCATCAGGTAAAAATAAAATAGGCTTAAAGTACATCATTTATAACAATTGGAATAATGAGATATACAAATATATCAAATGTTCCAAAAGTAAATGACATGTAAATTATGAATGTATTAAAAACTGAAATTGATTAGATGCTTTTATCATTGTAGTAAAGATAATGTTTGTGAAGAATTTTGAAAATTATAAAAAAGATGAAGATATTATAAGAATTGGTCCCAAATATTGAAGTAAGAAAGTTTGAATTTCTCAATCTATGAAAAATTTCATAAAAAGCATCTATATCAAATAAAATAGAAGGAATCACAATATTTATAACAAAAATTGTCAAGCTAAAAAATAATAGTTCTCAATATTAACTATAAAAAGATTCTATACTAAACATATAAACAAATCATACATAAATGCATTATATCAAAAAACAAACAAAAAAAGCCAAGAAACATTCTGCAGTTAGTATCCAGAGAGCAGAAGGGAGAAGGTTAATTTAAAAAATTGAGGATAGATTTATATTTCTTTTATTTAAATTATCTGAAGAATGCAGAGAAGCTTTTGAGAATTTTGAGGGATAACTGAAGAATTCTCTGTCAAGATATTAATAAAAATAATGATAACAACAACAGCTGTGTTACTATTATGGATAAAGATAATGATACCTCAGAAAAATAATTATTGTAATCTACAGTTGATTACGTGTCTTCTTTGTGAAGGATGTATAATTAAAGCTTCAAAACAATCCTATGCATTAGATGGATATTAGTTCTGTCGTTTGTAGATGAAATACTGATTTCAGACAGGTCAATTGCCTGCTATTAGACTAATAGTAGGATTCGTTCTCAGTATTATTGTAATAATAATCAAGTATCTATTCAGATGGAAAAGCCATAGAACAATATTATCAAATATGTGAGGGTGAGTGCTCAGTTGCCTCAGTCGTGTCAGACTTTTTGCAACCCCATACTCTGTAGCCGGCCAGGCTTCTCTGTTCATGGGATTTTCCTGGCGAGAATACTGGAGAGGGTTGCCGTGTCCTCTTCTAAGGCATCTTCCGGATCCAGAGGATCCAGAGAGGTAACTCTCCTCTCCTGTGTCTCCTGTGTTACAGGTAGACTTTTTCTTCTCTTTTCTTTTCTTTTTTCTTTTTTTTTATGGCTGAGCCACCAGTCTTGATATAACCCCTTTATAACAAATATAAAGGGGTTCATAAAATCCATTGGATATTTAACCCTCCTGACATTATTATCTGAAAACATACTGCTCTGAGAAGAGATGAGTAATATTCGAGAAACGCATATTTTTAAAATACAATGGAGGACTTCCCTGGTGGTCAAGTGTGTAAGGACACTGCCTTGCAGTGCAAGGGGCACCAGTTTGATCCCTGGCCTGGGAAGATCCCATGTGCTATGGAGCGGCTGAATCGATGTGTCCAACTATCAAGTCAGAGCTCTAGAGCGCATGCCCAGAGCCCGCACTCTGCAGCAAGAGAGGCCATTGTGATGGGAGGCCCACACATGCCAAAGAACAAAGATAAGCAAATGAAAGATCAATAGAAGTGACCAAAAAAAAAAACCCAAAAAACAAAAGCAATGGAGAAGTCAGGGCTTAGAAACTAGCAATTTTACACACTGTTTAAGAGTTCATGCGTCATACTGACTTGATGTATATATCTGGCTCTGTTAAATACTGACTGTGTAGACTTGGATAAGTTTTTTAAACTCTTCATTCAGGTAACATGGGGATAATAATAGCTCCCACTTTGTTTCCTGAGAAAGATAAAGGAAAAAAAGAATCATGTAATACTCTTAGAATAGGGCCAGGTAGATTATAAGCCTTAATTAACATAAACTTGTTGTACTATTGCCATTCTTGGAAATCATTAGACAAAGAGAGAAGTTCAGTTGGATTATATAAATGTCACTACAAAATTTACATTGTTAATATAAACTAAAAGAAATAAGATTTATAAAACAGTTTCAATAAAATCATGCTAGGGTCATACTTGAAAAATTCCCTTTTAAAGATTTCATTTGCAAAATATTTTATAACTTTTGTCAGATTATTTTCTTCATGTAGTCTTTTAGTAAATTGTGTAATCATGAGTGAATCATTTTATACTGAGGACTTAATTTTGTGACATAAAGAGTCAAAAATTTAAGTAAATAAACTCAGTTGATTATAAGACAGATCTTCTAGAGGTGATTCAATAGCCACTGAATGAGCTTGCTGTTTGAAATGCTGGAAGGAGGAATTTAAATCGGTATGATTCTGAGAAAGAAGACTAGTAACATGTAAAACTTTTGGCTCCTCTTACAATGTTAGGTGCAACATTCATCCCTAAATGAAAAAATGTAATGAATGTCCATGTAAAAACCCAAACAAACTGAACAAGACCCTTAGTCACCTTAAGGGAGCCCCGAGAAACAGTCAGAAATTCTATTTCTGAAAAACGACAACTAAGGGGCCACTAAGGGCCTTTTGAGAGAGAATTTTGTAAAAATTATTATCAATTTTAAAATTGTATGTTCAAAATAAAAGTTATGTGTAGGAGAGTTTCAGGTAATTTTGCTGAATCTCATAGAAAGATATAGACAGACATAAACACAAACTTGCATGCACACATACGTACACATGCTCTATAACATTTTAGAGAACTATACAACCAAGGGAATACCCAGGTGAAACTAATGGTGAAGAACCTGCCTGCCAATTCAAGAGACATAAGAGAAGCAGGTTTGATACCTAGGTCACTCCAGTATATATAACCAAAAATTAAGAGAACACTTTGTGCACTTTTTCATATCTTGAATTATAGAGGAAATAATATGTATATTTCTCAAAATAGGAATATTGTAACTGAAAGAGTCAGAACTGAAATTTGAAATGTTGACTAACACAAATTTTAAGAACACAAAAATCTGACTGTGTAGACTTGGATAAGTTTTTTAAACTCTTCATTCAGGTAACATGGGGATAATAATAGCTCCCACTTTGTTTCCTGAGAAAGATAAAGGAAAAAAAGAATCATGTAATACTCTTAGAATAGGGCCAGGTAGATTATAAGCCTTAATTAACATAAACTTGTTGTACTATTGCCATTCTTGGAAATCATTAGACAAAGAGAGAAGTTCAGTTGGATTATATAAATGTCACTACAAAATTTACATTGTTAATATAAACTAAAAGAAATAAGATTTATAAAACAGTTTCAATAAAATCATGCTAGGGTCATACTTAAAAAATTCCCTTTTAAAGATTTCATTTGCAAAATATTTTATAACTTTTGTCAGATTATTTTCTTCATGTAGTCTTTTAGTAAATTGTGTAATCATGAGTGAATCATTTTATACTGAGGACTTAATTTTGTGACATAAAGAGTCAAAAATTTAAGTAAATAAACTCAGTTGATTATAAGACAGATCTTCTAGAGGTGATTCAATAGCCACTGAATGAGCTTGCTGTTTGAAATGCTGGAAGGAGGAATTTAAATCGGTATGATTCTGAGAAAGAAGACTAGTAACATGTAAAACTTTTGGCTCCTCTTACAATGTTAGGTGCAACATTCATCCCTAAATGAAAAAATGTAATGAATGTCCATGTAAAAAAAACCCAAACAAACTGAACAAGACCCTTAGTCACCTTAAGGGAGCCCCGAGAAACAGTCAGAAATTCTATTTCTGAAAAACGACAACTAAGGGGCCACTAAGGGCCTTTTGAGAGAGAATTTTGTAAAAATTATTATCAATTTTAAAATTGTATGTTCAAAATAAAAGTTATGTGTAGGAGAGTTTCAGGTAATTTTGCTGAATCTCATAGAAAGATATAGACAGACATAAACACAAACTTGCATGCACACATACGTACACATGCTCTATAACATTTTAGAGAACTATACAACCAAGGGAATACCCAGGTGAAACTAATGGTGAAGAACCTGCCTGCCAATTCAAGAGACATAAGAGAAGCAGGTTTGATACCTAGGTCACTCCAGTATATATAACCAAAAATTAAGAGAACACTTTGTGCACTTTTTCATATCTTGAATTATAGAGGAAATAATATGTATATTTCTCAAAATAGGAATATTGTAACTGAAAGAGTCAGAACTGAAATTTGAAATGTTGACTAACACATATAAGATTTAAAGAACACAAAAATATGGAAATAGTAAAATAAATTATAAATAAACATTCCAAAGAATATTATAATTAGCTAATAATCAAAATAGAAAAATTAAAACAAGATGCCAGCTATACATATCTTTAAATATATATTTTAAAGTAATATTTAATTCTGGAGAAATTATGATGAGAAATCATAAAATATAACCAAATTCTTATTATTTCAACTTAGAACCCTACAAAAATATAGTAATACCTAGAAAGATATTTATCTCTCTGCATGTGTATGTTGGAGTCTTGACAACCCCATGGACTGTAGACTGTCAGGGTTCTCTGTCCATGGGATTGTTCAGGCAAGAATACTGGAGTGGGTTGCCATTTTCTCCTCCAGGGACTCTTTCTGACTCAGGTAACAAACCTGAGTCTTCTGCAGCTCCCGCCTTGTCAGGCAGATTCTCTTGCCACTGAGACACCTAGGCAGTCCATATATCTCTCTGAAAGTGTCAGGAGCTCAGTCATGTCCAACTCTATGTGATCCCATAGGCTTTAGACCACGAGGCTCATCAAACTATGGAATTCTCCAGGCAAGAATGCTTGAGTTGGTTGTCATTCCCTTCTCCAGGGGATCTTCTCAACTCAAGCATTAAAACCATCTCTACTGCACTTCAGATAGACTCTTTACCATCTGAGCCACCAAGGAAGTCCATACATACATACATCTCTCTCTACCCATACATAATCTTTGCTTCAGGATTTTTTTTAAATAGAAATTAAGGGGTAGGAGAACCTAAATTCTATCAACAGAAAGATGATATATCTATATGATGAGTTAGGCCTTTGAAATTCTTTTTAAGAATAGTTTTATGATATGAGGAACACATGTTCCCATGTTAAATGAAAAAAGATATTTACACAATTTCAAGTATAATAATTTTCTCAAGATAATGATATTAAGTGTAATGTTTACTCTTACTCTCTCTGTATCCTTTCCTATCTCCTTCAGATTTTCAAAAATGGTTTTACCTCAGTCACTTTTAAAATCAGAAAATAATCAACATTTTAATAATATAAAATTAACTTTACTCTGGAAAAAAATACATTGAAGCTCATGTTAGAAACTTATTTTATTCTGTTTGAGACCATCGGTTCCCTATATCAAAATATTTAAACTATCAGTATTTTAAAACTTTCATACTTATTCACAATTCTATTTTAATGGATAAAAAGATTTATGTTTATATGAAGATACTTATTTGTGGGTGACCAAATACACAGTGTCCACCAAGTGCCAAAACAAAACAAATTCTAAACATCTTTGAAAAATGCAAGGAAAGTGAAGTAAATTAGACTTGCATGTACTAAACTAACTACAAATTTTTGCACTGGAGTTTTCAGTACTATAATTTTCTTTACTTTTCTCCAATATTTTATAATGACAATTTATAAAATATATAGAAAAGTTTATAACATTTACAATGAACATTTGCATACCAACCAAGTGGTTTCTACCATTAATATTGTATTATTTTTATTATTATTATTTTACATAGACCAACTGTAGATTCTTGTAGCCATTTGTTAATTACTTTTTTTTTCTGAACACATATAAAAGGTAATTTGTAGACATCAGTACAATATTCCTATATATTTTAGCACGCAAATTTCTGACTAGATCTAAATATTTACTTATAGTTGGTTGTTGTTGTTTGGGCTTTAAAATGTTTCAGTCATGACTTTAATTTTCCCTTTTTTTTTTTTTAAAGTTTTGTTTTGGAGTACTTTTATGCTTAAAAGATTAACAAGATAGCACAAACAATTCACAAAACCTTTACCCAGCTGTCCCAAGTATTAATATCTTATTAACTACAGTAGACTGATTAATAACAGCAAAATAGCATTGATAAAAGACCTCATTACATATAGCGTGTCAAAATATCTTTGAGGATTTTTTAAATAGAAATGAGATTCTATCAACAGAAAGATGATATATCTATATGATGAGTTAGGCCTTTGAAATTCTTTTTAAGAATAGTTTTATGATATGAGGAACACATGTTCCCATGTTAAATGAAAAAAGATATTTACACAATTTCAAGTATAATAATTTTCTCAAGATAGTGATATTAAGTGTAGTGTTTACTCTTACTCTTTTGTATCCTTTCCTATCTCCTTCAGATTTTCAAAAATGGTTTTACCTCAGTCACTTTTAAAATCAGAAAATAATCAACATTTTAATAATATAAAATTAACTTTACTCTGGAAAAAAATACATTGAAGCTCATGTTAGAAACTTATTTTATTCTGTTTGAGACCATCGGTTCCCTATATCAAAATATTTAAACTATCAGTATTTTAAAACTTTCATACTTATTCACAATTCTATTTTAATGGATAAAAAGATTTATGTTTATATGAAGATACTTATTTGTGGGTGACCAAATACACAGTGTCCACCAAGTGCCAAAACAAAACAAATTCTAAACATCTTTGAAAAATGCAAGGAAAGTGAAGTAAATTAGACTTGCATGTACTAAACTAACTACAAATTTTTGCACTGGAGTTTTCAGTACTATAATTTTCTTTACTTTTCTCCAATATTTTATAATGACAATTTATAAAATATATAGAAAAGTTTATAACATTTTACAATGAACATTTGCATACCAACCAAGTGGTTTCTACCATTAATATTGTATTATTTTTATTATTATTATTTTACATAGACCAACTGTAGATTCTTGTAGCCATTTGTTAATTACTTTTTTTTTCTGAACACATATAAAAGGTAATTTGTAGACATCAGTACAATATTCCTATATATTTTAGCACGCAAATTTCTGACTAGATCTAAATATTTACTTATAGTTGGTTGTTGTTGTTTGGGCTTTAAAATGTTTCAGTCATGACTTTAATTTTCCCTTTTTTTTTTTTTAAAGTTTTTGTTTTGGAGTACTTTTATGCTTAAAAGATTAACAAGATAGCACAAACAATTCACAAAAACCTTTACCCAGCTGTCCCAAGTATTAATATCTTATTAACTACAGTAGACTGATTAATAACAGCAAAATAGCATTGATAAAAGACCATACATTATCTATATAGCGTGTCAAAATGGCACCAACTTCCAAACAATGTCCTTTTTCAATCCAGGCTTTAATTCAGGATCACACATTGTATTTAGTCACATCTCTTTAGTTTCCTTTGATCCTTTTTCTTTTATGATCTTGACACACTTGGCGTGCACTGGCCGGTTATTTTGTAGAGTTTTCTTCAGGCTTGTTCATTTTGATTAAATGACATTTTCCAGCAAGAATAATACAGGCACACCTTTATTGGCATTGCATATCTGGAATCGTCTGACAGGTTTCCATGGAGAAACTTGACACACACCACATATACTGAGTGGACTTATCTTTTTGAAAGAAAATGTAGAAGAGGATAAGTGGAGCTAATGTCTTAACTATGCTTCCTGAAATTATAAGCATTAGCTGGTTTTATCCACAGGCTTACAGTAGCCTTTTTAAAAAAATCATGTGATTGACAGTTCAATTTGCATCATTTACACCAAGCATTAGTGTAACTTGTAGTTCTGCTCTTAGATACTTATGTCAGGAATCATGTAGAAACTATATATCTTGTACTCAGTGACTCTTAATTTCCCAGTATGTATGCTTGTATTTTATAAGCTCCTGAAGAGGTATAGTATATATTTTACACCTTTTGGAACTTTCCTTGAAGATTATTTGTACACAGTGTATACTGATTAAATGATTCTGAATTCCAAATAGCTACCTGACTAACACATTAAAAACGGAAATACTCAGCCTTAGAATCTGGTGAAAATATTCCACTTTTCTAAAGAGTGCACAGAAATAATATCTCTATAGGCTTCCAAAGCAAGCAGCAAGTACTGTATAGGCCACATTTCTGAATTATCTTTCTTACGTAATTTAGAAAACAAGTGGACTTGTATTTTTACACTTTTGTAGGGTTACTTACATTTTATAACACTTTTATTTCCTAAAATGCATTATAATCTGGGATCATACATATCTGTAAATAACAAAACTCTGTAAAAGTAAAAAATAAAATAAAAAATTTAACTAACTAAACAAAATGCATTATGAAAAAGTTCTTAAATAGTTACCATAGAAAGAGGAAGAGAAATAAATGCAACCTAGTCAAATCAGCAAAATACAGTGTTTTTGTGTCTTTATATTATCACACTTATTTTAGTTCAACATCTGTTCAATGACATCTCAGGCTATATTTTGGTATGTGTGACAATTTTTTTTCACAAATTCTCTACTCACAACTCAGAATGTTCCCATTAATTGTGATTTGTAAATGAAGCATTTAAGTTAGGGCAGATGCTGAGCAGCATGAGTATAGAATCATGGCAGGTAGAAAATGACACATGAAATTCACAAGTGGGCATGGATGGCCAGATGGTATTGGCCTGTGAGAGATTTATAACACCAACTTGGCAATAAAACATGTGTGATCACTAATTTAACATGCCACACTGGTCAACAAAAATGTTTATGTTAAACAAATTTCCTCTCTAAATATCAGGCGCAACATATTTTATACATAGTTTCATTTCTCTGTGAAGTGAACAAAATATAGACAATTGAATCCCTCCTTTCCAACAAGAGTTCCATTCATTTAGGGCAATTCATGCATATTTAGGAAAATGGAAGTTTTATAGTTGCATAATTCTCACAAAACAACAGGCCAGTGAAAGCAGAAAGTAGGTAAATATAGATGTGATTTTGCTTGATTTCTCTAAGGTTTTAGGTAAATATAGGACAATTTGCATTTTAAAGTAGTAACNTGTAGTTCTGCTCTTAGATACTTATGTCAGGAATCATGTAGAAACTATATATCTTGTACTCAGTGACTCTTAATTTCCCAGTATGTATGCTTGTATTTTATAAGCTCCTGAAGAGGTATAGTATATATTTTACACCTTTTGGAACTTTCCTTGAAGATTATTTGTACACAGTGTATACTGATTAAATGATTCTGAATTCCAAATAGCTACCTGACTAACACATTAAAAACGGAAATACTCAGCCTTAGAATCTGGTGAAAATATTCCACTTTTCTAAAGAGTGCACAGAAATAATATCTCTATAGGCTTCCAAAGCAAGCAGCAAGTACTGTATAGGCCACATTTCTGAATTATCTTTCTTACGTAATTTAGAAAACAAGTGGACTTGTATTTTTACACTTTTGTAGGGTTACTTACATTTTATAACACTTTTATTTCCTAAAATGCATTATAATCTGGGATCATACATATCTGTAAATAACAAAACTCTGTAAAAGTAAAAAATAAAATAAAAAATTTAACTAACTAAACAAAATGCATTATGAAAAAGTTCTTAAATAGTTACCATAGAAAGAGGGAAGAGAAATAAATGCAACCTAGTCAAATCAGCAAAATACAGTGTTTTTGTGTCTTTATATTATCACACTTATTTTAGTTCAACATCTGTTCAATGACATCTCAGGCTATATTTTGGTATGTGTGACAATTTTTTTTTTCACAAATTCTCTACTCACAACTCAGAATGTTCCCATTAATTGTGATTTGTAAATGAAGCATTTAAGTTAGGGCAGATGCTGAGCAGCATGAGTATAGAATCATGGCAGGTAGAAAATGACACATGAAATTCACAAGTGGGCATGGATGGCCAGATGGTATTGGCCTGTGAGAGATTTATAACACCAACTTGGCAATAAAACATGTGTGATCACTAATTTAACATGCCACACTGGTCAACAAAAATGTTTATGTTAAACAAATTTCCTCTCTAAATATCAGGCGCAACATATTTTATACATAGTTTCATTTCTCTGTGAAGTGAACAAAATATAGACAATTGAATCCCTCCTTTCCAACAAGAGTTCCATTCATTTAGGGCAATTCATGCATATTTAGGAAAATGGAAGTTTTATAGTTGCATAATTCTCACAAAACAACAGGCCAGTGAAAGCAGAAAGTAGGTAAATATAGATGTGATTTTGCTTGATTTCTCTAATTGTCTTGGTCTTACACTTAAGCTTGTATAGATATAACCTCTGCTTTCAAGTATTACATTCACTTAAATGTTTGAAATTTCATGTGAGGAATTGTAGACTTGGTTGTAGATTAATAGAAGATCCTTTGTGTTGTTTACTAAATCATTTCTTAGGAAACCAAAGTAACATATATAACAATTCTCAAAATTGAATGAGGAAGCAGAAATTTTCCTGGAATACCTTTTCTGGTTTTGGACTCCTAGTTAGATACAACTGTTTTATTTAGTATCACCAAAAATATCATAATATATGAAGATGTCCTAATTTCCTTCACCATGATTGGATGTTCCCTTCTCAGAGTTTACTGGCAACTGAATAATACCCCTGTTATAGGCTTCCTCTCAGTTTTCCAAAAGCGCATGGTATGGCTAACTTCACAGCATTTGGTCACATGTAACCAGTTTCTAAGGTGTGCACTATGGAGAGTTATTTTGTTGCTTCCTTATTTCATCCTTACTTGGTAAAATAAGGATGATAACACAGTTCCATAAGGAGTTGAATTTGTGAAATTAGATATATACATAAAGATCTAGTGATATGTATGGGCTTCCGTGGTGGCCAAGATGGTAAAGAATCTGTCTGCAATATGGGAAACCCAGGTTTGATTCGTGGACTGAGAAAATCCCCCAGAGAAGGAAATGGCAACCCATTCCAGTATTCTGAAGAATCCCGGAAACAGAGGAACATGGTGGGCTACAATCCATGGAGTCTCAAAGAGTCAGACATGACTGACATGTATAGTATATCATATATAGCATTTATTATTGTTATTGCTTCCGTTGATACATATTAATCAACAGACTAATATAATAAGCTTAGATTCTAAGCATTTTTGATGGTAGAGACTGTAAATTCATCTTCATAAGACTGAACATGCTATAATTTATTTGAGACACACAATATACACATACACATTTATGACCAGGTGTGTGTGTGTGTGCATGACCAAGAGAGAGAGATTGTGTGTGTGTGCATTTAGACTGAATGAAAAACAAAAACAGATAGCAAGTAATTTAAGGTGACACTTGAAAGAGATTCATAGTTTATGCTCGGAAGTTTCTCTTCCAATCAGCATTTATCAGATAGCAGAACTTAAAGGTAGGATCATGCCAATTGAACATGTTATCAAATACATACTCTACATTGATCTCTAAAATTAGATATAAAGAATAGAACTAGGTTTATCTTTATCCTTCTCTGAGGCATCAAGCCATCAAAGGGAAAATGAGTATATGTACTTATCTGTATAAATTATAATTAGACCATTTTAGAAATAGACTTTGACTTCATTGAGTTTTTGTAATATCAAATAAGATTATGATTAATTACATTATACAACTGCATGTGTGCATGGTCAGTCATTTTAATCATGTATGACTCTTTGTGACCTTATGGACTGTACCCCACCAGGCTCCTCAGTCCATGGGATTCTCCAGGCAAGAATACTGGAGTGAGCTGCCATGCCCTCCTCCAGGGGATCTTTCCAAATCAGGGATCAAACCTGCATCTTCTGTGTCCCCTACATTGCAGGAGGATTCTTTGCTTCTGAACCACTGGAGAAGCCCTATACAACTGTAGTCTAATCATAAAACCATAAAAACATTGTGTAGTCCAAAAAGCCTATCACAGACCAGCAAATTTCAGTTTTCAGTAATATGGAATGCTAAGGTGATTTTGCTGTGGTGAGAAAGAGAAAATAAATAAATCAGTCACTATGACTGATTCTGGTTATTATATACTGTATTTTTTTCACCAAGTATCTAACTAACATTGTAAGTTTTTAAGTTACAATGAAGGTGTTTGTCTGTATACCATTTGGATGTTCTGAAATGCCTGCAAAGTCTCAACTTTTCAAAACTGGATTCCATGTTTCTTTAAACATGTAAAATATCTGTGTGTGAAATTTAAATATTAATGTAGCATAATAAATTGAAAATGGAAACAATGCAGTTAACCCATTAAGTCAAAAATTCTAAGACCCTCAATTAGCCAAATTATGTTTTTTCATCACATTCTTTGTCAAAATCAGAACCCAGTCAATGCCACATATTTTTCAATCTCTTTAAATCACAATAGTTTACCGGCCTGGTTTATTTATTTATATATTTAATTTCTTTCATGGTGTTGCTATGAAAAGTGTTTTGAAGTTTCATGTCATTCATTTTACAGAACATCCCTCAATTAGGTTTGCTTGATTATTTTGTCTTGATTAGAATCAAGTTCTTAATTTTGTTTGTACAGGAATATCTTATAGGTGATGTTGTGTTATTCTCAGGGTATCACACCCTGAGGCATGCAATGTCAATTTGTTTCATTGTTGGTGATGTTAAATAAAAGACTTTAAAAAACTATTTCATTTGAGTATTGAGTATATGTACTTATCTGTATAAATTATAATTAGACCATTTTAGAAATAGACTTTGACTTCATTGAGTTTTGTAATATCAAATAAGATTATGATTAATTACATTATACAACTGCATGTGTGCATGGTCAGTCATTTTAATCATGTATGACTCTTTGTGACCTTATGGACTGTACCCCACCAGGCTCCTCAGTCCATGGGATTCTCCAGGCAAGAATACTGGAGTGAGCTGCCATGCCCTCCTCCAGGGGATCTTTCCAAATCAGGGATCAAACCTGCATCTTCTGTGTCCCCTACATTGCAGGAGGATTCTTTGCTTCTGAACCACTGGAGAAGCCCTATACAACTGTAGTCTAATCATAAAACCATAAAAACATTGTGTAGTCCAAAAAGCCTATCACAGACCAGCAAATTTCAGTTTTCAGTAATATGGAATGCTAAGGTGATTTTGCTGTGGTGAGAAAGAGAAAATAAATAAATCAGTCACTATGACTGATTCTGGTTATTATATACTGTATTTTTTTCACCAAGTATCTAACTAACATTGTAAGTTTTTAAGTTACAATGAAGGTGTTTGTCTGTATACCATTTGGATGTTCTGAAATGCCTGCAAAGTCTCAACTTTTCAAAACTGGATTCCATGTTTCTTTAAACATGTAAAATATCTGTGTGTGAAATTTAAATATTAATGTAGCATAATAAATTGAAAATGGAAACAATGCAGTTAACCCATTAAGTCAAAAATTCTAAGACCCTCAATTAGCCAAATTATGTTTTTTCATCACATTCTTTGTCAAAATCAGAACCCAGTCAATGCCACATATTTTTCAATCTCTTTAAATCACAATAGTTTACCGGCCTGGTTTATTTATTTATATATTTAATTTCTTTCATGGTGTTGCTATGAAAAGTGTTTTGAAGTTTCATGTCATTCATTTTACAGAACATCCCTCAATTAGGTTTGCTTGATTATTTTGTCTTGATTAGAATCAAGTTCTTAATTTTGTTTTTACAGGAATATCTTATAGGTGATGTTGTGTTATTCTCAGGGTATCACACCCTGAGGCATGCAATGTCAATTTGTTTCATTGTTGGTGATGTTAAGTTTCATCACTTAATTAAAGTGGTGTCTGCTTGATTGTTATATTGTAAAAATATACAATTTCCCTTTGCAACGAATAAATAATCTGTGAGGTGATAACTTGAAGGTAAGTAAATATTCTGTTCAGTAATCTCCAGTTCAGTGTCTAGCATCAATTCATGATTCAGTCATCAACCAATTTTTTTCTATAGATTTTATGAAATTTTACAATTTACATAGTAACTTCTGTATTTATTAGTTTATATTTCATGTGAGAGAAATCTGAGCAGGAATTAAGCTAACAGACAAGCAAACTTCATATTGTCAAATTGTGGAAGACACACTCATTAAAAAAAACCTGTCATACACTCAGTTGTTCCTTATATACATTTCAAAGCAAAATCCATCTAGTTTTAGAAAGAGCATTGTTTCAAAGTTGAAACGTAAGGCATATGTTTTCTTCCCTACCACCACTTCAGTCAACATTTGATTAAACTCTACACATATAGAATAGAGGAAAATAAAATAAACATGATTTTTGAAATACAGAAAATACTTATTTTCCAGACATGGTATAAGAACAAATTCATTTACTTTAGTGAAGAGTATTAAAAATGAGATATGATACAAAAGTTAATAACTATTTCTATTATTTTTAGGTTGAAGACCAAAATTGGAAAGAGACTATATTCTTCTACTCCTATATACTTTCCTAGCCAATCAAAATATTTTTGCTATCTCCATGGTAACAATGAGAAGGCTCAATTAGAATTTCATAATCAAAATCTGATAACTTCACTGGACACACAACATGTTGAAAACACTCCTGTGTTCTATAACAACAAATGATTTTGTTACCACTCATTAGCTATAAAAGACTGCAGGAGACTAAAATGCCTAAAATGCCCAAAAGAACTTTAAAGTAAATTCATAAGATTAGACTAAATTAAACAATTTGAAGATATAATTGGAGTCATATGAAGAAAAATTAAACATAGTAACAGCAGATAGATTCTTTTGTTGCTGCTGTGTGGAGTAACATCTGGAGAACATTTTTCTTTCCCCCCATATGTTGGAATACAACTTTTCTTGAACAAGGTGACCTAAGTAAACATTTCCAGAATAATTATAGTTCATAAAAGTTTAAATGAAAAGAGGATTTCAAAGTTACCAATATCTCATTCTCAGAACAATAGTGATAATTCTGCCTCTTCTCTTCACCTGACTTATATTAGAATTTTACTTCAAATTCCATTTTTTTTTCTCAATTTATACCACTTGCAGGCTAATATTTTCGAAGTATAACTCTCTCCAATCACTTTGCCATTTACAAAAGCCTAATTCTTAAATGGTCTATATACCATATTTTATGTTTTGCTTCAATTAAATTCATTTCATTACAATTTAGTAAAATCATTATTGCAACTATATATTTTGCCAGTATTTTACATCTTGATCTCAGAGAGCTCATCAATAAAACCTATGTATGTTTAAATAAGGATTGTAATATACAATGAACATACACGTAATTAATTATATCACATAGGTTATGCAGAGGTGGCGCATATATTTTCTTTGTGGAGATACATAATAAGTCAAATAGGAGGCCACTTGTCAGTTGTATGTTAAAAGATTAAAATATTCTTACCAAGCAAATGTGAAAGGAGGTAGTGACTGAGAATGGCCTTTCAGCTAAAGGTGTATGTGGTGGGCTGGAGATGGAAAGAGCACTCTGTGATAGTGAGTTAAATAGAATTTTCTTACTGGTTGGCTGACTACTGTCTTTGCCAGTTCATACTGTCGTAATAGTGAGAAATTCTTTATGATTTTACAAAAGTTAATAACTATTTCTATTATTTTTAGGTTGAAGACCAAAATTGAAAATTTCTCCCTATATACTTTCCTAGCCAATCAAAATATTTTTGCTATCTCCATGGTAACAATGAGAAGGCTCAATTAGAATTTCATAATCAAAATCTGATAACTTCACTGGACACACAACATGTTGAAAACACTCCTGTGTTCTATAACAACAAATGATTTTGTTACCACTCATTAGCTATAAAAGACTGCAGGAGACTAAAATGCCTAAAATGCCCAAAAGAACTTTAAAGTAAATTCATAAGATTAGACTAAATTAAACAATTTGAAGATATAATTGGAGTCATATGAAGAAAAATTAAACATAGTAACAGCAGATAGATTCTTTTGTTGCTGCTGTGTGGAGTAACATCTGGAGAACATTTTTCTTTCCCCCCATATGTTGGAATACAACTTTTCTTGAACAAGGTGACCTAAGTAAACATTTCCAGAATAATTATAGTTCATAAAAGTTTAAATGAAAAGAGGATTTCAAAGTTACCAATATCTCATTCTCAGAACAATAGTGATAATTCTGCCTCTTCTCTTCACCTGACTTATATTAGAATTTTACTTCAAATTCCATTTTTTCTCAATTTATACCACTTGCAGGCTAATATTTTCGAAGTATAACTCTCTCCAATCACTTTGCCATTTACAAAAGCCTAATTCTTAAATGGTCTATATACCATATTTTATGTTTTGCTTCAATTAAATTCATTTCATTACAATTTAGTAAAATCATTATTGCAACTATATATTTTGCCAGTATTTTACATCTTGATCTCAGAGAGCTCATCAATAAAACCTATGTATGTTTAAATAAGGATTGTAATATACAATGAACATACACGTAATTAATTATATCACATAGGTTATGCAGAGGTGGCGCATATATTTTCTTTGTGGAGATACATAATAAGTCAAATAGGAGGCCACTTGTCAGTTGTATGTTAAAAGATTAAAATATTCTTACCAAGCAAATGTGAAAGGAGGTAGTGACTGAGAATGGCCTTTCAGCTAAAGGTGTATGTGGTGGGCTGGAGATGGAAAGAGCACTCTGTGATAGTGAGTTAAATAGAATTTTCTTACTGGTTGGCTGACTACTGTCTTTGCCAGTTCATACTGGTATAACAAAGTATCATAGACTGGGTAGATTATAAATAATAGAAATTTATTTCTCCCAGTTCTGGGACTGGGCACCAGCTTGATCAGATTCTGGTTCTGTTTTTCTGTTTCTTGATCTGTTTTCTGGAATCCATAGAAGGAATGAGCCTTGCTTTCACCTTGATTTTAACTCTGTAAATCTCTTTTCAAACTTCTGACTTGCAGAAATATAAGGTAATAAATGTATCTTATTTTAAGCCACTAGGTTTGTGATAATTCGTTACAGCAGCAATGAGAAACTAACACAGCCCTCTGCCAGTCAATCTCCCCAGACAATTAGAATGGTGACTCAAAGATGACAATAATTGAATCTGGGATAATGTCTGAAGAACACATGCTATTTCTACAGGCGTTATCAACACTTCCTTATTTCATGTTATCTTAATTTGGGCTCCTCCCAAAACAGAGCTTGAAATGAGAATTTGAATGAAGGCATACAGCAAGAATGAAGAAGCAAGATAAACCTGGGTCTCTGAATTAGGCATAGGAGTGGGTACTAGGGAAATATGCAGGATACCTTAGACACTGGTGTGTCTAAATGCTCGGAGGTTCACCCTCTGCAATGATTCGCTATTGGCTGAGGGCTACCCTGGAGACCATTCATTTCCCTCTCACTTAGGCTCCACATGCAGCAAAGCAGACTTCAGAGAAAGCCTTGAGGCAGAAAAAGTGAAGACACACGTGAAGTACTAGCTTCAGGTAGGACAGTATCATATACAGCTGTGACACATTCACAGACTAGCCCAGGGGAGATAATAAGGGACACTCAATGCATCCACGATCCCTTTTTATAAACCTGGTTTTTGAGCTGTGTTCTTTCTGTGAACTGCCCCAATTCTCTTTTATGCCTGGCTAAGTTGCCATTGGTTTTGTGGAGCTTACATGCAAATACCCTGGTTGGTATGTTTATTAATTGATTCTTCTGTGGTCAATTATTCTTTTTTCTGTTACTTTAGGCTTAATCATGTTAGAGATCATTTAACAAAGAATTATAACCATTATTTCTCTCATATTTAGCAAGAATTTTCAGTGCATTTTCCCGCTGTTTGTTTGATTCATGCATGTCGAGGTCCGTGCACGGGTTGGAAAAGAATCTCCAGGCACAAGACAGAGTGAGAGGAAAGTAAAGTTTATTAGAATGGGGAAAGGGAGAGTAGCGGCCAGTACAGCAAGCCGGTTTAAGGGAGAATCAAAGTTGTTAAGGTGGGAGACGCTGCTAGAACAGCAGGTCAGCACAAAGAGAATTGACATTAAGCAGGGGTCTTTGATTCCTTTTATAGCTAGGGTCTAAGGAGTAGCATAGGGGTCTTAAAGATCATTGCTGTTTGGACGATGTGCTGGGTGGGCAGAGTGATGACTACAGCATGAGGGAAAGACAGTAGGGTCAAAGGGGTGGCTTAGGGGTCTTAAGGATTGGGTGGTGTACTAGCCTAGGAGACCCGGGGGGCTGGAGCACAAATAAGCCTCTTGCATTCCAAGACCCTCCTAGTTTGATTTGTTCTTTCATTCTTGGGCACCACAACGCATATAAACTTACATGTGTGGAAGATGTCAAGATAACAGTTTAAAATATGTTTAAAACACAAAGTTGTAAATAAGAAAAATATTTCTTTGTAAAATTTCTGTCGTGTATCATACTGAATATTAAAAAGAATCATGCTGTGTTTTTAGTGTAAGATTGTGGGAACGTAGAACTCTGAAGATGTTACAGAATGCATGATTTTAGAGTAATTTCTGTCACATACATTCTTTTAATTTTCTTCCATTTTAAACTTATATTAATGCTAATTGAAAAGAACATTAAGCTTTCAGCCGTATGAACCATTTCTTGAGTTACAAAAGTCTGATTTGTGGAAATGCTGAACAGTCAAGTCCCAATGGTCTCCCTCACCCCAGACTAGTGAAGTATCGCTCTGCCACACCTTAGCATAAACAATGGCAATTACGCTGTCCTGGGTTGGCTGTGCAGTCTGATGCCTGAGTGGGAAGCTGTCCCCCGGGTTCCCATGCCATTGGTTTTGTGGAGCTTACATGCAAATACCCTGGTTGGTATGTTTATTAATTGATTCTTCTGTGGTCAATTATTCTTTTTTCTGTTACTTTAGGCTTAATCATGTTAGAGATCATTTAACAAAGAATTATAACCATTATTTCTCTCATATTTAGCAAGAATTTTCAGTGCATTTTCCCGCTGTTTGTTTGATTCATGCATGTCGAGGTCCGTGCACGGGTTGGAAAAGAATCTCCAGGCACAAGACAGAGTGAGAGGAAAGTAAAGTTTATTAGAATGGGGAAAGGGAGAGTAGCGGCCAGTACAGCAAGCCGGTTTAAGGGAGAATCAAAGTTGTTAAGGTGGGAGACGCTGCTAGAACAGCAGGTCAGCACAAAGAGAATTGACATTAAGCAGGGGTCTTTGATTCCTTTTATAGCTAGGGTCTAAGGAGTAGCATAGGGGTCTTAAAGATCATTGCTGTTTGGACGATGTGCTGGGTGGGCAGAGTGATGACTACAGCATGAGGGAAAGACAGTAGGGTCAAAGGGGTGGCTTAGGGGTCTTAAGGATTGGGTGGTGTACTAGCCTAGGAGACCCGGGGGGCTGGAGCACAAATAAGCCTCTTGCATTCCAAGACCCTCCTAGTTTGATTTGTTCTTTCATTCTTGGGCACCACAACGCATATAAACTTACATGTGTGGAAGATGTCAAGATAACAGTTTAAAATATGTTTAAAACACAAAGTTGTAAATAAGAAAAATATTTCTTTGTAAAATTTCTGTCGTGTATCATACTGAATATTAAAAAGAATCATGCTGTGTTTTTAGTGTAAGATTGTGGGAACGTAGAACTCTGAAGATGTTACAGAATGCATGATTTTAGAGTAATTTCTGTCACATACATTCTTTTAATTTTCTTCCATTTTAAACTTATATTAATGCTAATTGAAAAGAACATTAAGCTTTCAGCCGTATGAACCATTTCTTGAGTTACAAAAGTCTGATTTGTGGAAATGCTGAACAGTCAAGTCCCAATGGTCTCCCTCACCCCAGACTAGTGAAGTATCGCTCTGCCACACCTTAGCATAAACAATGGCAATTAAGCTGTCCTGGGTTGGCTGTGCAGTCTGATGCCTGAGTGGGAAGCTGTCAGTTCAATGAACCTTTCCCACGGTGTGCCTGTCCTGGCATCACACACATGCTGCGCACCACTTTTCTTCTGTTTCTCACTACTCACGGTTCAGATAATTCCACCTCAGAAAATCCTCTGTCTAAAATACTGAATACTAATTAACCCTCCTTCTCCTCTTTTTGTCTTTTTCAATTCTTGCCTAATAACCTATGGGAAACATCTCTTCTGTTTCCTTCATTCTCTCCTGGATATAATCATCTACCTTCACTATGTTTCTTTCTCTTCTCTTCCTTCCTATTTCTTTACCTTCCTCTTTCCTTTAATTATCTTTATAGTCACTCTTTTTTCTCATTCTCTATTTGTCCACCATCTCCTTTCTCCTTTCTCTATTAACTTTCCAGCTCAATAACTATCCATACTAAAACTCTTAATCTTCAGAGAGATAATAGGGATAAATTTCTTCAAGAAAAACTAGGTCACAAATTTAGAAAGTATTCCATAAACAACTACTTCCTTAAGTTTCAAGGACCATCAAAGTGTTCAGCTCTTACTCTTTCCTTACAAAAGTGGTACTAAACTCACCCCCAAATAAAAATATTTTCTGAGCTCTCTGTTCTTCAACTGGAACAAATTTTTGGAAGGCATTCAATCTCCGATTTTCAAAAGTAATAATATTTTTTTAATTTCAATTAAATAATTAATGAAATTATATGAAACTTGAATAAGTTATTCCCTTTGCAATATAAATCCCTCCACATTGCTATTGTCTACAAATTTTGATCACTCTGTCTTATCCCTCAAAGATTTTGCATCCCATTCAATGTCTCATTCTCTGATATTAAACCTGTCATTATTCTTGGTAATTCTTGGTGATTGCATTACCCACATACATGATTCCTCAATTGCTGTGGCCATTCACTAACTTGCCATCTTCCTCTTATGATTCTGGGTCTACTATGCTACACCCTGCCAATTTCTATAGTTGTGTTTAGTCTTTGTAATTCATAGTAGCTGGAATACATTGACAATTTAATATTAAGCATTGGAATCTCAAGCCAACACCTTAACTTACTTTAAGTTTGATATTTTCAGAATTCTAAATGCTACAATTATTTTACTCACCTGCAGTTAAAGTATCCTTGTTGTTGTGAAAGGGCTTGCATAACTCAATGAACCATGCCACACAAGGTCTCACTCTCTGTTTAAAAGATAATTCCACCTCAGAAAATCCTCTGTCTAAAATACTGAATACTAATTAACCCTCCTTCTCCTCTTTTTGTCTTTTTCAATTCTTGCCTAATAACCTATGGGAAACATCTCTTCTGTTTCCTTCATTCTCTCCTGGATATAATCATCTACCTTCACTATGTTTCTTTCTCTTCTCTTCCTTCCTATTTCTTTACCTTCCTCTTTCCTTTAATTATCTTTATAGTCACTCTTTTTTCTCATTCTCTATTTGTCCACCATCTCCTTTCTCCTTTCTCTATTAACTTTCCAGCTCAATAACTATCCATACTAAAACTCTTAATCTTCAGAGAGATAATAGGGATAAATTTCTTCAAGAAAAACTAGGTCACAAATTTAGAAAGTATTCCATAAACAACTACTTCCTTAAGTTTCAAGGACCATCAAAGTGTTCAGCTCTTACTCTTTCCTTACAAAAGTGGTACTAAACTCACCCCCAAATAAAAATATTTTCTGAGCTCTCTGTTCTTCAACTGGAACAAATTTTTGGAAGGCATTCAATCTCCGATTTTCAAAAGTAATAATATTTTTTTAATTTCAATTAAATAATTAATGAAATTATATGAAACTTGAATAAGTTATTCCCTTTGCAATATAAATCCCTCCACATTGCTATTGTCTACAAATTTTGATCACTCTGTCTTATCCCTCAAAGATTTTGCATCCCATTCAATGTCTCATTCTCTGATATTAAACCTGTCATTATTCTTGGTAATTCTTGGTGATTGCATTACCCACATACATGATTCCTCAATTGCTGTGGCCATTCACTAACTTGCCATCTTCCTCTTATGATTCTGGGTCTACTATGCTACACCCTGCCAATTTCTATAGTTGTGTTTAGTCTTTGTAATTCATAGTAGCTGGAATACATTGACAATTTAATATTAAGCATTGGAATCTCAAGCCAACACCTTAACTTACTTTAAGTTTGATATTTTCAGAATTCTAAATGCTACAATTATTTTACTCACCTGCAGTTAAAGTATCCTTGTTGTTGTGAAAGGGCTTGCATAACTCAATGAACCATGCCACACAAGGCCACACAAGACTCACAGATTGTAGTGACGAGTTCTGATAAAACATGATCCACTGGAGGAAGAAATGGCAAACCACTCCAGTGTTCTTGCTGTTAGACCCCATGAACAGTATGGAAAGGCAAATGATATGACACAGGAAGATGACTCCTTCAGGTCAGAATGTGTCCAGTATGCTACTGGGAAAGAATGGAAGGCACTTACTAATAGCTCCAGAAAGAATGAAGTGACTGGGCCAAATTAAAATGATTCTCAGTTGTGGATATGTCTGGTGGTGAAAGTAAACTCTGATGCTGAAAAGAGGAACCTGAAACATTAGGCACATGAATCAAGGTAAACTGGATATGGTCAAGCAGGAGATGGCAGAATTCAACATGGACATTTTCTTGGACTCCAAAATCACTGTGGATGGAGACTGCAATAATGAAATTAAAAAATGCTCAATATTTGAAAGGGAAGATATGACAAATGTACACAGTATATTAAAAAAACAGAGACATCACTTTACAGACAAAGGTCCATATCGTCAAAGCTATGGTTTTCCAGTAATCATGGACAGATGTGAAAGTTGGACTGTAAAGAAGGCTGAACACAAAAGAACTGATGCTTTCAAATTGTGGTGCTAGAGAAGACTCTTCAGAATCCCTTGGACTTCAGGGAGATCAAACCAGTCAATTCTAAAGGAATCAACCTTGAAAATTCATTAGAGGGACTGATGCTAAAGCTGAATCTGCAATTCTTTGGCTCCCTGATGCAAAGAGCTGACTCACTGGAAAAGACCTTAATGTTGGAAAATATTGATGGCAAAAGGAAAAGGGAGTTACAAAGGGTGATATGGTTAAGCAGCATCACCATCTCAATGGGCATGAATTTGAGCGAACTCTAAGAGATAGTGGAGGACAAGGAGCTTGGCATACTGACATTCATGGGGTCAGAAAGAGTCAGCGAACTCTAAAAAAGAACTTACTATGCTACCACCCTGCCAATTTTTTATAGTTGTTTGTTTTAGTCTTTGTAATTCATAGTAGCTGGAATACATTGACAATTTAATATTAAGCATTGGAATCTCAAGCCAACACCTTAACTTACTTTAAGTTTGATATTTTCAGAATTCTAAATGCTACAATTATTTTACTCACCTGCAGTTAAAGTATCCTTGTTGTTGTGAAAGGGCTTGCATAACTCAATGAACCATGCCACACAAGGCCACACAAGACTCACAGATTGTAGTGACGAGTTCTGATAAAACATGATCCACTGGAGGAAGAAATGGCAAACCACTCCAGTGTTCTTGCTGTTAGACCCCATGAACAGTATGGAAAGGCAAATGATATGACACAGGAAGATGACTCCTTCAGGTCAGAATGTGTCCAGTATGCTACTGGGAAAGAATGGAAGGCACTTACTAATAGCTCCAGAAAGAATGAAGTGACTGGGCCAAATTAAAATGATTCTCAGTTGTGGATATGTCTGGTGGTGAAAGTAAACTCTGATGCTGAAAAGAGGAACCTGAAACATTAGGCACATGAATCAAGGTAAACTGGATATGGTCAAGCAGGAGATGGCAGAATTCAACATGGACATTTTCTTGGACTCCAAAATCACTGTGGATGGAGACTGCAATAATGAAATTAAAAAATGCTCAATATTTGAAAGGGAAGATATGACAAATGTACACAGTATATTAAAAAAACAGAGACATCACTTTACAGACAAAGGTCCATATCGTCAAAGCTATGGTTTTTCCAGTAATCATGGACAGATGTGAAAGTTGGACTGTAAAGAAGGCTGAACACAAAAGAACTGATGCTTTCAAATTGTGGTGCTAGAGAAGACTCTTCAGAATCCCTTGGACTTCAGGGAGATCAAACCAGTCAATTCTAAAGGAATCAACCTTGAAAATTCATTAGAGGGACTGATGCTAAAGCTGAATCTGCAATTCTTTGGCTCCCTGATGCAAAGAGCTGACTCACTGGAAAAGACCTTAATGTTGGAAAATATTGATGGCAAAAGGAAAAGGGAGTTACAAAGGGTGATATGGTTAAGCAGCATCACCATCTCAATGGGCATGAATTTGAGCGAACTCTAAGAGATAGTGGAGGACAAGGAGCTTGGCATACTGACATTCATGGGGTCAGAAAGAGTCAGACAGAACTTAGGGACTGAACAACAAGAGCAACTTACAATATATGGATATTATTTTACTTTCTCTGTCACTTAGTCTGTAATGTCCTTATTTCCTTATATACCCAGCTTTTATTTTTTATGTATGTTCCATCCCCTGTCTACTTTTCTCCCATCATTTACCTCACCACTGACCAAAAAGAAGTCACTGTGGTTAAATTGAACTCTTTGCCTATTCTATGCCTGTAGAACATGTGGACTTCAGTAGTTGTGGTAGGTGGACTCAATGGTTGTGGGCTCCAGAGTATAGGTCCAGTAGTTGTGGCTTATGGCCTTAGTTGCTCTGAGACATGTGGAATCTTGTAGAACCAGGGGTCATCAAACCCATGTCTCCTGCATTAGCATGTAGATTCTTCACCACTGAGTCACTAGGGAAGTCCTTGACTTTAATATTTGTGATAATTTTCAGCCACCTTTCTTACCTGCACAATCCCTAATGTGTATTTGACTCTTCCCCCAGTGATACTGTAGAGAAAAAGATGTAAATGGGGATGCTCTTATGGATCATATGATGGTTTCCATTGTGACTCAGATGTTAAACAGTCTAAATGCATGAACTCAGACTAAAAACAGTCTAAATGCATGAACTCAGACTAACATATTATTTATGACACCCCCAAACACTCATCTGATGTGTTGGCCAGGAAACTCAAGATTAAGACAAAGAATGGACTTGGGAGCACAGTGTTCCCTGTGTTTGAGATTTTTGGTGCATCTGGAGCAGATGGCCTCAGGCCTTGGCAAAACTTAAAATACAAGACTTTTCTTTCACCATTATAGTCGCTGAAGTTCAAAGTGGCCTTTCCATCCCATGTTTTTTTTTTTTTAATTGAAGGGTATTTGATGTACAATATTGTCTCAGTTTCATGTGTATAGCAAAGTGATTCAGTTTTATTAAATTCCATTATAGGTTATTGTAAGATACTGAATATAATTCCCTGTGCTATACAGTAAATCTCTGTTGCTTACCAAAAAAAAAAAAAATGCAACGAGAAATGCTAGGGTTTGATCCCTGGGTTGGGAACATGCCCTGGAGAAGGAAATGGCAACCTATTTCAATATTCTTGCATGGGGTCAGAAAGAGTCAGACAGAACTTAGGGACTGAACAACAAGAGCAACTTACAATATATGGATATTATTTTACTTTCTCTGTCACTTAGTCTGTAATGTCCTTATTTCCTTATATACCCAGCTTTTATTTTTTATGTATGTTCCATCCCCTGTCTACTTTTCTCCCATCATTTACCTCACCACTGACCAAAAAGAAGTCACTGTGGTTAAATTGAACTCTTTGCCTATTCTATGCCTGTAGAACATGTGGACTTCAGTAGTTGTGGTAGGTGGACTCAATGGTTGTGGGCTCCAGAGTATAGGTCCAGTAGTTGTGGCTTATGGCCTTAGTTGCTCTGAGACATGTGGAATCTTGTAGAACCAGGGGTCATCAAACCCATGTCTCCTGCATTAGCATGTAGATTCTTCACCACTGAGTCACTAGGGAAGTCCTTGACTTTAATATTTGTGATAATTTTCAGCCACCTTTCTTACCTGCACAATCCCTAATGTGTATTTGACTCTTCCCCCAGTGATACTGTAGAGAAAAAGATGTAAATGGGGATGCTCTTATGGATCATATGATGGTTTCCATTGTGACTCAGATGTTAAACAGTCTAAATGCATGAACTCAGACTAAAAACAGTCTAAATGCATGAACTCAGACTAACATATTATTTATGACACCCCCAAACACTCATCTGATGTGTTGGCCAGGAAACTCAAGATTAAGACAAAGAATGGACTTGGGAGCACAGTGTTCCCTGTGTTTGAGATTTTTGGTGCATCTGGAGCAGATGGCCTCAGGCCTTGGCAAAACTTAAAATACAAGACTTTTCTTTCACCATTATAGTCGCTGAAGTTCAAAGTGGCCTTTCCATCCCATGTTTTTTTTTTTTTAATTGAAGGGTATTTGATGTACAATATTGTCTCAGTTTCATGTGTATAGCAAAGTGATTCAGTTTTATTAAATTCCATTATAGGTTATTGTAAGATACTGAATATAATTCCCTGTGCTATACAGTAAATCTCTGTTGCTTACCAAAAAAAAAAAAAATGCAACGAGAAATGCTAGGGTTTGATCCCTGGGTTGGGAACATGCCCTGGAGAAGGAAATGGCAACCTATTTCAATATTCTTGCATGAAAAATCCCACTGATGGAGGAGACTGGCAGGTTACAATCCATGGTGTTGCAAAGAGTTGGACACAACTGATTAACTAACACTTACGTATCATGTACTGTATCACATGAGGATCATTGTGAAGAAGGGGAAATATGGTCTTTAGAGTGGGACTAAGCATTTGTATAAACTCTTTGTGTGATTTATGCTACAAGTCAATCAGATTGCATATTAAACTTTAAGCACTTTGTGTCAGTAGTCACACTCTGAGACTGACATCAGTCAGTGTATTTATCTTTGATCAATTTAAAGAATAAAATGATTTTTGAAGGATTTATGGTAGTTTAGAACATCAATAGGGATGGTGGAAAACCAGGTTGAGTAAACTGGGCAGAGATAGAAAGTAGTTGGAAAGATAATCCTCCAGCACAAATAAGCCTGGGGAGAACCATCAGTTGAGAGTCACCATTGTCACTTCTGGGTACCACGTACCACTGTACATGCAGCACTGTAGATGCTGCCAGTACTTGACAGCACCATTTTGCAAGAAACTCTTGATAAAATGATAGTCATATCATTTCCATAACTACCACTACAATGAATTTTCCACCATCTTTAACTTTGGGCGGCAGTGTCTGCTTAGTTCAGTCACATCATGTGCTTCCACCAAACATGAAGACTTGGCTGAAGGAGGTATTATCATCACAAATGCCTTCTACTCCTCCAAAACACTCATGAAAGTGTGAAAGTGTTAGTCATTCAGTCGTGTTCAACTCTGGAAGCCTGTTGCCTGTAGTCTTCCAGGCTCCTCAGTCCATGGGATTCTCCAGGCAAGAATGCTGGAGTGGGTTACCATACCCTTCTCCAGCAGATCTTCTCAGCCCAGGGATGAAGCAGGATATCCTTCATTGCAGGCAGATTCTTTACCATCTGAGTCACTAGGGAAGCTGAAAAGACTCATACAGTGGGGAAATTTTACAAATAAAGTGAAGGTGTTATTTATTAGATTGGTACAAGCATAATTGTGGTTTCAGACCATGAAGTTTAAATTATTATAACTAGGCTCAAATGTATCTTTATTAAACAAAATAGGAACTATTACAGTCAATACATTTTTGCAAGGGAGATATGTTTGTTTATTTCTGTAGCATAAAAATCTGTGTTTCGGTAGTCTACAAACTCTTGGAAAGAATTTTCTTCATCCTGCAGGTTGTGGAGGTTTTTCCCTGATGTACTGTATCACATGAGGATCATTGTGAAGAAGGAAATATGGTCTTTAGAGTGGGACTAAGCATTTGTATAAACTCTTTGTGTGATTTATGCTACAAGTCAATCAGATTGCATATTAAACTTTAAGCACTTTGTGTCAGTAGTCACACTCTGAGACTGACATCAGTCAGTGTATTTATCTTTGATCAATTTAAAGAATAAAATGATTTTTGAAGGATTTATGGTAGTTTAGAACATCAATAGGGATGGTGGAAAACCAGGTTGAGTAAACTGGGCAGAGATAGAAAGTAGTTGGAAAGATAATCCTCCAGCACAAATAAGCCTGGGGAGAACCATCAGTTGAGAGTCACCATTGTCACTTCTGGGTACCACGTACCACTGTACATGCAGCACTGTAGATGCTGCCAGTACTTGACAGCACCATTTTGCAAGAAACTCTTGATAAAATGATAGTCATATCATTTCCATAACTACCACTACAATGAATTTTCCACCATCTTTAACTTTGGGCGGCAGTGTCTGCTTAGTTCAGTCACATCATGTGCTTCCACCAAACATGAAGACTTGGCTGAAGGAGGTATTATCATCACAAATGCCTTCTACTCCTCCAAAACACTCATGAAAGTGTGAAAGTGTTAGTCATTCAGTCGTGTTCAACTCTGGAAGCCTGTTGCCTGTAGTCTTCCAGGCTCCTCAGTCCATGGGATTCTCCAGGCAAGAATGCTGGAGTGGGTTACCATACCCTTCTCCAGCAGATCTTCTCAGCCCAGGGATGAAGCAGGATATCCTTCATTGCAGGCAGATTCTTTACCATCTGAGTCACTAGGGAAGCTGAAAAGACTCATACAGTGGGGAAATTTTACAAATAAAGTGAAGGTGTTATTTATTAGATTGGTACAAGCATAATTGTGGTTTCAGACCATGAAGTTTAAATTATTATAACTAGGCTCAAATGTATCTTTATTAAACAAAATAGGAACTATTACAGTCAATACATTTTTGCAAGGGAGATATGTTTGTTTATTTCTGTAGCATAAAAATCTGTGTTTCGGTAGTCTACAAACTCTTGGAAAGAATTTTCTTCATCCTGCAGGTTGTGGAGGTTTTTCCCTGTAAAAAGTTGACGAGATGTTTGAAGAAGTGGTAATCAATTGGGGAGAGGTCAGGTGAATATGGCAGATGATGCAAAACTTCCTGGCCCAATTGATTCAACTTTTGAAGCATTGGTTGTACAATGTGTTGTTGAGTGCCATCATGGAAAAGAATGGGGCCCTTTCTGTTGACCAATGCCAACAGCAGGTATTGCAGTTTCCAGTGCATTGCATCAATTTACTGAGTACACTTCTTAGACATTATGGTTTCACTGTGATTCAGAAAGCTGTAGCAGACCAGATGAGTAGCAGATCATCAAACCTGTTGGTCTTAATTTGGCTTTCGGAAGTGCTTTAGAGATTCTTCAGCGTCCAACCACTGAGCTAGTCATCTCCAGTTTTCCTATAAAATCCGCTTTTCTTCACACATCACAATGCGTTTGAGAAATGGTTCATTATTGTTGCTTTGAATAAGAGAAAATGCTATTTCAAAATTATGATTTTTTTATCTTGGTCAGTTCAAGAGACATCCGCTTATTGAGCTTTATCACATTTCTAATTTGCTTCAAATGCTAAATCACCATAGAATGGTTGATGTTGAGTTCTTGGAAAACTTCTCGTGTAGTAGTAAGAGAATCAGCTTTGATGAAGCCTCTCAGTTGTTTTTGTCACTCTCTGATGGCCAGCCACTATGCTCTTCATTTTGAGCAAAACTTCTTGAACCCCGCACTAGCAGGATTAAATGCTGGAGTGGGTTACCATACCCTTCTCCAGCAGATCTTCTCAGCCCAGGGATGAAGCAGGATATCCTTCATTGCAGGCAGATTCTTTACCATCTGAGTCACTAGGGAAGCTGAAAAGACTCATACAGTGGGGAAATTTTACAAATAAAGTGAAGGTGTTATTTATTAGATTGGTACAAGCATAATTGTGGTTTCAGACCATGAAGTTTAAATTATTATAACTAGGCTCAAATGTATCTTTATTAAACAAAATAGGAACTATTACAGTCAATACATTTTTGCAAGGGAGATATGTTTGTTTATTTCTGTAGCATAAAAATCTGTGTTTCGGTAGTCTACAAACTCTTGGAAAGAATTTTCTTCATCCTGCAGGTTGTGGAGGTTTTTCCCTGTAAAAAGTTGACGAGATGTTTGAAGAAGTGGTAATCAATTGGGGAGAGGTCAGGTGAATATGGCAGATGATGCAAAACTTCCTGGCCCAATTGATTCAACTTTTGAAGCATTGGTTGTACAATGTGTTGTTGAGTGCCATCATGGAAAAGAATGGGGCCCTTTCTGTTGACCAATGCCAACAGCAGGTATTGCAGTTTCCAGTGCATTGCATCAATTTACTGAGTACACTTCTTAGACATTATGGTTTCACTGTGATTCAGAAAGCTGTAGCAGACCAGATGAGTAGCAGATCATCAAACCTGTTGGTCTTAATTTGGCTTTCGGAAGTGCTTTAGAGATTCTTCAGCGTCCAACCACTGAGCTAGTCATCTCCAGTTTTCCTATAAAATCCGCTTTTCTTCACACATCACAATGCGTTTGAGAAATGGTTCATTATTGTTGCTTTGAATAAGAGAAAATGCTATTTCAAAATTATGATTTTTTTATCTTGGTCAGTTCAAGAGACATCCGCTTATTGAGCTTTATCACATTTCTAATTTGCTTCAAATGCTAAATCACCATAGAATGGTTGATGTTGAGTTCTTGGAAAACTTCTCGTGTAGTAGTAAGAGAATCAGCTTTGATGAAGCCTCTCAGTTGTTTTTGTCACTCTCTGATGGCCAGCCACTATGCTCTTCATTTTTGAGACTCTCACTTCTTTTGCAAAACTTCTTGAACCACAGCTGCACTGTGCATTCACTAACAGTTCCTGGGTCAAATGCGTTTTGGATGTTGCAAGTTGTCTCCACTACTTTACCACTCATTTTGAATTTGAATAAGAAAATCATTCAAACTGCTTTCGGTCTAATAACATTTCTTTAGTCTAAAATAAATATAAATAGCAAGTAATAAGTCATTATCAAAAACTAAAGTGAGAAATGCACATTCAAATCATGTATAACATAGCCACATTTATGTAGAATGTATTCTGATATTGAGTGACAAATTTAAACAATGCAAAAATCTCAATTGGGTGACCAATCATATAACAATCGTGTAACTCCAATATAATGAAGAAAATTATTTTCAATTACAGTTTTCTTTGAAGGACTGAAATGTGGCAGATAGGCCAGTATCTGGTTGCAAGAAAGATAAGACCTCATTGGCTCCTCTCTGAGCTTTATTAAAAAAGTAGTTCTTACTTTTGGTGAATGTCTAACATAAAGAGCATGAACAGTATTCTATAACTTAGATAGCTGTCTGCCCCTATGTGCCTTTGTCCTTGCTGTCCCCTCTATTGTCCACTGTTCTTGGGATGTATCTGGCATTAACTTCTATTTCTTTCTTCTAATAACGCTTTAGACTTTGTCTCCTTTCCAAAGTCATTATTAATGTCTAGAAGCTGAGTAGCTGCACTGTCTAGAAGTGTATCTACCCCTAGAGTATCCATCTCCTTTTTATTTGCACTTCACACTAAATCGGGAACAGGTGTCCCAGCTCTCTCAATGCTTGTCACAAAACTGACTAGAATTTGAAAGGGATCATATTCCACTGGGTTGTTGTTCTTTGTCTATATTTGGTACTGACTAATAAAACATGATTATCAGGAGTCGGGGTGGCTATCCTAAACAAAATAATTGACGAGTTAGTATTTTCGTGGGTGGTAGTTCAAGTATATTTCAAATTCTCTGTTCATTGAGAACTTCAGTTGTTTTGTCACTCTCTGATGGCCAGCCACTATGCTCTTCATTTTGAGACTCTCACTTCTTTGCAAAACTTCTTGAACCACAGCTGCACTGTGCATTCACTAACAGTTCCTGGGTCAAATGCGTTTTGGATGTTGCAAGTTGTCTCCACTACTTTACCACTCATTTTGAATTTGAATAAGAAAATCATTCAAACTGCTTTCGGTCTAATAACATTTCTTTAGTCTAAAATAAATATAAATAGCAAGTAATAAGTCATTATCAAAAACTAAAGTGAGAAATGCACATTCAAATCATGTATAACATAGCCACATTTATGTAGAATGTATTCTGATATTGAGTGACAAATTTAAACAATGCAAAAATCTCAATTGGGTGACCAATCATATAACAATCGTGTAACTCCAATATAATGAAGAAAATTATTTTCAATTACAGTTTTCTTTGAAGGACTGAAATGTGGCAGATAGGCCAGTATCTGGTTGCAAGAAAGATAAGACCTCATTGGCTCCTCTCTGAGCTTTATTAAAAAAGTAGTTCTTACTTTTGGTGAATGTCTAACATAAAGAGCATGAACAGTATTCTATAACTTAGATAGCTGTCTGCCCCTATGTGCCTTTGTCCTTGCTGTCCCCTCTATTGTCCACTGTTCTTGGGATGTATCTGGCATTAACTTCTATTTCTTTCTTCTAATAACGCTTTAGACTTTGTCTCCTTTCCAAAGTCATTATTAATGTCTAGAAGCTGAGTAGCTGCACTGTCTAGAAGTGTATCTACCCCTAGAGTATCCATCTCCTTTTTATTTGCACTTCACACTAAATCGGGAACAGGTGTCCCAGCTCTCTCAATGCTTGTCACAAAACTGACTAGAATTTGAAAGGGATCATATTCCACTGGGTTGTTGTTCTTTGTCTATATTTGGTACTGACTAATAAAACATGATTATCAGGAGTCGGGGTGGCTATCCTAAACAAAATAATTGACGAGTTAGTATTTTCGTGGGTGGTAGTTCAAGTATATTTCAAATTCTCTGTTGCCTGATTAAATTTTGTTGCTCTATTCCACTCTCTTGACCCCTCTCTGCCAAGTGTTTAAACTGAACTGAAATATCAGAAGGAAAATATCAATGGAAATAATTCAAATATAAATATTTGTCAGTTACTCTCTGCTTGGAATTATTTTCTTATTGACTATTGTATGACTTCTGTACTTTCAGAAGAGAAAGTTTGCCATGAGACAGTATATCATGTTGGTTACTGATTTGCTGTGATGTAGTGCTTCATCCACTCATTGTGCTCATTTATGAAAATTGCATTTCTACCATCAGGGACACCTTTGTGCTAAATTTATAAAGCTTCATGAATCTCCTAAAAATCTCGTCCTTCAATGAACATATATTATGACTACACAGATGTGGCTCTTGATGGAATTTCCAGAAGCTGCACATCAGAAATACAGCTAGTACTCAAAAAATAAGCACACAAAAATTTGAATGAAGTGAAGAATAATTAAATTTTCAGGCTATTTATTCTCTTTATGAAACTTAGACCATGCTTAAACATCCTCCTTTTGAAACTAGTAGACCTATCTCTTAAAATAAAACTAGCCTGTATTTTGATAATAGTTTATGCATTTTCAGATTTTCTTCACAACTATCAAATCTGTACATATTTTCATTAAATCCAAGCAATAGCCACGTTGTACCCAATAATTGAGGTGATTATAAATAATTTTCTTTAAATTTAAATATTAAGTCATAAGTCAAGCTGATTATACAAAACACATATTTTCTCCTTCAGTTTGAAATTTGAATGCCTAATTAGCATTTTGTTTGCTGTTTATTTGCTAAATCATGTCCAACTTTTGTGACCCTATGGACTGTAGCCTGCCAGGCTCCTCAGTCTATGGGATTGTTCAGGCAAGAATACTGGAGTAGGTAGCCATTTTCTTCTCCAGGGGAACTTCTTGACAGAGTGATTGAACCTATGGTTCCACTCTTGATCCTGGAGATAAGTGGAAACTTATTCAAATGAAGAAAATCTGGCTAAAAGTGTAGATCATTAAAATGTATTCTGACTTCCAAATCAATCTTCTTTTTATGCTCACATCTCAAAACGGAGACATTTCACAAAAGCTGTCATTATGCTTCTAGGAATCTTAAATAAATATGTTACATCCAAAAAAAAAGAATTATATATACATCTTTCAGAAAATTAATAAAAAGACTATGTATAATTAAAATTATAGCATAACTGAAAAATAATTCAGCAGATAAATGAGAAAATATAATTGAGGGAAGACTAACTGAAAATAGAGCTGAAACAGAAAAAGGAGTACAAAATGCAACATATTATACTATTCAGAACAAAATTTTGAGGATTAGCCCTAGAGTTTGGACATCTGAATATTAGGAAAATACCCAAAGTAAACCATGTTATGGAATTTAAAAGCACTGAAGACCAAAAGAACTTCCTCAGAGCCCCAGAGGAAGGTAAAACAAAGGAAACAAGACTAGAAACAAGTTTCAGAATGGCATCTACATACTAATTGGTAACAAGAAAATGAGGAAAGACAATGTATTCATTCATTAACACTTGCCATCTGTCATTCTGTGACTAGTAAAAATGATCAGCATCCTGCACATGTTAAATATCTTTCTCTGGGCTTCCCTGGTGGTCCAGTGGGTAAAGAGTCCACCTTGCAATGCAAGGGGTACCAGTTCGATCCCTAGCACTGGAAAATCCCACATGCCGTGGAGTGGCTGAACCAGTGTGTCCAATTAGGAATCAGAGCTCTGGAGCACATGTGCTCAGAGAAGAACTCTGCAACAACAAAGGCCACTGAGATGAGAGGCCCACACATGCCAAAGAATAAAAATGGATGAAAATAAATGGATAAAAAAATCAATAAAAGAGGCCAAAATAAAATTTTAAAAAATAAAATCTTTCTCTGATCTCATCCTTTTAGAATAGACAACTTTTGATAATGTTCATCATTTCCTTCTATAAATTGTATCTCTTACTCATCTCTTCCTGAATATCTAACCCAGCTAGGGCAGGCTAAGTTATGTTTCAGTAACAACGACTTTAATAAATCACTGTTGCAACACAGATTAGTTTCTACTTTTTTTTTTTTTTTAATTTTTTTCCTTTCCCCATCATGCCTCTTTTCTTTTATTTATATTCATTTTCATCCATCTTTTTATTCTTTAGAATGTATGGGCCTCCCATTACAGTGACCTCTTATTGTGGAGCACCAGCTCTGGGCACATGTGCTCCAGAGCGCTGGTTCATAATTGAACATACCAGTCCAGTTACTCCATGGCACATGGGATCTTCCCAGGCTAGGAATTGAACGGGTGCCCCTGCACTGTAAGATGGACTCTTTACCCACTGTACCACCAGGGAAGCCCCATTTCTACTTTTGTTATATGTCTATCTGGTTCAGGTTAGGTTTGTCTGATTTAATCCTCACTGAGGAACTAGAGTGGGCAGAACATCCTTCACCTCAAAGGGGGAAAGTAGAAACACATATGCTGGTTGTTGAAGCATCCACTCAAGGGCATGTTGCTTCTACAAAAGTCCATAGCTTCCCTGGTGGATCAGGTAGTAAAGAATCTGCCTGTAATACAGGAGACCAGGGTTCAATCTCTGTGTTGGGAAGATCCCCTGGAGAAGGGAATGGGTGCCCTACCTGTACAATTCCATGGACAGAGGAACCTGGTGGGCTAGAGTCTACGGGGTCTCATAGATTTAGATATGACTAAGCAACTAACACATTCTACACAAAGTCCATGGCCTAAAGGACACCATGTCTATGTTCAAAAAACCTATATATATAATCTTTCTTGAAGGATCTCCAAAACTTTTTTTTTTTAATTTTTTTCGGGGGGCAGGTTGGAGAGGGAGAGGGACGGGCAGACCACTTATATTGGTCTTTCATTTATCTATTTTCATCCATCTTTTGTTCTCTGGCCCGTGTAGGCCTCCCATCGCAGTGGCCTCCGTTGTCGCAGAGCACCAGCTCTGGGCGCATGCACCCCAGAGGTCTGGCTCAGTAACTGGACACATCAGTCCAGCCGCTCCACAGCACGTGGGATCTTCCCAGGCTCGGGATCGATCTCCAAATTTTTATGAGAATTGATAGTGTCTACCAGATCTACATTTTTACTTTTTAATAAAAAGCTCTATTTCTATACAAATATGTTATCTCAAACTTAGCTTATCAAAAATTCAATGTTTGAACTTCATCTTTAAAACAAGGTCCATTTCTGTCTTCATTATTTGTTAATAGCATTTTCTGCATACTCTTTCAATCATAGACACAACCTTATAACCCTTGTTTCTATTTTTTTCTTCTCTAAATTTTAGACCACAGTATTACTTCATTTTCTTCTATTCCTAAGATCAACCTTACCTTCTTTATCATCATAAATGAATAAAATATAAGTAATCAGTGTATAGGAAATGACAAAATCTTAAGGACAAAGCAAATAAGAGCTTATTTTTAAAAAGAAGTAAAGTTAAAAATGACACAGTGTCATATATTGAAACAACAAAGAAGTTTAAAGTAATAATTAGTCAAAAGTTATAATTATTTAAATAGAGATATGCTATTCAAATAAAACTAGGACATTCTTTTAAGACCACTTCAAATAAATGAGGTATCCCATGTGTCAGTATTTTTAATATGATCTTTTCCCCATAAGTGAGAAAGATTTGTTCATTCGAAGGAAATAAAAAAGAACAATAAGCAGAATTCAAAGATTTTATAGAGCATCATGAAATAAATGTCAGAGACAGTAATTCATATACACTCCCCATATGCTAATTTACATATGAGTAGTATGTGTTGCATATGTCAAATTTTGTGACATTTATTTCAGGAAACATTGTAAAACTTTCAACTCTGCTTACAGGATTCACTTTGCATTTTATCTCAATGAATGTTTTCGTTGCTGAATGGAGTAATAGCACAGAAATTGCAGCATATATTTTCTGCTCCTATTGCATTATGATTACATGAAGTTGTGTATTTCTGCATAGTGGCATTATCCTTTGTCAGTTGCATATCAAATGTGATGATATTTAAACAAATGAAACATAAATATGTGTAATGTGTTTTGCTACTTCATCAAATTTCAAGGTACATCCACAACAAAAACGGAATTAAAATATTGATGTGAGAGGTCTCTCTGGACTGTAGTATATTAAATGAGGGAGAAAAGCCCTGCATTTAAGCCATATTCTGAATAGTGTCTATCAAAATTATTTAACAATGTAAATATTTTATATACTTATATGTGCTAAAATATAAGCATTTCCTAGTTATTTTCATAATCTAAGACCATTAAAATTTTATTTTTTACATTGTTTCATGAAAAAATATTCAGATTTGTCATAAGAAAAGACAAACACCACAAAGCAGTAAATTTTTTCTAACTTACAGAATGGCCCAAAATTTGTCCCCTACCTGCCAAAAAAGGCAAAATAGAAATATAACCAAATGTTTTTTATTAGTTAAGTTCTTCATGACAACTTTCATCTTAGTTGAAAATAAAAGTGGTTTTCAGATTAAATGCCTAAGGAAAATCAGAGTTTATAACAAAAATTCTACAGCTGGAATAACTTCTGTTGTGACATGATTAGAAATCTATAATTACCCAAAAGCTTTATATTTATGCTGTTTGAGTTACTTGCTCATTTTTGCTTTCTTTGAGCGTAATACAGTATCCCGATTCAAAAGAAAAGATATTTGGTGCTATTCAGGGATTAGTAGAGGTTTAAATGTTAATACTCTGCAACACTAATTCTTCTGAAGAAGTCTCATTTAAATTCTTACAGGGGCCCTTAGAGTATTTGCTGTACTTAAAAAGGGGCATTTGTGGGAAAAAAACCCACTATCTTGGGATTGCAAAATGCAATACACTACAATAATCTTTCAACATTGCAGCACTCTGCCTTTTAAAGTGTTCCAACTACAGTAGATGCAGTAAATATAGTTTAATGGATATCCTTAAGCAAATATTTACCAGAAGGTAAAACATGATTCTATTTCTACCATAATTATTTATATGTAAAAAATTAAAATTTAATTTTAGTATTGGTATTTTCCCCCTAGGTATGCAGAGTAACAAAATTCATTTTAAGAAGATTGACAATGCTCCCTTCCTGTCTTTCTCCTTCTCTTCATGCCTGCCACCCTCCCTCCTTCCCTTCATTCCTGTTCTTTAGCCTCCTCCTTCTTTCTTTCCTTCCTTCTCTTCTTTTCTCTCTTTTCTACCATTCTGTTTGGTTTTCATGCTTGGTTATTGTAAACAGAAGTATAAGAACTTAATTCAACAGAATCACTCTGTAAGTTAGAGGTCTAATGTACATGGATTTTTAAAAATGAAGACAGTCACATGATGCTTTAATTTTCACTTAATTCTTGCTTGTAGTTTTCTGAAAATGTATTATAATTTTATATTCTTTCTGTGTGCCTAAGAAAATGAAATTTTCAGGAGAAAAATGTTCTCAATTGTCTCATAGATCATTTCAGAACCTTCTTTTGGCTCTATTCTGAAATTAATCCTTTTTCTGAAGAACATACTAGGTGACAGCAAGTTTGAGGCCATCTTTGGGAGTCCAGTGAATCCTGGATAAGAGACTTAAACCTTAGAATAGCTGTCTTTGCCTTTAAGAACATGCCAAATCGTGTATACCAGTTCATTTTCAGACAACCCATGGCTCTACAGAAGCTCCTGTGTTTGTCTGAACCCCGAATTATATTACCTTGGTCTGTTTGTGAATTCCAGCTAAGCCTATAACAAACATATCATGCAATTTTAGTTTTAAAGATTACATATATTATCTATATATATATAAATTTTTACAATTTCTTCAATTTATTAATGAGGACACTGGACACTGAAATCCAGCATGGTTAAAATACACATCCAAGGCCATAAATTTGGTTAAAGTTTAGGTTAATATAAAATTTCCTCATTTGGAATCCAGTGAATTTTCTTATTTGTACTCAAAATATTTTCTAATATACAAATAAAAATTTAATTTTAGTATTGGTATTTTCCCCTAGGTATGCAGAGTAACAAAATTCATTTTAAGAAGATTGACAATGCTCCTTCCTGTCTTTCTCCTTCTCTTCATGCCTGCCACCCTCCCTCCTTCCCTTCATTCCTGTTCTTTAGCCTCCTCCTTCTTTCTTTCCTTCCTTCTCTTCTTTTCTCTCTTTTCTACCATTCTGTTTGGTTTTCATGCTTGGTTATTGTAAACAGAAGTATAAGAACTTAATTCAACAGAATCACTCTGTAAGTTAGAGGTCTAATGTACATGGATTTTTAAAAATGAAGACAGTCACATGATGCTTTAATTTTCACTTAATTCTTGCTTGTAGTTTTCTGAAAATGTATTATAATTTTATATTCTTTCTGTGTGCCTAAGAAAATGAAATTTTCAGGAGAAAAATGTTCTCAATTGTCTCATAGATCATTTCAGAACCTTCTTTTGGCTCTATTCTGAAATTAATCCTTTTCTGAAGAACATACTAGGTGACAGCAAGTTTGAGGCCATCTTTGGGAGTCCAGTGAATCCTGGATAAGAGACTTAAACCTTAGAATAGCTGTCTTTGCCTTTAAGAACATGCCAAATCGTGTATACCAGTTCATTTTCAGACAACCCATGGCTCTACAGAAGCTCCTGTGTTTGTCTGAACCCCGAATTATATTACCTTGGTCTGTTTGTGAATTCCAGCTAAGCCTATAACAAACATATCATGCAATTTTAGTTTTAAAGATTACATATATTATCTATATATATATAAATTTTTACAATTTCTTCAATTTATTAATGAGGACACTGGACACTGAAATCCAGCATGGTTAAAATACACATCCAAGGCCATAAATTTGGTTAAAGTTTAGGTTAATATAAAATTTCCTCATTTGGAATCCAGTGAATTTTCTTATTTGTACTCAAAATATTTTCTAATTTTTACCATAAATATAGAAATGAATAATAGTCCATATAAAGCCAGTAGCTTTCCAGTTTATACTAAAAATATTCTCTCCTGGAAAACCATACATTTTAATAACCCAAGGGACAGTGTCATTGAGTGAAACCCAAGAGGATGGTGTCATTGAGTGATTGGTCACTCACAACAGATAGCACAGCCAGGTTCAGCAGATCCATGAACTGTCAAATAAAGTAATCACTTCTTTGGCTACCTGTAATGGTAGTTCTAAGTTATAACTTGATGTTTAGGAGGAGCCAAGGTATGGCGACTTATTAATTAATAGAATCATATGTGTATCTCTTACTAATAAAGAAATAGTTTTTAAAATTATTTATTTTAAGTTGGAGGATAATTGCTTTACAATATTGTATTGACGTACCATGTAGCAACATGAATCGGCCATAGGTACACATATGTCCCCTCCCTCTTGAATTTCCCTCTCACCCCTTTCAGTTGTCACAGAGCACCAGATCTGAGCTCCCTGCATCATACAGCAAATTTCCTCTAGCTATCCGATTGCACCCTGGAGGAGGGCAAAGCAGCCCACTCCAAGATTCTTGCCTGGAGAATCCTAAGGACAAAGGTGCCTGGTGGGCTACAGTCCATAGTGTCGCAAACAGTTGGACACGACTGAAACAAATGATGATGCCATCCAGTTTTACCAATGATAGTGTATATGTTTCAATGAACTTAAAGCCCATTATACAGAGTGAAGTAAGTCAGGAAGAGAAAAACAAATATATATTAATTCGTATATATGGAATATAGAAAAATACTACTGATGAACCTGTCCACAGGGCAGCAATGGAAACACAGACATAGAGAACAGATTTCTGGACATATAACAACATATCATGCAATTCTTGAGTTTTAGAATTCCAGCTAAGCCTATAACAAACATATCATGCAATTTTAGTTTTAAAGATTACATATATTATCTATATATATATAAATTTTTACAATTTCTTCAATTTATTAATGAGGACACTGGACACTGAAATCCAGCATGGTTAAAATACACATCCAAGGCCATAAATTTGGTTAAAGTTTAGGTTAATATAAAATTTCCTCATTTGGAATCCAGTGAATTTTCTTATTTGTACTCAAAATATTTTCTAATTTTTACCATAAATATAGAAATGAATAATAGTCCATATAAAGCCAGTAGCTTTCCAGTTTATACTAAAAATATTCTCTCCTGGAAAACCATACATTTTAATAACCCAAGGGACAGTGTCATTGAGTGAAACCCAAGAGGATGGTGTCATTGAGTGATTGGTCACTCACAACAGATAGCACAGCCAGGTTCAGCAGATCCATGAACTGTCAAATAAAGTAATCACTTCTTTGGCTACCTGTAATGGTAGTTCTAAGTTATAACTTGATGTTTAGGAGGAGCCAAGGTATGGCGACTTATTAATTAATAGAATCATATGTGTATCTCTTACTAATAAAGAAATAGTTTTTAAAATTATTTATTTTAAGTTGGAGGATAATTGCTTTACAATATTGTATTGACGTACCATGTAGCAACATGAATCGGCCATAGGTACACATATGTCCCCTCCCTCTTGAATTTCCCTCTCACCCCTTTCAGTTGTCACAGAGCACCAGATCTGAGCTCCCTGCATCATACAGCAAATTTCCTCTAGCTATCCGATTGCACCCTGGAGGAGGGCAAAGCAGCCCACTCCAAGATTCTTGCCTGGAGAATCCTAAGGACAAAGGTGCCTGGTGGGCTACAGTCCATAGTGTCGCAAACAGTTGGACACGACTGAAACAAATGATGATGCCATCCAGTTTTACCAATGATAGTGTATATGTTTCAATGAACTTAAAGCCCATTATACAGAGTGAAGTAAGTCAGGAAGAGAAAAACAAATATATATTAATTCGTATATATGGAATATAGAAAAATACTACTGATGAACCTGTCCACAGGGCAGCAATGGAAACACAGACATAGAGAACAGATTTCTGGACACAAAGGAGGAAGAAGAGAGTAGCATTGAAGTGTAGACATCAGAAAACAGTTTTTATTTTCTTCTACTTTTTTTCTCTGCATATCACTCTCAAAGATAAACCCATATCTTTTATCAGTATGAAGACTCCTTGTCCTAGTAGTGTTGAGGCTCAGGTTTCCATTGGTCTAACAAAAATGTCCTTCAAATTAACAGAGAAAGGAGAGTTATATCTTTTCACCTTGTATACGTGGCCCAGGAGAAAATTACTTAATTAAATACTTTGAATGATAATATGGTTACTGAGCAGAGCTGGCAGACCCATGGAACACAGAAAGTTTATCTGCTAATAAAACTCAAAGCTTGAAAATAAATAATTTGAGCTACCCTTGAGTTCCCTGATGTAAACTGGAATAAAGACAATGTTTCTAATAGTGTGAAAATTACTAGCAACAGATGAAAAAGAGTACACCAAGGTTAACTTATGAAAAAACTCTTTGCCCTTTCTCACCTTTTAAGCTTTATGATGCCCTATGAAAAAGTACATAAGAAATTGTGGCACTGGTACCAATCCCAAGAGGTGAGATAATCTCACTTTTAGAGTAAACCCCAATGAACAAGCAATGTTCCAAAGATCACTGTAACAATGAAATATGACTGTTGTCACCAGAGAGCATGAAGACAACAAAGCTGACATTGATGAAGAACAAATGTTATATGTCACTGAAATCATGACCAAATATTGTCCAACTAAAATTCATGACCAACTTGAGCTACTTAAAATTTTTTTTTCTATTGAAGTGTTTCTCACCTACATTCATAAATCAAACCTAATCAGAACATAAGGGAGTAATAATCTAGAATACAATAACAATAATGAATCTGACTTTCTCCCAAATCAAGGTAAATTTGCTGTGAATTTCTGTGCATTTTTAGGAGCTATGGTTAAAAATTTTGCACTTGGTGCCTGGTGGGCTACAGTCCATAGTGTCGCAAACAGTTGGACACGACTGAAACAAATGATGATGCCATCCAGTTTTACCAATGATAGTGTATATGTTTCAATGAACTTAAAGCCCATTATACAGAGTGAAGTAAGTCAGGAAGAGAAAAACAAATATATATTAATTCGTATATATGGAATATAGAAAAATACTACTGATGAACCTGTCCACAGGGCAGCAATGGAAACACAGACATAGAGAACAGATTTCTGGACACAAAGGAGGAAGAAGAGAGTAGCATTGAAGTGTAGACATCAGAAAACAGTTTTTATTTTCTTCTACTTTTTTTCTCTGCATATCACTCTCAAAGATAAACCCATATCTTTTATCAGTATGAAGACTCCTTGTCCTAGTAGTGTTGAGGCTCAGGTTTCCATTGGTCTAACAAAAATGTCCTTCAAATTAACAGAGAAAGGAGAGTTATATCTTTTCACCTTGTATACGTGGCCCAGGAGAAAATTACTTAATTAAATACTTTGAATGATAATATGGTTACTGAGCAGAGCTGGCAGACCCATGGAACACAGAAAGTTTATCTGCTAATAAAACTCAAAGCTTGAAAATAAATAATTTGAGCTACCCTTGAGTTCCCTGATGTAAACTGGAATAAAGACAATGTTTCTAATAGTGTGAAAATTACTAGCAACAGATGAAAAAGAGTACACCAAGGTTAACTTATGAAAAAACTCTTTGCCCTTTCTCACCTTTTAAGCTTTATGATGCCCTATGAAAAAGTACATAAGAAATTGTGGCACTGGTACCAATCCCAAGAGGTGAGATAATCTCACTTTTAGAGTAAACCCCAATGAACAAGCAATGTTCCAAAGATCACTGTAACAATGAAATATGACTGTTGTCACCAGAGAGCATGAAGACAACAAAGCTGACATTGATGAAGAACAAATGTTATATGTCACTGAAATCATGACCAAATATTGTCCAACTAAAATTCATGACCAACTTGAGCTACTTAAAATTTTTTTTTCTATTGAAGTGTTTCTCACCTACATTCATAAATCAAACCTAATCAGAACATAAGGGAGTAATAATCTAGAATACAATAACAATAATGAATCTGACTTTCTCCCAAATCAAGGTAAATTTGCTGTGAATTTCTGTGCATTTTTTAGGAGCTATGGTTAAAAATTTTTGCACTTACAGCACTCGATGTTAGGTTTTATAAAATTTCCAGCATAGTGCCTTGCACATAACAGGAATTCAAAACTGTAAAGTTTAGTGAACAAATAAAGAGTGATGTTGAACCTGTGCTCTAACCAAATAATGTCAAATTTATCTTCGATTCTCTATTAACCATCCATTCCTGGACATATTGTCTACTTTTACTTTCCCAAACCTTTTACTTTTCTCACCTTTTTAATTCAGTTCTCTTCAAAGCATCCTATTATCTTCTATGTTCTCCCTACCTCAATCATACTTATTTCTTTGTCATCCAAAATTCAGCTCACCAAAATTATTCATTAAAATTACCCTGTCTTTTTCTTTTTTCTTTCTTTTTTTTTTTTATGATATGACCCTAAAGGATGAGGGCTCCACTGTAATGAACTCTGTATCAGTTACTGCACTTTCAGTGAGTCCTGGACACTGGGCTACATGCTCTTCCTACACTGAGCAGTGGAAGAAGTGACTTGCTCAGGCTCACACAGCTGGCCAGCAAACAGTGAGGATATCTTCCCACCCAGCCTGGTCTCAGAGTTAGCTCCCTTCCCAGCTCAGCTCTTCTTCCTTCACTGGTGCAGGAGCTCAGCTGACCCTGCTGCTTTATTTGAGGCTCCATATGCTTCATAAGCACAGGATGCTCACTTAGAGTGATGTTCTTGGGAGTCTAACCACTAAATGAAGAACTGGGAGGGGAATAAAGGCAGAGATGCCCGTTCCCACTAGACCTGCCTGGTACCTCTTGTCAACTAAAAACTGGCATTTACCAATTACATTGCCAATGCCTGGATAACAAGGACATTTGCTGTCTGCCTCTGCAGAGACCAGATCCTATGCTGTTGAGAACTGCTGACCTTCAACACCCTCTGATGGAGATCAGGGTGGAGTAGAGGCACTCTGTGCTCCAGGGAATCTGGTGGGGCAGGTCTTTAGACAGGTGGATGCTTTTAGGAACAGCTTTTGTTATCTCAAATTTGCATCTCCTCATATTTAGAAAAGCACTAAATCTTCTCATGGTGACATCAGATCCCCCTGACTGGGGACCTTTGTAAAATGGCTGTTTAATGATATTAAACTCCCCCCTCACCAAAACCCTTAAATATTGGCACTCCTCCTGCTGCCTCTTTGGAGCAGTCTCTCAGAGCTATCAGGGGTGCTGTCTCCTGGGCTGCAGTCTTAATTATACCCCAAATAAAACTTAACCCACAACTTTCAAGTTGTTCCTTTTTTAGTCAACACTGCAGCATGGGAGATGTGGGGAGTACCAAGGCCGGCCTCAGGAAGTTCAAGCGCAGCTTTCTGCCTGTCTTTGTGCTGCCCTTGTGACCTTGGGTGAGTCATTGAGTCCGTCTCAAACTCCCAGACCTTATGGAATTGTTACAAGGATAATTCTTGGAAAAATATTTTCTAAATTCTTTTGTGGTTTAGAAACGTAGATCATTTTAATTTAATTTTTTTGTTAGAAACAGACTCACAGATGTATTTATTTTTGCTGTGCTGGGTCTTCATTACTGTGCACGGGTTTTCCCTAGTTGCAGCAGACGGGAGCTACTCTCTAGTTGCAGTGTGAGGGCTTCTCATTGCAGCGGCTTCTCTTGCTGTGGAACACAGGCTGTAGGGCACATGAGCTCAGTAGCTGTGGCAAATGGGTCTAATTGCTCCGAGGTTGCTGCGACTCATCAGCCGGGTGCATAGCGAATAGCGGGTGTGAAGAGATTTTAAGAAATATACACAAACACACAGAGACAGAGAAAAAGGATGGGAACAAGGGGCTCAAGACCTCTCGGGTCAAGGCCTCCCTGTCTTTTAAAACCAAGATTCTAGAATAGTGCTTCTTAATCAATTGGTCCTAGAACAAACCCATGCAACACTTACGTTTCAGACATGCCTCACAGTTTATATTATATGTGTTTCTTAATTATCTCTCTTTTATTGGTATAACAAGATATACAGTATGTAGATAGTGAGCTTTATTAGTAAATGTTAACCATTCTTCAGACATGAAAGCTTTGGAATTCCTTGTACTAGGGGAAAATACAAGGAGAAGACAGGACCATTGCAGAGACTATGGTGACCTAGTAAGTGGAAACCTTAACTTGTCTGAAATAATGCTCTTTTTGTTATTCTGATCATAAGGCCTTGATAAGTAGATCTGCTATAAGAACCTTAGCATCAAGAGCTTTTTAATTCAGTAAAAATAATTACAAATTAGAGAAAAGTAAATGTAGTACCAGTGCTTGAAGTTAAAAGCATCGAGTACCATCTGTTGCCATTTATTTGATATTTTATCACATTCTGTTAGTGAGGTCTCCTTTTTACTTTTGTGGTCATCTCACAGATTTCTGGGCTGTCTCCTGGGCTGCGGTCTTAATTATACCCCAAATAAAACTTAACCCACAACTTTCAAGTTGTTCCTTTTTTAGTCAACACTGCAGCATGGGAGATGTGGGGAGTACCAAGGCCGGCCTCAGGAAGTTCAAGCGCAGCTTTCTGCCTGTCTTTGTGCTGCCCTTGTGACCTTGGGTGAGTCATTGAGTCCGTCTCAAACTCCCAGACCTTATGGAATTGTTACAAGGATAATTCTTGGAAAAATATTTTCTAAATTCTTTTGTGGTTTAGAAACGTAGATCATTTTAATTTAATTTTTTTGTTAGAAACAGACTCACAGATGTATTTATTTTTGCTGTGCTGGGTCTTCATTACTGTGCACGGGTTTTCCCTAGTTGCAGCAGACGGGAGCTACTCTCTAGTTGCAGTGTGAGGGCTTCTCATTGCAGCGGCTTCTCTTGCTGTGGAACACAGGCTGTAGGGCACATGAGCTCAGTAGCTGTGGCAAATGGGTCTAATTGCTCCGAGGTTGCTGCGACTCATCAGCCGGGTGCATAGCGAATAGCGGGTGTGAAGAGATTTTAAGAAATATACACAAACACACAGAGACAGAGAAAAAGGATGGGAACAAGGGCTCAAGACCTCTCGGGTCAAGGCCTCCCTGTCTTTTAAAACCAAGATTCTAGAATAGTGCTTCTTAATCAATTGGTCCTAGAACAAACCCATGCAACACTTACGTTTCAGACATGCCTCACAGTTTATATTATATGTGTTTCTTAATTATCTCTCTTTTATTGGTATAACAAGATATACAGTATGTAGATAGTGAGCTTTATTAGTAAATGTTAACCATTCTTCAGACATGAAAGCTTTGGAATTCCTTGTACTAGGGGAAAATACAAGGAGAAGACAGGACCATTGCAGAGACTATGGTGACCTAGTAAGTGGAAACCTTAACTTGTCTGAAATAATGCTCTTTTTGTTATTCTGATCATAAGGCCTTGATAAGTAGATCTGCTATAAGAACCTTAGCATCAAGAGCTTTTTAATTCAGTAAAAATAATTACAAATTAGAGAAAAAGTAAATGTAGTACCAGTGCTTGAAGTTAAAAGCATCGAGTACCATCTGTTGCCATTTATTTGATATTTTATCACATTCTGTTAGTGAGGTCTCCTTTTTTACTTTTGTGGTCATCTCACAGATTTCTAGAAGAATTTTTGGAAAAAAAAAACCCGAGAAGCAGTCTTTTTAAGGATTAATTAATGTTAATTAGAGAGTAATTGCTCTGAAATATTGCAATGATTTTTCCATATATCAACATGAATCAAGCACAAGTATACATGTGTCCCTTCCATCCTGCGGCCCCCCTCCCAATTCCCTCCCTACTCTATCTTTCCAGGTTGTCCCAGAGTGCCAGCTTTGAGTGCTCTGCTTCACGTGTCAAACTTGCACTGACCGTCTATTTTACATATGGTAATGCACATGTTTCAATGATATTCTCTCAAAGCATTCCACCCTCACATTCTCCCACTGAATCCCAAAAGTCTGGTCTTTGTGTCTGTGTCTCCTTTGCTGCCATGTATGCAGGATCACCAGTACCATCTTTCTAAATTCCATATATATGGTTAATATACAGTTTTTATCTTTCTTTCTGACTTCCTTCACTCTGTATGATAGGCTTCAGATTCATTCACCTCATTAGAACTGACTGAAATGTGTTCCTTTTCATAACTGAGTAGTGTTTCATTGTGTATATGTACCACAATTTCCTTATGCATTCATCTGCAGTTAGACATCTAGGTTACTTCCATGTCCTAGCTATTGTAAAGAATTAATCTCCAAAATATACAAGTAGCTAACGCAGCTCAATACCAGGAAAACAAACAACTCAATCAAAAAGTGGACAAAAGACCTGGGAGGCACTTCTCTGAAGACATACAGATGACTAATAAGCACATGGAAAGATGTTCAGCATCACTCATTGTTAGAGAAATGCAAATCTAAACCAATCAAAATCTACAAACAATTAACTTTTGAATAAGCTCTTTTGTTATTCTGATCATAAGGCCTTGATAAGTAGATCTGCTATAAGAACCTTAGCATCAAGAGCTTTTAATTCAGTAAAAATAATTACAAATTAGAAAAAAAGTAAATGTAGTACCAGTGCTTGAAGTTAAAAGCATCGAGTACCATCTGTTGCCATTTATTTGATATTTTATCACATTCTGTTAGTGAGGTCTCCTTTTTTACTTTTGTGGTCATCTCACAGATTTCTAGAAGAATTTTTGGAAAAAAAAAACCCGAGAAGCAGTCTTTTTAAGGATTAATTAATGTTAATTAGAGAGTAATTGCTCTGAAATATTGCAATGATTTTTCCATATATCAACATGAATCAAGCACAAGTATACATGTGTCCCTTCCATCCTGCGGCCCCCCTCCCAATTCCCTCCCTACTCTATCTTTCCAGGTTGTCCCAGAGTGCCAGCTTTGAGTGCTCTGCTTCACGTGTCAAACTTGCACTGACCGTCTATTTTACATATGGTAATGCACATGTTTCAATGATATTCTCTCAAAGCATTCCACCCTCACATTCTCCCACTGAATCCCAAAAGTCTGGTCTTTGTGTCTGTGTCTCCTTTGCTGCCATGTATGCAGGATCACCAGTACCATCTTTCTAAATTCCATATATATGGTTAATATACAGTTTTTATCTTTCTTTCTGACTTCCTTCACTCTGTATGATAGGCTTCAGATTCATTCACCTCATTAGAACTGACTGAAATGTGTTCCTTTTTCATAACTGAGTAGTGTTTCATTGTGTATATGTACCACAATTTCCTTATGCATTCATCTGCAGTTAGACATCTAGGTTACTTCCATGTCCTAGCTATTGTAAAGAATTAATCTCCAAAATATACAAGTAGCTAACGCAGCTCAATACCAGGAAAACAAACAACTCAATCAAAAAGTGGACAAAAGACCTGGGAGGCACTTCTCTGAAGACATACAGATGACTAATAAGCACATGGAAAGATGTTCAGCATCACTCATTGTTAGAGAAATGCAAATCTAAACCATCATCAAAAAGTCTACAAACAATTAATACTAGAGTGGGTGTGGAGAAAAAGGAACCTTCTTATACTCTTCATAGGAATTCAAACTAGTACAGCCACTATGGAGAACAGTGTGGAGATGCCTGAAAAAAGTGGGAATAGAACTGCCATACGACCCTGCAATCCCACTACTGGGCATATATTCTGAGGAAATCAGAATTGAAAGAGACACATGTACACCAATATTCATTGCAGCACTATTTACAATAGGTAGGACATGGAGAAGGAATCTTAATTTGTCTCATTTCCAGTATTTTCAGCTAGTATAATAGAATGTCAATGATTCATAATCTAGTAATCCAAAAATATACTATATGCACAGCTAACTTTAAGAAATAGTGCACACTCCATTTCATTGTTGAAGATTCATAGCATCTATGTGAATATCAAGGGTTCTGAGATGTGTTTTTATTTAACAAAGACATGTTGTTGTTCAGTCACCACATCATGTCCAATTCTTCTCGACCCCCATCAATTGCAGTTTACCAGTCTTCCTGTCCCTCACCATCTCCTGGAATTTGATCAAGTTCATGTCCATTGAATCAGTGATGCCATCCAATCATCTCATCTTCTGTTGCCCTTTTCTCCTTCTGTCTTCAACCTTTCCCAGTATCAGGATCTTTTCCAATGAGTCAGCACTTTGCATTAGGCAGCTAAATTATTGTAATTTCGGAATCAGTTCTTCCAAAGGGTATGCAGGGGTGATTTCCTTTAAAATTTACTGATTTGAGTTCCTTGCTTTCCCTATGGTTAATATACAGTTTTTATCTTTCTTTCTGACTTCCTTCACTCTGTATGATAGGCTTCAGATTCATTCACCTCATTAGAACTGACTGAAATGTGTTCCTTTTTCATAACTGAGTAGTGTTTCATTGTGTATATGTACCACAATTTCCTTATGCATTCATCTGCAGTTAGACATCTAGGTTACTTCCATGTCCTAGCTATTGTAAAGAATTAATCTCCAAAATATACAAGTAGCTAACGCAGCTCAATACCAGGAAAACAAACAACTCAATCAAAAAGTGGACAAAAGACCTGGGAGGCACTTCTCTGAAGACATACAGATGACTAATAAGCACATGGAAAGATGTTCAGCATCACTCATTGTTAGAGAAATGCAAATCTAAACCATCATCAAAAAGTCTACAAACAATTAATACTAGAGTGGGTGTGGAGAAAAAGGAACCTTCTTATACTCTTCATAGGAATTCAAACTAGTACAGCCACTATGGAGAACAGTGTGGAGATGCCTGAAAAAAGTGGGAATAGAACTGCCATACGACCCTGCAATCCCACTACTGGGCATATATTCTGAGGAAATCAGAATTGAAAGAGACACATGTACACCAATATTCATTGCAGCACTATTTACAATAGGTAGGACATGGAGAAGGAATCTTAATTTGTCTCATTTCCAGTATTTTCAGCTAGTATAATAGAATGTCAATGATTCATAATCTAGTAATCCAAAAATATACTATATGCACAGCTAACTTTAAGAAATAGTGCACACTCCATTTCATTGTTGAAGATTCATAGCATCTATGTGAATATCAAGGGTTCTGAGATGTGTTTTTATTTAACAAAGACATGTTGTTGTTCAGTCACCACATCATGTCCAATTCTTCTCGACCCCCATCAATTGCAGTTTACCAGTCTTCCTGTCCCTCACCATCTCCTGGAATTTGATCAAGTTCATGTCCATTGAATCAGTGATGCCATCCAATCATCTCATCTTCTGTTGCCCTTTTCTCCTTCTGTCTTCAACCTTTCCCAGTATCAGGATCTTTTCCAATGAGTCAGCACTTTGCATTAGGCAGCTAAATTATTGTAATTTCGGAATCAGTTCTTCCAAAGGGTATGCAGGGGTGATTTCCTTTAAAATTTACTGATTTGAGTTCCTTGCTTTCCCAGGGTCTTTCAAGAGTCTTCTCCAGAACCACAATTTGAAAGCATTAGTCTTTTGGTGCTCTCTTTCTTTATTATCCAGTTCTTACATCTGTACGTGACTACTGGAAAGATCATAGCCTTAACTATATATGGACCTTTGTCAGCAAAGTGATGTCTTTATTTATTAACACATTGTCTAGGTTTGGCATAGCTTTCCTTAAAGAGGATCCAAGTTTGAAATTTTTTTCCATAATAATTTTATATCTTACATCTGGTGTGCAGTCATTATTGTGCATGTGTGTATATAGATATCCATATGCACACACATATACACACTTAATATGCAATGTTCTAAAATTTTCAGTAAAAATTTACAAATTGAGAAATGTATCTTATGATATTCATGCCAGATTATTCATATGGGTCAGTAGTGGAATGTTTCTATTTTATCTTTTCTGCCCATCCACTCTCTCTTCAAAGACTTTCTTGACCAACTCAAATTAGAATGAACTCTATCAGGTTAACTGAATTAGTTTTATGCTTGTTTTTGGCAATTGCATATATGTACTTTTTTCTGAAGATAGATTACATGCTTAAGAAAGACAAAACACATTACTCACCCTCTTGCTATTTCACCCTTAGCAGTAAGTAATGTCTTCAATCAAATTAATTAAGTCAATAATTTTATTCCTTTAAAATTCATCTGTCATAAATTATGTTGGGAAATGCTTAACTATATTGCAAAAAGGATACTCCCATTTTTCCATTGGTTGATCCATTTATTTCACCACTTTAAAACCCTGAGTAGCTCCTTCTAAATATACATGAAAATAAGTCTGTCTGCTATAAGCAAGAACACCTTTAGTGAACATGGCTTTGCATACACCCCCGGATAGAACCATTGAAACATAACATATTTATTTATCTTATCAGTTCTGATAGTAGTCATCCATTATCCAAGTTAGCTAGGTTTCAATACATTATTCTAACATTGATATTAATCATGTTCTCTCATATAACTTTTTAAAAAATATATAAATGTCATTACTAGATAAGACTTAGACTGGAAATTACCTTTCTTCCAAGTTCAGTTATATTTTTTCCCATATAAAATAGAGAAGGAGGAATGAATGTGACTTAATACAAGTTAGCCTGCTACTGCCATGAATGACAGAATCCCAGTGCCATGAGACTCACTAGTAATTATCACCATATCAAGACTCTGGGTTGCAGAAAATCAAATAATATGGTCCTTCAAGGTGAATCACTCAGTAAGTCAGTGGGTAAGGCTTGGCATTCCAAGACTTTGCTCAAGAGGCCCCAGCATCATGTGCTTGCCTGACACTATCTGTGACTATTTTGGAGAAACAAAATATTCTCAAATTTAAGGGGGGCAGGTGGAGATAAATAGCACTGTGCTATTGACAAAACCCGTATCTCTTGTTTGTAATCAGTGAAAATCCTTTTATGATCATGCATTCAATAGATTTTCCTATTTTTAAAGTCAAATACAATCAGAGACAGAAAAGCAATTGCTTCTGAAAATAAATGCACCAGTCTCTTGTGTTTTTCAGACAATTTATCTCCTCACATTTTAAGTGTCTGTCTAAACCAACATGGAAAAAAAAATTGACACATTTATGTCATCAGCACGGCTATGTTTTACTGACTTATTGATTTATCAAGCATGTGTATTATGGGGGAGAACTCCCTGGTTTCTCTGGCAGCTCTGACAAGATAATTCAAAATGAGCTAGACAGTCAGCACATTTCCTACTAAGTCAATTAGCATATGATTAATTGAAAAATGGTAGGTAGGGCAAGACTGCTGCCTTTACTTTATTTATTTATTTATTTATTTATTTATTTTGGGCGGGGGTCAGGTTGGGGAGGGAGGGGAGAGGGCGGGCCACTTATATTGGTCTTTCATTTCTCCATTTTTATCCATCTTTGTTCTTTGGCTTGAGTGGGCCTCCCATCGCGGTGGCCTCTGTCGTCGCAGAGCGCTGGCTCTGGGCACATGCGCCCCAGAACTCCGGCTCGGTAATTGGACACATCGGTCCAACCGCTCCGCAGCACGTGGGATCTTCCCAGGCCAGGGATCAAACCGGCACCCCTTGCACTGCAAGGCGGTATCCTTATCCACTGGACCACCAGGGGAAGCCCTGCTGCCTTTACTTTGAGCTTGGAGGCAGAGGTCTGTTTAGGAAAAGACAGTCCATATTTGGTCATAACGGCTTCTATGTGTTACCAGTCATTGAAGTAATTGACCGTTTATTGCATCTGTTCAAAAATTCAGGATGCAGGGTATAATAAAATGAGCATTTTTGTAATTACATTAGCTCTAAGACTCTTTTATTCAGAGACAACTGCCATCCATCACAGTGTCCTTTAATTCTTCAGTGTTTGGGTGATGGAGTTTCCAAAGCAAATATAGGTTGTTTCTTTTAAAAATTATATCTTGGAGTATTTGAAATGAAAAATGCAATGATCAGCATTTGTCACATTACAAAAACAGAATGAGTAGGGGGATTTTTTTTTTTTTTAATTTCACTAATTTCACTAAATGAAAATGACTCTAAAGCATTACTAGTAGCAAAACAAGAAAATAACATTACTTTTTTTACAACTTTGTTTAACAGATGAGAGCCCCTGTAGTTTAATGAATGAATAGCAACACCTGTAGTTATAATTAAACCCTAATTTTCTCTGCTGTGCTTAATTCCTAACTTAAACCATAAAGCAACAAAATGTGCCTTACTAAGAGATTTCTCCTTGAATCTTTGGGATCAAAGAGAAGAGAGAAATTTCATTATTATAACTAGCTAGCTGTGTTATTTTTGACTATTTAAATATTTTGAATTTCAGTTTCTTTCCAGATGTATCATGTGGATTATATTATACCTCAAGCTACATGGAACATAAGTATGTATGTTATAAATTGCAAAAGGCATTGGGAAATTATAATGGATATATAAAATATTTTCTTTATGATATTTTATGTTACTTTATGACATTTTACTTTAGTAACTGTGTGGTGATGGATGTCAATTTAGATTTATTGTGATAATTTCATATTGATTTGTTATATTATGTGACTAAAACTAATGTTAAATGTCTCAATGAAAGAGCTCAATAAAAATCAAGAGTTTATAATTTTCCTAGTTTATCTATCCATTATGATTTTTTCCCCACCTCTCTCCAGAATATATTTTAGTACGTTAGTGACAGGGAATGGGTATTTTTAATGAAAGGTGTGATTGATTACTACTGCAGTTTAAAAAAATAAGTGAAGTTGATCTTTTATTTCTTCTTCATATGTAAAAGTTTTAATGAGGCACAGAAAGACAAATATCATATGAACTCACTTATATGTGAAAAATCTTTTTAAAAATCTTAACTACAGAGAATAGAAAATCTATGAGAGGCAGGGTGAAACAAGTGAAGGTGATAAAAATACATAAACTTCAAGTTATAAAATAAATAAGCCCTGGGGATGCATATACAGCATGGTGATTATTGTTAATAACAATAAACTATATATTTGAAAGTTACTATGAGAGTAGATCTTAAAAGATCTTCTGATATTTCTCACCCCAAGAGAAGAAAAACTTGTAACTATGTGTGGTGATGGATATTAATTTAGACTTATTGTGATAATTTCATATTGATTTGTTATGTTATGTGACTAATACTAATGTTAAATGTCTCAATGAAAGAGCTCAATAAAAATCAAGAGTTTATAATTTTCCTAGTTTATCTATCCATTATGATTTTTTCCCCACCTCTCTCCAGAATATATTTTAGTACGTTAGTGACAGGGAATGGGTATTTTTAATGAAAGGTGTGATTGATTACTACTGCAGTTTAAAAAAATAAGTGAAGTTGATCTTTTATTTCTTCTTCATATGTAAAAGTTTTAATGAGGCACAGAAAGACAAATATCATATGAACTCACTTATATGTGAAAAATCTTTTTAAAAATCTTAACTACAGAGAATAGAAAATCTATGAGAGGCAGGGTGAAACAAGTGAAGGTGATAAAAATACATAAACTTCAAGTTATAAAATAAATAAGCCCTGGGGATGCATATACAGCATGGTGATTATTGTTAATAACAATAAACTATATATTTGAAAGTTACTATGAGAGTAGATCTTAAAAGATCTTCTGATATTTCTCACCCCAAGAGAAGAAAAACTTGTAACTATGTGTGGTGATGGATATTAATTTAGACTTATTGTGATAATTTCATATTGATTTGTTATGTTATGCAGCTAAAACTAATGTTGTATGTCTCAATGAAAGAGCTCAATAAAAAGCAACGATAACAAAAGAGCACACTTCTTCCTAGTCTATCCACCCATCCATTCATTCCACAAATAAGTTTAAGCTATTTTATGGTATTAGGAATTATGAGAGTATGCCAGTTGTCTCTTCATATTTCAAGATGGAATAACAGCTACAAGAAATTTACTGGGGAAAAATGCCTGTGAAGAGCAGAAGAAGGTCAATAAGTAGGCAGGAAAAACTTTTACCATCGTGCAATATGACAATGTTTAAAGAGAGGAGAAAGAAAGAGCTTTATCCTGTGAAGCTACTCTGAGAGATTCTCAGCAACTCCGAGGAGAACTTTAATAGAAAGATTTCCTATAGAGTCATGGGGGAGAGATATGAGCAGATCCAGGAGTCCCCATTGTGCTCAGTCTTCTCCTGAAGGTTGTCTGAGAAAGTGTAAATGGTCCCATCTTATGTATTTTTTGGCAGGTCTTGAGAACAAGAAACTGTATGTTTTTGTTCAGTTGCTAAGTAATATCCAACTTTTTGAAATCCCATGGACTACAGTATCCAGGCTCCTCTGTCCTTCACTATCTCCCAGAGTTTGTGTCCATTGAGAAAGCAATGCTCGCTAACCATCTCATCCTTTGCCGCCCACTTACTCTTTTGCTTCAATTTTCCTCAGTGTCAGAGTCTTTTCCAATGAATAGGCTCTTCACACCAGGTGGCCAAAGTTTTGGAGCTTCATCTTCAGTACTTCCAAAGAATATTCAGGGTTGATTTCTTTATAATTGACTGGTTTGATCTCCTTTCAGTCAAAGGGACTCTCAAGAGTCTTTTCCAACACCAGTTTGAAAGTATCGATTATTTGGGGCTCAGTGTTCTTTAAGGTCCAACTCTCATATTCATACATCACTATTGGAAACCGTAGCTTTGACCATATGGACCTTTGTCAGCAAAGTGATGTCTCTGCTTTTTAATGCATTGTCTATGTTTGTCATAGCTTTTCTTTCAAGGAGCTAGCATCTATCTTTTAATTTCAATGGCTTTAATCACCATCAGCAATGATTTGCAAGCCCAAGAAAATAAAACAGGATGTTACCAACTAGCTGAATTCCTTACAGCTAATTGGCAAGTTATGTTTTTGAAAGGAGATTGAACTGTGTATCTGCATGACTACCACAAGAGGAAATAGAGATAAAACAGATCTAGATCTAATAAGGTATAAGGTAGGACCATTTCTGTACTGAGGAGTGGCCTGAGTGAGACAGTATTTCAAGATGGAATAACAGCTACAAGAAATTTACTGGGAAAAATGCCTGTGAAGAGCAGAAGAAGGTCAATAAGTAGGCAGGAAAAACTTTTACCATCGTGCAATATGACAATGTTTAAAGAGAGGAGAAAGAAAGAGCTTTATCCTGTGAAGCTACTCTGAGAGATTCTCAGCAACTCCGAGGAGAACTTTAATAGAAAGATTTCCTATAGAGTCATGGGGGAGAGATATGAGCAGATCCAGGAGTCCCCATTGTGCTCAGTCTTCTCCTGAAGGTTGTCTGAGAAAGTGTAAATGGTCCCATCTTATGTATTTTTGGTAGGTCTTGAGAACAAGAAACTGTATGTTTTTGTTCAGTTGCTAAGTAATATCCAACTTTTTGAAATCCCATGGACTACAGTATCCAGGCTCCTCTGTCCTTCACTATCTCCCAGAGTTTGTGTCCATTGAGAAAGCAATGCTCGCTAACCATCTCATCCTTTGCCGCCCACTTACTCTTTTGCTTCAATTTTCCTCAGTGTCAGAGTCTTTTCCAATGAATAGGCTCTTCACACCAGGTGGCCAAAGTTTTGGAGCTTCATCTTCAGTACTTCCAAAGAATATTCAGGGTTGATTTCTTTATAATTGACTGGTTTGATCTCCTTTCAGTCAAAGGGACTCTCAAGAGTCTTTTCCAACACCAGTTTGAAAGTATCGATTATTTGGGGCTCAGTGTTCTTTAAGGTCCAACTCTCATATTCATACATCACTATTGGAAACCGTAGCTTTGACCATATGGACCTTTGTCAGCAAAGTGATGTCTCTGCTTTTTAATGCATTGTCTATGTTTGTCATAGCTTTTCTTTCAAGGAGCTAGCATCTATCTTTTAATTTCAATGGCTTTAATCACCATCAGCAATGATTTGCAAGCCCAAGAAAATAAAACAGGATGTTACCAACTAGCTGAATTCCTTACAGCTAATTGGCAAGTTATGTTTTTGAAAGGAGATTGAACTGTGTATCTGCATGACTACCACAAGAGGAAATAGAGATAAAACAGATCTAGATCTAATAAGGTATAAGGTAGGACCATTTCTGTACTGAGGGAGTGGCAGTTGTATATTTATAAGCTATGTTTGAGTGAGACGAGTATAAATACAGAAATCATACTGAAATTTACCCAAGTATCTAATAGTTCTTAAGGGAATGAGTAGCTCACACCTTTCTGTCTAGGCTACTGAATACATTTAGTAAGAATTAAGCATGAAGAAATGTTATGAACTGGCCTGGTAGAACAGGTAACAAAAGTATCATCTATTGATTCCTGAGAAAAAATATCAAAGGTCTATGTTTAAGTGGTCCCTAGTTCCTTTATTCCTCATTTGGCTTTTGTTCTCTTTATCATGAACACAGTGTACAGAATTCAAGAATGTCTTCATTCATTATACCTATACAATATATTTTCCAGCTATGCTGAGATTCCTGAAAATTTCTAGTGAGGCAAATGATGACTATTATATTTTACTCTATGATTACATTTGATTTTTCCAAATGCTTGTCAAATCGTCCAATTGAGGGGAAAAAAAAAGCTTCCTCTAAAGTTGTTTGAGTAAATTCTTATTTTTTTTTTCAGTTTCAGTCCATTTATGGAAATGTGTATGGCTCCTTTATATCCAGCCATGCACATTTGTATGCCATTCCCTTCCCAGGACTTGCTAGATTCTCTCTAAACCCTTTGAACATGATATTAAATCAAATCTAATTTTGTACTCCTTTTATGAAATAAGCTGTAATTCCTTATCTCATTCAAAATTCCATTTGAATGACTTTCTCCTAGAATAATCTTTCTAATGGTGGTCATTCTATGAAGCTAAATGTATATAGAAACCCTCCAGGGCACACACAGCTCAAACGTTTCTTTTCTACAGAGAATTTGCTTTTCTTTTTTTTTTTAATTAACATTTATTTTATTTATTTATCTTTTGGGGGGTGAGGTGGGGAGGGAGGGGGATGGGCGAGCCACTTCTATTGGTCATTCATTTATCTATTTTCATCCATCTTTGTTCCTTGCCTCTTGTGGGCCTCCCATCGCGGTGGCCTCTGTCGTCGCAGAGCACCGGCTCTGGGCGCATGCGCCCCAGAGCTCCAGCTCGGTAATTGGACACATCAGTCCAGCCGCTCCACGGAGCGTGGGATCTTCCCAGGCCAGGGATCGACCGACGCCCCTTGCACTGCAAGGCGGTGTCCTTACCCACTGGACCACCCGGGGAAGCCCCTTGCTTTTCTTTTTTGATGGGAGAGTGTTTGCCACTCTTACAATTTCTTCATTGCATTTTTACATCTCTTTTAAAATATGCCTTTCTATCTTAAAAAAAAAAAATAATATGCCTTATATTCTAATGTAATTATTCACATCAAGAATAGCTCTTAAGTACACAGAATGCATGAGTTTATATGTATATAAACTCAAGGGCTTTATGTATGTATATATATGTAAATATTTATATGTATATGTATATGTATATATATATAATTCTACATCTATAAATCCATGAAAACAGTGGTATTATACTGATTTTATTATTTCTAGACTAAAGGACTTGTCAGTTGGCTTAGATCTCAATATTGGCAAGTAGAAAAACCAATAATCAAACTCTGATCTTTTAGTAGCAAATTAACTTTTTATAATTCTTTTATGAAAACCCTTTGAGGGTAAACTGATGTTTCTGTGGACTACTCAAACTTCCATAGAGTCATTATTCAATAAAAGAGTTAAATATGTGAAGAAATGAATAGGATCCAACCTACACATATCATTTGAATATATCTCTTACAAAGAGCATATTGCTGGATTTATTTTCTTCTTTTACCATACTCTACTTGGCATTTGTCCACTATTTGCTTCTGTTAGCAGCCCTAAGTAATTATGCATGTGCATTTTTGCCTGCAAAGTCTTGGTATCAAGAGCAAGAAAGAGTTTTTCATTATAGTTTATTAGGTGTTTTGGGCATCTATTCCCATATTTTACAACACAAGAGTGAAAATATATGTATATTGTTGTCCTCCCTTGGGGAAAGGGAAGAATAGCTCTTGAAAACTGAAAAATTATATGCATGTTTTAGAGTAAATTTATCACCGGAACTATAATTTCTATTATTATAAATTTCCAAAATGTTTATAAAATTTTCTAAAAATGAGACATCTTTATAACATCATAAAATATTAATAGTGACATACTAAATTTTTAGTAAAATGCATCTGTATCTTAAACTGAGAAATGCATTGTGAATTTTCATGACTGATTATCATTTGCTAATGACAATCCTAGTGCTTGCGAATCCATTTAGTAAATACATTCTTAGCAAAACATTTTTGAAATTAGCTGCATAAAACACCAGAAAAACTTATTTAAGCTACTTATACATATAACAGGAGAACCACTGTTTATAATTATGTATGTGTGGATACCTGCTGTCGCCCTTAGTCTTGTCCAACCCTTTGCAATCCTAGAGACTGTAGCCCACCTGGCTGCTCTGTTCATGAGTTTCTCCAGGCAAGAATACTGGGGTGTGCTGCCTTGGTCTCCTCCAGGAGAGCTTCCTGACCAAGGACTCAAACCTGCATCTCTGCACTACAGGCAGATTCTTTCCCACTGAGCCACCAGATAAGCCCATAATTATATTTATAAATTAATGTACTTTATCTTATTTTTTTTTTTAGTTCAATTTGAGATTTCACAATCAAAGCAAAATATGCTTATTTTTTGAGGGGACTTTCAAAATAGAATGAAACTTGTTTGTTCTGCATATGGATTCTTTGTATTCTTTTTATAGTCAAGAAAAGATGTGTAAAACTGAAAAAAGTGATTTAGCATTTTATTGCAGTAAAGGTATATTCTAATCATTTTTGAACAGTGTATCCTACAGGAAATTTCCAAATCTTTAAGTGAAAGACACCCAGAGTTTTGTTCACTTCTTAAATAAAAAGCCATTTCCCCTCCAAGTGGCTTAGAAGATTTTATATGGGGAGGTACCAGATGTTAGTAGTCTCAATTTTTTTAGTGCAACTATAATGGAGCACAGCTTAGTGATTACTGCTAAGTGGAATTTAACCTTCAGGTCACTGATTCAATCCTGTGGTGCTGCTGGCCTTTTGATAATAATAGATCTCCTCTTGGGTACACACACACACACACACACACACACACACACCCCACTTCCACAAAAGAGACACACAGTCAAGGCAGTGTATTAATAGAATGTAAAAAATCATTTTCTTGAAATGAATTGTAAAGAACAAAAGTGAATGTTATTTACTCTTCTTCATATAAAAAAAGTTAATGGGTATATGAATGTAAAGTTTAATAGATTAAAAAAATTTTAAGTGACTTTACTTCAGAATAATATTTTGAATTTTTAATTTCCCTAATACTCTTTTAGTAGGATTTTAAGGGAGTTTATTTCCACTGATTTGGTATTAATTCACCTTTGTTGTGGTCCTAAGCCACAAAATAATATGGGAGGTCAAATTTAACCAAACTCTGGAGAATTCCGTGAAAACAATGTGGAGGTTCAGTGGACAGTGTTCTTTTTTGAATCAGGATAACTATGATTATTTTTAAGCGGTTTTTTAAAAATTATTTTTATTTTGCTTTTACAGAGTTTTGTTGTTTACAGCTAGACATAAGCCCAAATCAGTAATAGGTATATTTTTGACCCCTCCCACCTGAGCCCTCCCCCCACTCCCTTCCCATCCCACCCCTCCAGAGTGTTCCATAGTCCCCTTATAAATTCCCTTGATATTACAGTGTATTCACAATGTTTATCTCTTTTGCATGTGATAGTGTAGGTTTCCATGTTACTCTTTGAGCGGTTTTTGAATGTGAATGGGATGGGTTTTATCTCAACCAGAAGCCAGGCTACATATTCACAGATGGTGTAGTAATTAAAGAGTTCCTGTCAGTTGCAAAGTAAATTGCAAGTCTCTCAGTAATAGTGTTTTAGCCTGGAAAACCTAGTCAGATAGGCCTTTGCTTATGTCTCAAAAAATAGTATGAACTAGGGGAAAAAAGAAACAATACAGATAGAAACAGCAACCCACAATGACCATGAGAAAGCAATGTATTGATCACTTAAACTGCACTAACAGTGCCTCTTCTAAAAATTGGTTATTCAAAACAGATGTCAAATCAAAGACACACATATTAAAGTCTTCCATTTTGGATAGAAGCAGAGGCCTTCAGTGGTCAAATAATACGGCCAGTAAATGGCAGAGTCCAGGATGAGGTTCAAGTCCAAGTACATCTGACATATTCTCTTCATCACATTGCTATACTGAAGTCCATTAAAGATACATGACTGCCAGGCTGTTTGGTATATATCTAATGAGGACACTGAGATGTTTTAGCAATGTCATTAGGGTAAAGAAAGGAAATGAAAGTGTATGGGTCCAGGCAGAGTCCTCTTAACTTGAATTAATTAGTCAACCAGGTCTAAGCAACACTCAGCTTTTAGTTTATCATGCAGTTTTTCATAGCATTGCTCGTAGTTCAGGAATTTATATTCATATTATGCTGAGAGTAGACACCTCTCTACTGTTTCCTTGATTGTGCATTGCTTTGGGATATTCTCTCAGTAATTTATATATTTCTAACTTGTGTCTCTGACTCCATTTTACTGAATCAACAATAGCTTCTTTTTGCTTTTTCTTATATATATTTGATAAAAGCATTAAACAAACAAATTCCTAATTGAATCATTATCTATCTATTGATTAATAACGTACATATTGATTCTGATGGCACTGAAGTAAAACTGTTGTCATAGTTAGTGATTCAAAGTGTAATCTTCTAGGGTAGATTTCAATTCTTAGTTTTTAAAAAACTTAAGATAAAGTAGCCTTGTGTTTTTCTGCCTAGAAAATACCCAAAACTTTCCCATTGTAATAGCATTTATGACAATCCGGTGAGACTCACGGGGCCTTTATTCATTTATATAGATAAATAAGATAGAGTAACTTTGTTAAATCTCAGAGAACTATGTTTGTATTTACTGCATGGTTCATTGCATAACTTTGAATTTTTGCCTCATTTGATGGAGAAATGGAGTCATATTTCAAATGTGATGTAGGTAGAACTATAAAACCTCAGGCAATTTTCACAAAAACAAGCAAAAAATGATATAGGCTATTAAAATCATAGCGTATTTTTCATGTACCAAGTTTGGGTAATATGTTGCTCTTGAAGTTTTAGCCAACTAGAATGTTGCATTGTCTTTTATTGATTTCTTTTTACAATATTTTATCAATTCTTATTCGATTGCTTTCTGCTCAGCTAAGCAAACCGAAGATTTTATTTCACAAGAGAACTGTATACTAGGATAAAAACTGGGATATACAGTTTGTGTATTATGTTCAAAATTTTAAGTTTATTATAGTCCATTCTCCTATTTACTATTAAATTTTCTATATAAATGATTTTAAAGTGACATTATGTACTTTGTGGAGCTCCTGTGATCCTGGACTCTTACTATACATCACAATATATTGTAGCTTGAAATTCAGTATAGCAGGAGTTCATCTTAGATCTGAAAATGAGAAGGAACTTGTAACTGATCTCGTAATGCAAAATATTTCCTTTTAATATCCTTTAGCCTAGATGAAAAATATCTGATAATATCTTTTTTTAAAGCACAGACTTGATTATTCTTTAGTATTTATATACATTTCTCTCATACAGAGCTTGTGACATTATCTAATTTAACAATTGATTTAAAATAAGTTTTCCACCTATTACATGCCAAGCTCTGTGATGATTTATGAGAGACTAAGATAAGTTGATTTTCATATTAAAAAAATTTTTTTTTGATTAATAACGTACATATTGATTCTGATGGCACTGAAGTAAAACTGTTGTCATAGTTAGTGATTCAAAGTGTAATCTTCTAGGGTAGATTTCAATTCTTAGTTTTTAAAAACTTAAGATAAAGTAGCCTTGTGTTTTTCTGCCTAGAAAATACCCAAAACTTTCCCATTGTAATAGCATTTATGACAATCCGGTGAGACTCACGGGGCCTTTATTCATTTATATAGATAAATAAGATAGAGTAACTTTGTTAAATCTCAGAGAACTATGTTTGTATTTACTGCATGGTTCATTGCATAACTTTGAATTTTTGCCTCATTTGATGGAGAAATGGAGTCATATTTCAAATGTGATGTAGGTAGAACTATAAAACCTCAGGCAATTTTCACAAAAACAAGCAAAAAATGATATAGGCTATTAAAATCATAGCGTATTTTTCATGTACCAAGTTTGGGTAATATGTTGCTCTTGAAGTTTTAGCCAACTAGAATGTTGCATTGTCTTTTATTGATTTCTTTTTACAATATTTTATCAATTCTTATTCGATTGCTTTCTGCTCAGCTAAGCAAACCGAAGATTTTATTTCACAAGAGAACTGTATACTAGGATAAAAACTGGGATATACAGTTTGTGTATTATGTTCAAAATTTTAAGTTTATTATAGTCCATTCTCCTATTTACTATTAAATTTTCTATATAAATGATTTTAAAGTGACATTATGTACTTTGTGGAGCTCCTGTGATCCTGGACTCTTACTATACATCACAATATATTGTAGCTTGAAATTCAGTATAGCAGGAGTTCATCTTAGATCTGAAAATGAGAAGGAACTTGTAACTGATCTCGTAATGCAAAATATTTCCTTTTAATATCCTTTAGCCTAGATGAAAAATATCTGATAATATCTTTTTTTAAAGCACAGACTTGATTATTCTTTAGTATTTATATACATTTCTCTCATACAGAGCTTGTGACATTATCTAATTTAACAATTGATTTAAAATAAGTTTTCCACCTATTACATGCCAAGCTCTGTGATGATTTAGGAGACACTAAGATAAGTAGGGCATTATTTTAACACACCAATATTTTATTCTTATTTAAAAATGGATTCATTTTTAAAAGATGATAGAGGTTACAGGAAATTTGGGGGTACATTAATAAGCCTTATACAAATATTTCAATGAAGGTTCATTTTTCAGTAGGGTAGTACTCTAGCTAGTAGCCAACCACACACAGATCATTGAATATGAATATATCAATTTTGTTATCTCATGACTAAATGATGTATACCACAGTGGGAAAAATTGTTGACTATTACTGATTAAAAACAGAGAATAGTCCACATGCCAAAGTATTGGGTATATTACTTCCAAGAGTCATAATATTAGTAGACACTTAAAATGCTTATTACATAAATGTATAAAACTTATTTCTATAAAAAGTATCCCAAAATTCACATTTTTATATTAAGACTAATTGGCTTTGTGTTATTAATAATGAAATTAGACTCCATAAATATTGCTCAGATCAAATAAAGTAAATGTATCTGACTGCTATTTTCACAACAGTCAGAAAATAGTAGTTTGGCTCCACATCTCATCTCCCAAATCTGTTATTTGCCTAGAAAGTGTAAGAAACAGAGTTCTTTCTACACTTTTCAAATGGACATATAAATTCTATTGAATTCCTTCACTTATTTAGAATTGTTCTTCCATTCTAGTTTAAGATTTCTCATGACTTTTGGTTAATTTTTTTGTACAGTTAAAAAATAAACAGATCATCCAATCTCATAAGAAAATTACAAGAAAGAATAACTGGAAGATAGTTATATTGCAATAGCATTGCTTTTTAAAAACATTCTTAGTTTCTGTTGCTTAGTCAGTAAAACAAGAAGTTTATGTTGGATATATTCAAGTGATTTCACTTCTAGTGTCCTATTTGGACTGAGTCAAATTTTCTTTATATAATGGTTTAAGTCTCATGAATTAATTAATACTCTCAAACAGTCTTCTAAATATAGTTCAGTAGTTTAGTAAAGATCAAATTAAGACTAAGAATTTTCCCAGATGATTGGGTGTCACTCTGGAAAGAGAACTGAAAAAAATATTCACTAAACTCTAGGAGATGACATTGCAGAAATATTTAATTATTCATTAAAAGTCAGGAACAAAACTCAAGAAATTTTGGACAGATTTGAGTTATATAACTGTTTCAGACTTCCTCTCCAAATACTCTCAACTAGAGGGAAAATAATAATTAAATTAATATAAATCTGTAGCTACAATTACATTGGTAACTAATAGCATATATATGATATAATGTGATATTTCACTTAAAGTTTTGTATACTTTGAATTTCAGCTCAGATAATGTGATTTTTTAAAAAATCTATTGTAGAATTTCAGCAATTACACATCAACTCTGTATAGACCAATGCACCCTCTCTGTGGTATATGAAACATTTATAATCATTAAGTTGGTAACTGATATTGATAAGATATTTTTGAAAATCTAACACTTCATCATTATAAAATAAGATTAAAACCCTTTAAATGTGAGTAAACACCATATGGTCAGGATAAGAGGTTAGCTTTCATCATGATTAAAGCATGTACCACAGAATCCAGGTGAAGATATTGAGATAGAAAGGGATGCATATAGCATGCATTCACAATGTAAGCATAATGATATACTGATTTTTAAAAATAATACCTTTAAAATGTCATTGTAGACATAGTGATTTCTATAAAATCTTTTCAATCATTTTGTTTTTTTTAATTTTGTTTTTGATACCCAGTCAATAGAAATATCTTAAACCAAATTTATTATTTTATGATATATTAAAAAAATATACCTAACACTATATTTTACTGTGCAGCAGAAAAACTGAGGAAGGAAATGTATGAAATGAGTTTACAAATTTCCTGGAATTTTATATAAACCATTGTTGCTGATCTAACTCCAGGATTAACTGGATGAACCAATTGCAAAAAGAGAAGGAAAAGAGGAAAGTGAGCTAGCATTATACTCAACCCTGTTGTATTAACATTTTTCTTAATCCTCACAAGAGGTAAAGGGCCAGAAGTTAATACTGTTCTTTGATCATCTACTTCTACAGTGTTTCTTTACACTGCACAAAATTTTATACTCTGTAAAGTGGAATTCAAGGGCAATGAATAAATGTCAGTAAGATATATATGTATATATATGTATACATATATATATGTAAAAGATATATGTATGTGTATATGTAAATATATGTGTGTGTTCAGTTGCTCAGTCATGTCCAGCGCTTCGTGACCCACATGGACTGTAGCCCACCAGGCTCTTTTGTCTGTGGAATTTTCCAGGGAAGAATATTGGAATGGGTTGCCATTTCCACCTCCAGGGGATCTTCACAACTCAGGAATTGAAACCACGTCTATTGGGTCTCCTGCATTGGTAGGCAGATTCACTGAACCACCTCGGAAGCCCATGTGTGCATGAGTATAATTTTTATTAAACTGTGATCATTGAGTAGAGCTTCAACATATGTTGCTCTTTACCTATGTGTATTATAGATTATAACACATCAGATATTGGTTTGTTGCTATATTTTTTCCTCCCAACAGCAGACCATTTAATTTTTCAGTGGCATCTAGACAGCCCTTCAGTCTTGTTTTCCAGAAAAGACTTTGGGTCATGGAATTTAACCATCTTCTTTCTAAATATACTTGACATTTTCTGAGTGAAAATGTTTTGTCATGTGTAGCTACAGAATGAAGACCATAATGTGATATTTATTATACTGACACTATCTTACTGAGGAAATCGTGCTTTAGAATGTCAAGACCTTGGTGTATCTGACTCTGACGTCTAGCATTACATTCTCAAATTATTTAAATTTATCTGGCCTGACTTACACAGAGATGCTTCTTTCTATCTCAGTATTCATGTTGAACTAATATGAACTGGATGGAATTAAGCGAACAGGAAATTCCCATTGGTGACACTGGATGCAGAAACTCTGAAATACTTTAAATATATTATGTGTGTGGTGGTTCAGATGGTAAAGAATCTGCCTGCAATGTAGGAGACCTGGGTTCAATCCCTGGGTCAAGAAGATCTGGAGAAGGTATGCGGTACCCACTCTAGTATTCTGCCTAAAGTATTCCATGAACTAGGACTAGCATTATACTCAACCCTGTTGTATTAACATTTTCTTAATCCTCACAAGAGGTAAAGGGCCAGAAGTTAATACTGTTCTTTGATCATCTACTTCTACAGTGTTTCTTTACACTGCACAAAATTTTATACTCTGTAAAGTGGAATTCAAGGGCAATGAATAAATGTCAGTAAGATATATATGTATATATATGTATACATATATATATGTAAAAGATATATGTATGTGTATATGTAAATATATGTGTGTGTTCAGTTGCTCAGTCATGTCCAGCGCTTCGTGACCCACATGGACTGTAGCCCACCAGGCTCTTTTGTCTGTGGAATTTTCCAGGGAAGAATATTGGAATGGGTTGCCATTTCCACCTCCAGGGGATCTTCACAACTCAGGAATTGAAACCACGTCTATTGGGTCTCCTGCATTGGTAGGCAGATTCACTGAACCACCTCGGAAGCCCATGTGTGCATGAGTATAATTTTTATTAAACTGTGATCATTGAGTAGAGCTTCAACATATGTTGCTCTTTACCTATGTGTATTATAGATTATAACACATCAGATATTGGTTTGTTGCTATATTTTTTCCTCCCAACAGCAGACCATTTAATTTTTCAGTGGCATCTAGACAGCCCTTCAGTCTTGTTTTCCAGAAAAGACTTTGGGTCATGGAATTTAACCATCTTCTTTCTAAATATACTTGACATTTTCTGAGTGAAAATGTTTTGTCATGTGTAGCTACAGAATGAAGACCATAATGTGATATTTATTATACTGACACTATCTTACTGAGGAAATCGTGCTTTAGAATGTCAAGACCTTGGTGTATCTGACTCTGACGTCTAGCATTACATTCTCAAATTATTTAAATTTATCTGGCCTGACTTACACAGAGATGCTTCTTTCTATCTCAGTATTCATGTTGAACTAATATGAACTGGATGGAATTAAGCGAACAGGAAATTCCCATTGGTGACACTGGATGCAGAAACTCTGAAATACTTTAAATATATTATGTGTGTGGTGGTTCAGATGGTAAAGAATCTGCCTGCAATGTAGGAGACCTGGGTTCAATCCCTGGGTCAAGAAGATCTGGAGAAGGTATGGGGTACCCACTCTAGTATTCTGCCTAAAGTATTCCATGAACAGAGGAGTTTGGTAGGTCCCCAAAAGCTGGACATGATTGACTAACACACACATCCTGGAACCACATATATATGTATATGTATGTATCATATATATATATGTAGTTATATCTGTATCTGCCCTTTATAAATATCATAGTACAAGCTGTAATATTTTGGGAAAATATACATCAGCAAAACCCATGTGCAAATTTTATTAAAAATCAAAGGAATTGGTCTAGTGTCCTCTAATTTTTTGAAAATATTTAATAACTATCTAGGAACTCAGGCAGTGTTATTGCTTTAACAAAGAAAATCCTTTGTTTAAAGCAATAGTGCATATAATAAGCTAAGGAAAGCAAGACTAAAATTAAGATAACTATGATATATGGTGAAATGAATTGAGACAATGGGCCTCAAAAAAAAAATAAACCAAGGGATTGAAAATATTTTTTATCCAAAATGAAATGGCTAAAATAGTCAACCAAACATGAGAAAAGTATGTCTCAAATTCCATTTTTGGAAATAAAAGTTTCAAATGATAGGGTTGTTTAGGAGGCAAGAAAGTTTCCCTAAACAAATAAGTCAATCAATGTTGTATTAGAAGAAATTTAAGAGTTTTCTTTACTGCAGTCTCCTTATGAGAACATGTCAATGTGTTGGGAAATTCAAGAGTATGTATGTGTGCTCAGTCATTAAGTCCTATCTGACTTTTTGCAATCCCATGGACTTTAGCCCAACAGGTTCTACTGTTCATGTCATTTTCTGGGCAAGAATACTAGAAAGGGTGGCCATTTTCTACTCCATAGGATCTTCCCAACCCAGGATCCAACCCATGCCTCCTGCATTTCCTGCATTGGCTGGGAGATTCTTTACCACTGCACTATCTGGGACGCCTTGAATTCAAGAATATAGCTTATTTATGATTTTAAAAATATTTAGATCACCAATCTTTGTGCAATGAGGTTTGTATATTCATCAGTTCACAAAAATCTCTTTGAAACCATGTTTATAATCAATAACACATGCAAATGTACTTGTAATTATCCTCAATAGAATTATTCATAAGTACAACAAAATTAACTGTACATGTAAGAGTCATTCATGATATGCAAACAAGTTTTCTCTCAGGATTGTCTCTTGATATCTGTACATAAAATATTTCCTTTCACAACTTTCAAAAATGCTGACACTACTTTTTATTTAATGTTTGACCAATGTAGCAAAAAAAGTAACATTGCCAATATATGTGGCCTGTTTTAATGACACAAAGATGTTCTATACATAGAGTAAAAAATTAAAAATAAATGTTAGCTATGTATCTGCTATTCTTGTATTAGTCTTATTTTTGATTATGGTTGCTTTACAATGTTGTATTGGTTTCTGTTGTGCCACAAAGTGAATCAGTTACATGTATACATATGGCCACATTTTGTTGGATTTCCTTCCTATTTAGGTCACCACAGAGAGTTGAGTTTCCTGTGCTATGTATTAGGTTCTCATTAGTTGTCTGTTTTATAAAAAGTATATATATGTATATATATATGTGTCAATCCCAATCTCTTAATTCACCACAGCCTATCTTTCTCCATAAATTTATTCTCTACATTTGTGATTCTATTTTTGCTTTGCAAATGAGTTCACCTGTACCATTTTGCTAGATATCACATGTAAGTGATATGAAATTCAGTCCATATGACAATCTCAAGGTCTATCTACATCACTGCCAATGGCACTATTTTGTTTCTTTTTATGGCTGAGTAATATTCCATTGTATATATGTGCCACACCTTAATCCACACCTCTGTTGATGGACATTTAGCTTCCCTCCATGTCCTGGGTATTGTAAACAGTGGTGCAATGAGCATGGGGGTGCATGCATCTTTTCTTTTCTCTGGATATATGCTTAGAAGAAGAATAGCTGTGTCACATGATAGTTCTAATTTACTAAAAATAAATAAATAAGTAAACTCCATACTGTTCTCCATAGTAGCTGTATCAATATACATTCTCACCAAGAAAGTAGGCAGGTTTCCTTTTTTTCATACCATCTCCAGCAATCATTGTTTGTAGTTTTTTGATGATGGCCAATCTAATCTATGTGATTTGATAACTTTACATTTAATCTTTGACCTATGCTATGAATATAATTCTACAGTTTATCCAATAAAAATATCCTTCAGGTCAAATCAAATAAAAATCATAATAAATACCCATTTCAAATATGATATTTCAAAAGCCAATTTTGATTCATACATGGAAACAGCATTGATAGCATGGAAAATTAACATTGCCAATATATGTGGCCTGTTTTAATGACACAAAGATGTTCTATACATAGAGTAAAAAATTAAAAATAAATGTTAGCTATGTATCTGCTATTCTTGTATTAGTCTTATTTTTGATTATGGTTGCTTTACAATGTTGTATTGGTTTCTGTTGTGCCACAAAGTGAATCAGTTACATGTATACATATGGCCACATTTTGTTGGATTTCCTTCCTATTTAGGTCACCACAGAGAGTTGAGTTTCCTGTGCTATGTATTAGGTTCTCATTAGTTGTCTGTTTTATAAAAAGTATATATATGTATATATATATGTGTCAATCCCAATCTCTTAATTCACCACAGCCTATCTTTCTCCATAAATTTATTCTCTACATTTGTGATTCTATTTTTGCTTTGCAAATGAGTTCACCTGTACCATTTTGCTAGATATCACATGTAAGTGATATGAAATTCAGTCCATATGACAATCTCAAGGTCTATCTACATCACTGCCAATGGCACTATTTTGTTTCTTTTTATGGCTGAGTAATATTCCATTGTATATATGTGCCACACCTTAATCCACACCTCTGTTGATGGACATTTAGCTTCCCTCCATGTCCTGGGTATTGTAAACAGTGGTGCAATGAGCATGGGGGTGCATGCATCTTTTCTTTTCTCTGGATATATGCTTAGAAGAAGAATAGCTGTGTCACATGATAGTTCTAATTTACTAAAAATAAATAAATAAGTAAACTCCATACTGTTCTCCATAGTAGCTGTATCAATATACATTCTCACCAAGAAAGTAGGCAGGTTTCCTTTTTTTCATACCATCTCCAGCAATCATTGTTTGTAGTTTTTTGATGATGGCCAATCTAATCTATGTGATTTGATAACTTTACATTTAATCTTTGACCTATGCTATGAATATAATTCTACAGTTTATCCAATAAAAATATCCTTCAGGTCAAATCAAATAAAAATCATAATAAATACCCATTTCAAATATGATATTTCAAAAGCCAATTTTGATTCATACATGGAAACAGCATTGATAGCATGGAAAATTAAAAGGTATTCATAAACACACTTGACTTTAACGCTTAAGTTCTAAATTCCTCTTAAAGACATGTTGGTTGATTTGTCACTTAGCAGTGTCCAACTCTTGCAACCCCATGCGCTGCAACCTGACAGGATCCTCTGCCCATGGCATTATCCAGGCAAGAATACTGGCCTGGGTTGCCACTTCTTCCTCAGGGGAACTTCTTGATCCAGGAATTGAACACAGATATCCTGTACTGCAAGCAGATTCTTTATCGACTGAGCCATGAGGGAAGCTCCATGGAACTCTTGAAAGTCCTGGTGTACACAGTTATTGAATATTTCTTATTTGCATCTATAAATCACAGCATTTCTTTGCAGTAATTATCTTTTTCCCTACAGAAGACATTCAATTAAGATCATTTTATTAAGGAACTTCTTGTTTTACTTCAGCATTCCTCTTTATTTCCTCATTAGAACAGTGTGCGTGTGTGCATGAGTGCACACACACAAACACACATACACATGTTCTCCCATTGCCCCTTTATTTCTTCCTAGCTACTCAGACCTCCACATGTTGGCTTCATCATTAGGTTGTCCTCTCACATTCACCAAATGTTGGTATGATTCTTCATGCATATTGATAGGTACAGAAATTGTCTCAGTCACAACCATGAAAAACTATTATGAGATTTTCATTGACTGAACCATCTTCAGGGTGGTTTTAATTTTAGCCATGACGTTAAAAGAAGTTTGCTCCTTGGAAGAAAACCTATGGCAAACCTAGGCAGCATATTAAAAAGCAGAGATATCGCTTTGCTGACGATGGTCTGTATAGTCAAAGTTCTGGTTTTCCCAGTGGTCATGTATGGATGTGACAGTTGGACCATAAAGAAGGCTGAGTACTGAAGAATTTATGCTTTTAAACTGTAGTGTTGCAGAAGACTCTTCAGATTCCCTTGGACTGCAAAGAGCTCAAACCAGGTAATCCTAATTAAATGAACCCTGAATATTCATTGGAAGAATTGATGCTGAAGCTGAAGCTCCAATACTTTGGCCACCTGATGTGAAGAGACAATTCATTGGAAAAGTCCCTGATGCTGGAAAAATAGAAGGCAGAAGAAGAGGAAGACAGAGGCCAGGGTGGTTGGATGGCATCACCAACTCAGTGGAAATGAGTTTGAGCAAACTCTTGAGAGATGGTAAAGTACAAAGAAGGCTGCTGTGCTTTTTAATACACAGGATCGAAAAGAGTGAGACATGATTGAGCAACTGAACTGAACTGAACTGACCTTCACAGACATCTACCTTCTGATAATATCACATACAGGTAAGATTAAATTGATGTTATCTGAGCTAAGACCCATGGACAAGGAAATGCAGTCACCTTCACAGTTTCACTCAAAGCCCAGCTGACGAAAAAATAAGACATAACTGCTGCAGAATAAAGTAAATGCCTCATGCAAGATCAAAAAAGTATAAGCTAATGATTCTGATAATGAGGAATTTTATTTTCTTTAAGTTGCATCTATAAATCACAGCATTTCTTTGAAAATTTTCCCTACAGAAGACATTCAATTAAGATCATTTTATTAAGGAACTTCTTGTTTTACTTCAGCATTCCTCTTTATTTCCTCATTAGAACAGTGTGCGTGTGCATGAGTGCACACACACAACACACATACACATGTTCTCCCATTGCCCCTTTATTTCTTCCTAGCTACTCAGACCTCCACATGTTGGCTTCATCATTAGGTTGTCCTCTCACATTCACCAAATGTTGGTATGATTCTTCATGCATATTGATAGGTACAGAAATTGTCTCAGTCACAACCATGAAAAACTATTATGAGATTTTCATTGACTGAACCATCTTCAGGGTGGTTTTAATTTTAGCCATGACGTTAAAAGAAGTTTGCTCCTTGGAAGAAAACCTATGGCAAACCTAGGCAGCATATTAAAAAGCAGAGATATCGCTTTGCTGACGATGGTCTGTATAGTCAAAGTTCTGGTTTTCCCAGTGGTCATGTATGGATGTGACAGTTGGACCATAAAGAAGGCTGAGTACTGAAGAATTTATGCTTTTAAACTGTAGTGTTGCAGAAGACTCTTCAGATTCCCTTGGACTGCAAAGAGCTCAAACCAGGTAATCCTAATTAAATGAACCCTGAATATTCATTGGAAGAATTGATGCTGAAGCTGAAGCTCCAATACTTTGGCCACCTGATGTGAAGAGACAATTCATTGGAAAAGTCCCTGATGCTGGAAAAATAGAAGGCAGAAGAAGAGGAAGACAGAGGCCAGGGTGGTTGGATGGCATCACCAACTCAGTGGAAATGAGTTTGAGCAAACTCTTGAGAGATGGTAAAGTACAAAGAAGGCTGCTGTGCTTTTTAATACACAGGATCGAAAAGAGTGAGACATGATTGAGCAACTGAACTGAACTGAACTGACCCTTCACAGACATCTACCTTCTGATAATATCACATACAGGTAAGATTAAATTGATGTTATCTGAGCTAAGACCCATGGACAAGGAAATGCAGTCACCTTCACAGTTTCACTCAAAGCCCAGCTGACGAAAAAATAAGACATAACTGCTGCAGAATAAAGTAAATGCCTCATGCAAGATCAAAAAAGTATAAGCTAATGATTCTGATAATGAGGAATTTTATTTTCTTTAAGTTGCATGGAGTCTAACCTATGGTGATATTTAAATGTTTATTCAAGTGTTGACATTAGATTCCCTCAAGCTTCACATATGAACTCAGTATGTTTGTATCAGGTGAGAAAATTCTGTGTAGGCCCAGTTCTAGAAGTTATAATACCTTTTTTTCTGCCCACTTATAAATGTTATATCTTCTTATGAGTCCTCTACAAATTTTAGGGAAAGACATAAAATATATGTTTCCCACTTAGTCCCTACATTCTTGTACTTCACATGTCACAAAAAAACAATTACAGTCCGTGTGCTATTTTAAAATCTTTCTATTGACTATTAAAAATTAATACTCAATTTTAATTCTAGTAAATATATAGCTGAATATAAAACATTTTGCTTTTTTCATTTGATGATAATGACTATAAACATACAAATCTTAAGAAAATGATGCACTTTCCCATATAGAACTTTTTTTTTTTTTAAAGATTTATTTATTTATTTACTTTGGGCGGGGCTCGGATTGGGGAGGGAGGGGAGTGGGCGGGCCACTTCTATTGGTCTTTCGTTTCTCTATTTTCATTCGTCTTCGTTTCTTGGCTCCTGTGGGCCTCCCATCGCGGTGGCGTCTGTCATTGCAGAGCACTGGCTCTGGGCGCGTGCGCTCCAGAGCTCCGACTTGGTGATTGGACACATCAGTCCAGCCACTCCGCGGCACATGGGATCTTCCCAGGCCAGGGCTCGAACCGGCGCCCCTTGCACTGCAAGGCAGTGTCCTTACCCATTGGGCCACCAGGGAAAGCCCTAGAACTTTTTTTAAAAATGTCATCTTAAGTTCTGGGTAGACGTGGCCCTGTTGCATGTTCAATGAAATCCAGCAGAATACTTGGACATGCTTATTTCCTTACTGTTTTCCTCCAGGAATATTTTGTGTGTAAAATTTTCAGATTATAAGATGCCAACTTAAGGTTATATTAAATGACACTGGTGAGGAAAAATGAATATTTAAACAGATATATATTTATATATGTATATGTAGATATATATGCAATTTAGTTATTTATAAATGTAAGATTACTTTATTCCCCATTTACTAAATACAAAGAGATTCATCAAACACTGTGTCTTCCCTCTGTTCTGAAAAGGTCCTACTCATCAATCAGAATCAACTCAGCTATCACTTCTCCCTAATTTCTTTCCTGAACAACTCAGCAGAATCAACCATACACCCCCTTAATACTGTTCCACCTTATGCCTATTTCTATTGTTAAATTTGCTTCACTTTATTGTAAATACTTATTTTCATATCTGTATGTACTGGATCAGGCCTAACAAGCTTTGTCTGTGAAAAACCAGATGATAAATATTTTTGGTTTTGATGTCCAAACAGTCTCAGTTGCAGCTACTTGAATCTGCTATTGTAGCACGAAAGCATCCATTGACTATAAGTAAGGAAGAGTGTGTCTGTGTTCCAGCAATATTGTATTTGTACTATCAAGTGACAGACTGGATTTGGTCACAAACTGTAGTCCCAATTCCTTAAAGGTAGAGTCAGATTTCCCCATAGTTTCATCTTTGTTTTACAGCTGTAAGCACAATGCTGAGTATGCAATGGAGGACTAATAAATGTATTTGTAATTTTAGCTCAGTTGAACCAAATTTCAGCAAATCAAGTTTCCAGTGATTTACGTTTAAATAACACAACATAGAACACAGCTATAATACAGAAGCTCTATTGGCCAGTCCTGGCTTGAATGACGTGAATATAAACACAAGAAGAGAGCCTCCAAAAGAATCCTGGTGGTGTATAAAGTGTGGTTCAGTTATAGCTCACATACACTGTCATGACAGAATTTTCAAAAACTGAAATCACAGTGTGCACAACAGATAAAAGTGTGTGAATTCACCAAATAAACTAGGTAGTTAGATGCAAGTGTTCTATTATTTAAAACAGATTCACTAGATCTTTGAGTGTATATGAATTTGTACATATGTGTGTAAAATGAAAACTCAAGGTTCACAGTAGATGTGAAGCAATTAAAATGAAATGGTTCCTGTTACTGTACCCATAGAAGAGAAAGTGTATTATACAAAAGAAGCATCTTTTATATAGGCAGAAGAGAATAATGTTAGCTTCTCATTAACTCAAAAAATAGAACAAGTTTAGCAAAATCAAAGTAAGAAAACTGCAAAACAGAAAGCTTCAAATGGATTTAAATTGCAAAAGCAAAAAAGAAGACAGTTCACAACTAATGGATTCTCAATTCTCACTAACAAACAAGACAAGGCTCTTTTTTTCTGTTGAAGGAAGCATTTCGGGTCATGAAGCTGCAAGTTTACATTCAAGCTTCAACTATTATACATTATAGAATCTTGACATTACTCTTTATCATTGTTGAGTTTACTCTCAGTATAGTGATAATAATAAAAGCTCTTCAGCAGACTACTGAGATTATACAACGAGGTGATATTTGTAGAAGGGTCAACGCATTGAGTACTTAGGAAATCGTATAGAGATTTTATACTGAAATCTAGCATGGTTTGGTGGGATAAGGAATTTGAGGAGAGTGAAGAACAAGAGAGGCAACTGAGTAGGAGAGTATGATACAAATCTGGAAAAACTTTTAAGGTTCAGATAAAATAGAAAACAATGAATTTATTCTAATAGCAATATTCAAGATTATGTGTTTATTTTGTGTTGATTGTGCCAAGTACAGGAGGGAAGAATGTGGGAAAATGAATTCTGAACAAAATTTCTGTGTGTTATTTGTGACTCATTATAAAAAGTGAAGTCAGTCAGAAAGAGAAGGACAAATACAGTATATTAACACATATATATGGAATCTAGTAAGATGGTGATGATGGCACATGCAGTGAAGTGACGGAAAGACAGACATGGACAGTGGACATATGGACATTGTGGGGAAGGAACAGAGGGTGGGAGGCGTAAAGGAAGTAGCATGAAGGCCTGTACTATCATAAGTGAAGAAAATAGGTATATTCATTGCTCTGTGAGAAAAGGGGACCCTTCAGGGGTGTTGTATGATGGTTGGGAGGGGTGGGAAGGGGGGGATATACATATGACTAATCTGGGAACATACATATCTGTAAACAACAAAACTCTGTAAAAGTTAAAAGCAAAATAAACGTTTTTTTAAAAAAAAGGACTTGTGGAACATGTAAAGATGTAAAGGAGTAACTATAGAGTGTCTGGGATTAATAAAGACCAAAGTAAAGCCAGGAAAAAGTCATAAAAAAGATAAAGTGTACAGACAAGGTAAAGAAATTCCTACTAATGCCAAGATATGCTGGACATTAGAATAACATATGAGGCAAGAAGAAAAACAGAAAGCTTTCATCACTAACTGTGATGCTCAAATTTCCACTTTTAAAGATATGATAGATAAAGATAGGTTAAGAAAAAAAATCCTTAACTGTTGTCAAGGATGATGGTAAAAATTGAGGTAACAGAAAAGACCATAAGGCCAGATACCAAAGAATTTTAAACAAACCTGAAGTAATTCATTGATTCGTAGAAGACAGTGGCCAGAAATGGTGAAATGATGTAATCAAAGATTCTTTTAACCTCAAAGGAAGTTTATTATATTGCTGACATTTTCCTTTTTTGAAAGTAGTTTAAATAAATTGGTTTTTGAAATACATTTCATCTAATGTTTTAAAGTTGAAAACTTCAGGAAACATTAATGCTTTACATTATTATGCTTACATTTATTATGTTTTATGAAGTGTTTTATAAGAATGACACTACTGCTGAAATGTTGCTAATGTGATAAAACAGTGTAGATGAAGAGGTGAAACGTGAGTAAAGCAGAAGAACTTTCTGTTTTTAATATATATAAGGAATCAAAAAATGTTAAGTTTTCCTAGACTATTTGTAGCCTACTTAGTATGGAGGTAAAAATAGAAATCTATTTCCAAGTGTAAGTACAAGTAGCAGTTCCTCCTATCACTCAGTTAATGGAAAATAAATCAATACCCTAAATATTATGAATCTGTGCTACATATCCAAAGATCTTTAGGACTTGTTACATAAACATCTTCATAATGTGTAATATTTTCTCTTTCAAGAACAAGAGAGAATGGGGGACAGGAGGGGAAAATCTCTGCAGTATAATGCCTTGGGATTATTTTCAGAAATGCCAAAATCTGTCTCTCTCTTTTTTTTAAGATAACACCTGTTATTATAGCCAGGCTTCAGGAAACAGTCCACACTGAGTGACAAAAATAAACAGTGGAGGTCATTTATTACACTGGCAGGTTCAAGGCCTTTGTTTTAGCCAAGGACCCCAAGAAGAACTTGTGGCTAACATTTACATCTAAAGCCTACATGTACAAACCCATGTCCCAAACACCTGAGGTTGTGTAGGAAACATTAAAGGAAAAAGTATGATTTGGTTGCCATCACAAAGGTATAATCGAAAATCACTTGAGTATATCACCTAGCTTGTCTTCAACAAGGATTAATCAACTAAGATTACAGATGGGTGATCTATCATATGCTGGACATTCCATTTTCTTGGCCTAGGGGAGGCTTGATTACGAGATTTCCTTGGTCAGCTTCTCAGACTGGGAGGCCTAGTCGACAGTTAATTTTTCATCTCCATGGCTACACAGTCCAAACACAGCCCAGAGTTCACTGAAAGTGTAAGATGGAGTCCTGTTTCTCAAGATGTAGTCAGTTCAGTCAGGGTAACCTGTTCCTTTCCTCCTACACTGTAACCTCTTACAGTCCCGGTAGTAAAACTGCACTGCCTAACAGAAACACGCTTGCCAGAGAAGTCTGGAGGTTTGTGACACCGTTTACACCTGTTTACAAGGTTTGGCATCTCACAGTTGCTTTCAGTTACCACCTCATGGAAATTTTGAGTTCAAACTGCTGACTAGCGTTCTCCAGCAACAGTGTACTTTTATTTTGGAACTTGACTGCCATTTCTGTATCAGCTGCATCTTCCACAATTTAAAAAAGGTTCTGTCAGGTTTTTAAAATGGGTTCTTCTGACAGAAGAGGTTCCACTGTGTGGCCTTATAATCAGTCAGCTTTGTTCCCTACTATGTCTTCCTTATCACTGAGAATAGCTTTTGATATTCAAATAATCACTTTTATAAATTCAAAGACTCCTTTAGTAATCTATGGTATGACTCACATGATAGAAGTTATTTATTTTCCCCCTGCCAGTACTGCAATGATCAGAGCCCTGCTCTCCGTCTCTGAAACTATTGCTTCTCTCAGCCTTCATAAAATAATAATAATAATAATAATAAAAGTGAAATAAAATTGTGAGGGATTTTTGCTTCTCTTTTTTCCCAGTGTATCAATCGGAACACTTCAGTAACAAAACATTCCATTCGGGACCATTACAATAACAGTGTTTTAAATTTATTGAGAAATATCCTGGCATTTGATGTTTATATATTATGAGGTGTAGGTTGAGGATTTTTTTTTTTTTTTGCATATGACTATTCAGTTATTTTAGTAACATTTTTGAAATCTATCCTTTATATATTCATTTGTTTCGAAAGGCCATCACAAAGGTATAATCGAAAATCACTTGAGTATATCACCTAGCTTGTCTTCAACAAGGATTAATCAACTAAGATTACAGATGGGTGATCTATCATATGCTGGACATTCCATTTTCTTGGCCTAGGGGAGGCTTGATTACGAGATTTCCTTGGTCAGCTTCTCAGACTGGGAGGCCTAGTCGACAGTTAATTTTTCATCTCCATGGCTACACAGTCCAAACACAGCCCAGAGTTCACTGAAAGTGTAAGATGGAGTCCTGTTTCTCAAGATGTAGTCAGTTCAGTCAGGGTAACCTGTTCCTTTCCTCCTACACTGTAACCTCTTACAGTCCCGGTAGTAAAACTGCACTGCCTAACAGAAACACGCTTGCCAGAGAAGTCTGGAGGTTTGTGACACCGTTTACACCTGTTTACAAGGTTTGGCATCTCACAGTTGCTTTCAGTTACCACCTCATGGAAATTTTGAGTTCAAACTGCTGACTAGCGTTCTCCAGCAACAGTGTACTTTTATTTTGGAACTTGACTGCCATTTCTGTATCAGCTGCATCTTCCACAATTTAAAAAAAAAGGTTCTGTCAGGTTTTTAAAATGGGTTCTTCTGACAGAAGAGGTTCCACTGTGTGGCCTTATAATCAGTCAGCTTTGTTCCCTACTATGTCTTCCTTATCACTGAGAATAGCTTTTGATATTCAAATAATCACTTTTATAAATTCAAAGACTCCTTTAGTAATCTATGGTATGACTCACATGATAGAAGTTATTTATTTTCCCCCTGCCAGTACTGCAATGATCAGAGCCCTGCTCTCCGTCTCTGAAACTATTGCTTCTCTCAGCCTTCATAAAATAATAATAATAATAATAATAAAAGTGAAATAAAATTGTGAGGGATTTTTGCTTCTCTTTTTTCCCAGTGTATCAATCGGAACACTTCAGTAACAAAACATTCCATTCGGGACCATTACAATAACAGTGTTTTAAATTTATTGAGAAATATCCTGGCATTTGATGTTTATATATTATGAGGTGTAGGTTGAGGATTTTTTTTTTTTTTTGCATATGACTATTCAGTTATTTTAGTAACATTTTTGAAATCTATCCTTTATATATTCATTTGTTTTTGCACTTTTGTCAAAAATCAAATGACCATCTACATGTAAATCTTTTTCAGACTCTGTTCCATTCACTCTCCTGTCACTGTGCTTCAAACTATAGCTTTATAATAAGTGCTAAATTTGGACAATGTAAATCCTTCCAGACTTGATCCCTTTTTACACAGTTGTTGGGCTATTTCAGATTATTGACATTTCCAGACAGATTTCAGAATCAGCTTGTCAATTTTTACAAAAATGCCTTGTAGGATTTCATTTGTGATCGCATTTAATGTATAAATCAATTCAGGAATAGTTTCAATAGAGGAAATAAGATTTTAAACTTTCATTTAATCTCAGAATTATAAATAGAAAACTAAAAATTTGATATCCTATGTCAGACTAAATTGAAACAGGCTTTACTGATTAGTGATAATCACTGATTCTTATTGAATAAGCACTGTGCACCAGACACTGTAATGCTGAATATGCCATAATAAAACATTTACTTGCTCTAAGAGTAATCTTAAATGTTACCAACACACACACAAATACACACAAATGGTAACTATGTGACAGGATGGAGGTATGTAATACTATGATAGTAATCATTTTATAATAGTTTAGTCAACACATTTTTGTGTGCTTTAAACTTGCACAATGTTATATGTTAACTACATCTCAATAAATCTGGAAAAAAAAATTACTAGTTGATGAACATCTAAATTGTTTCCACTGTTTTGCTCTAATCCACAATATAAAGACCTTTATATGAATATTTCTAGGCATAAATACTAAGCCTTTGGGAGGATCATTTTTTAAAAGTAAAACTGCAGAATCACAGTATATGCATTTAAATTATAGATACTCTAAATATTCTAAAATTAGTAAATTTCCCAAGCATAGAAACATTCCCGGGCTTCCCCTGGTGGCCAAGTGGGTAAGGACACCGCCTTGCAGTGCAAGGGGTGCCGGTTCTAGCCCTGGCCTGGGAAGATCCCACGTGCCGCGGAGTGGCTGGACTGATGTGTCCAATCACCAAGTCGGAGCTCTGGAGCGCATGCGCCCAGAGCCGGTGCTCTGCAACGACAGACGCCACCGTGATGGGAGGCCCACAGAAGCCAAAGAACAAAGACAGATGAACATGGAGAAACGAAAGACCAATAGAAGTGGCCCCCCTGCTCCCCTCCCTCCCCAACCTGACCTCCGCCCAAAATAAATAAATAAATAAATCTTTAAAAAAAAAAAAAAAAGAAACATTCCCATTCTCTTCGTCTTTGCCAATACTCATTATTTGTATTTTGATTTATTTTTTCCATTTTGAGGAACAAAGTGTCAACTACAAACTGGCTGTTACCAATTTGATTGCCAATGAATGGACAACAAGGTCATTTGCCCTCTGCCTCTGCAGAGACTGAACACTGTGTTGGGAGCTGCTGACTTTCAACACCCTCTGAAGGAAATCAGGGTGGGGCAAGGCACACTGTGTTTCAGGACATTCCCTGGAACAGATCTTTAGATAGGTAAATGACAAAATTTTAAGAACAGATACTATTGTCTCAATTCTTGCATCTCCTCACACCTAGAAAAGCACTAAATTCCTTCATGGAGACATCTTATCTTCTTGACTGACCCAACCATTTGTAAAACAAAACCCTTTGGTTAATAGCATTTGAACTTCCCCTGCACCAAAATCTTTATATTGGCTTTCCTCCTCTTGCCTCTTTGGAGCAGTCTCTCAGAGCTATCTGGCTTGCTGTCTCCCAGGCTGCAGTCCTAATTATGCCCCAAATAAAGCTTAACCCACAACTCTCAAGTTGTTCATCTTTTTTAGTCGACAAAAGGAAGTTTTTTTTTTATTTCCACTGTTTTGCTCTAATCCACAATATAAAGACCTTTATATGAATATTTCTAGGCATAAATACTAAGCCTTTGGGAGGATCATTTTTTAAAAGTAAAACTGCAGAATCACAGTATATGCATTTAAATTATAGATACTCTAAATATTCTAAAATTAGTAAATTTCCCAAGCATAGAAACATTCCCGGGCTTCCCCTGGTGGCCAAGTGGGTAAGGACACCGCCTTGCAGTGCAAGGGGTGCCGGTTCTAGCCCTGGCCTGGGAAGATCCCACGTGCCGCGGAGTGGCTGGACTGATGTGTCCAATCACCAAGTCGGAGCTCTGGAGCGCATGCGCCCAGAGCCGGTGCTCTGCAACGACAGACGCCACCGTGATGGGAGGCCCACAGAAGCCAAAGAACAAAGACAGATGAACATGGAGAAACGAAAGACCAATAGAAGTGGCCCCCCTGCTCCCCTCCCTCCCCAACCTGACCTCCGCCCAAAATAAATAAATAAATAAATCTTTAAAAAAAAAAAAAAAAGAAACATTCCCATTCTCTTCGTCTTTGCCAATACTCATTATTTGTATTTTGATTTATTTTTTCCATTTTGAGGAACAAAGTGTCAACTACAAACTGGCTGTTACCAATTTGATTGCCAATGAATGGACAACAAGGTCATTTGCCCTCTGCCTCTGCAGAGACTGAACACTGTGTTGGGAGCTGCTGACTTTCAACACCCTCTGAAGGAAATCAGGGTGGGGCAAGGCACACTGTGTTTCAGGACATTCCCTGGAACAGATCTTTAGATAGGTAAATGACAAAATTTTAAGAACAGATACTATTGTCTCAATTCTTGCATCTCCTCACACCTAGAAAAGCACTAAATTCCTTCATGGAGACATCTTATCTTCTTGACTGACCCAACCATTTGTAAAACAAAACCCTTTGGTTAATAGCATTTGAACTTCCCCTGCACCAAAATCTTTATATTGGCTTTCCTCCTCTTGCCTCTTTGGAGCAGTCTCTCAGAGCTATCTGGCTTGCTGTCTCCCAGGCTGCAGTCCTAATTATGCCCCAAATAAAGCTTAACCCACAACTCTCAAGTTGTTCATCTTTTTTAGTCGACAAAAGGAAGTATTTTATTTTTGTTCTTTATTGCAAATATTTAGAGCTGCAAAATGAAAATGCATAGCATACTTTACTAGTAATAGTTCAGTGCTTTTGTTGTTAATATTTTTGGCATTTTTTCCTTTTCTGTCATCTTTTTCTTTGATTGCTAATTTATTGCTATATAGGTTACAAAATTTTTATTTGTGTTATTATTTTGACGTGATTTTTTAAAATTTCATTCATACTTTATAACTGTATAAAGGCAAATATTTTAATATTTTAAAATATAGTCTCTTGACATTAAACAAGAAGTGAACAAAGATCACAAATAATAGAAATAAACGCTTAAGTTTCCCCTAAGGCCTTTAAAATGCGGGAGATCAGAGACAGAGATAAAAATGTATATTCAAATATAGTAGGGCTACTAAATTTGCACGTGAAATCTTTCCATTTATAAGTTTAAAAACATACACAACATACACTTAAATACAATCTGTGCATAACATGTACATTATGTGTGAAAAGAGACAAATCTCTTCCCGTAAACTTAATTTTCTAGTAAAGGATACAGACAACAGCAATAGGAATGACTAAAATGATATCATATATAAGAGATATATTTTTTCTGGACTAAAAATAATACAAAACATACTATATCACAGATTTTATACTTTTCTCCAAAAACTGGGACAAATTTAGCAAACAATTTTTCTTCTAAGATTTCATTAATTTCATAAAATATGGCAATGTGTTTATTAGCATACTGTGAAACATTACCATAGATGATTATAATTAAACTACACTTATCAAAATAATGAATAAAGCACATTTTGTGGTACAGCAATGTTGATGTTTTTCATTTTATTTGTTCACTAACTAATCTGCCAAATTCACTAATCTCTAGTGAGTCTCTCAGTTATTAGTGTAAATTACCGAGGGTCTGCTCTGGTAATAAATAATAATATCAATTTTAGG